>JAAGKR010000396.1:0-24757 GCA_011419295.1 Clarias macrocephalus
GTTCTAGAGACGTGTCTGCTGCTAGAACTCTGTGTGGCATTGACCTGCTCTCTGATCTGAGCTGCTGTTAACCTGCGATTTCTGAGGCTGGTGACTCGAATGAACTTATCCTCCACAGCAGAGGTGACTCTTGGTCTTCCTTTCCTGGGGCGGTCCGCATGTGAGCCAGTTTCTTTGTAGCGCTCGATGGTTTTTGTGACTGCACTTGGGGATATTTTGATAGAACGTTTCTCAAGTAAAAAAAAGAGTAATTACCACGTTCTAAGAAAAAAAAATGGTGTATTGATATAAACAATATATATATATTGTTTGCAATACTAAAGTTACTAAAGACCTGTCATTGCTACTAAACACCTTGCAGTAACTATTACTAGCATTTTCCAAAAAGTTCACAGACTGATTAAACGTTCCTCGAGTCAAAAATTGATCTGGCTGCGCAACTCTTGAATGTCAAATTGGAAACAGATATACTTTTATAACTGAAAATATTTATTACATTGTTGAGAATAAAAAATTTATATATATTAAAATAAATTTCATTTTAAACCCTGGCTACAGACATACAAAAATGTTTAGAGGCATACTGTAGGTTTACATAGTCGTGAATAAAGGCATGTCATCTGCTGGATAAGACACTCACTCTCACTCACTCATCATCTATACAGATTAATCCTGTATTCAGGGTCACGGGGAGCCTGGAGCCTATCCCAGGAGACTTGGGGCACATGGCAGGGTACACCCTGGACAGGGTGCCAATCCATCGCAGGGCACACATACAGACACACATACACTCACTCATTCACACACTACGGGCAATTTTGGGAACGTCAATTATCCTAACCTACATGTCTTTGGACTGTGGGAGGAAACCGGAGTTCCCGGAGGAAACCCACCAAGCACAGGGAGAACATGCAAACTCCATGCGCACAGAGACGGGAATCGAGCCTGGCCGGGGATCGAACCCGGACCCTGGAGGTGCAAGGCGATAGTGCTAACCACTACACCACCGTGCCGCCTGGATAATTAAAAGACACAGAATCCATGATTAGACTAATATGTGGGCATAGACAAGAGTAAAACCGGAAGTAACCTTTTAGGACAAAGTCAGAATAGAAAGATGAATATGCAGTAACTTAAAATAGTTCTACAGGTGAGCGATTGGTCCTCTCCTCCTACAGTACTGTGCTGTGTTGGAAATTTTTCATATGAAAATTTTTATTTTGCATCCATGCTACATCGCAGTGTTATTGCAGCTTCATTTATTTGCCATATTGTGCTTCTCCAGCGGTGACTGATCTGCATGCCAACTTGCCAGGCAGCAGACGGCACCGGGTGGCTGGAGAGAAGGAGTGCTGGCCTCCCTTCATCGCAGCATGTCTGAAACAGGAAGGTCAGGTGGAAGAGCATGAGCTAGACCTCAAGCATCTGGATCTGAAGATAACAGATTTGGGCAACTTGCATCTCAATTCCCACCCAAGTTCTATTAGCGCAAGCACTTGTTCAAAGATGTACCATAAATGGCTTTATGACCTGAGGAGTGTATCACAGGTGTGGTGGACATGACTAGTGGGCATTGTAAGGATTCACCCTTTTCAAATCTTGCTTAAATTTCTAGCATCACAAGAAGTTAAATTTATTTATTTTTTAAATATATTTCCAGGATTTACACTAAATAGTGGAGGAGATAAAAAGTATACATATCAATAGCTATCTTAAATTAGTTCTAGCGTAACCAGTAACTTGGAGAACCTGAAGAAATTATACATGAACATGAACTCCACATACACAGCAACCTGATTACAGTGTCGAACCAGGGATCATGTAGCTATTGAACAGCAATGTCACTCAAAGTCAAATGCCAGCCTCTGAACATCAAGCCACTGTATTTGATATTGATCCTGTAGGGGGAAAAAAATCTATTTTTTTCCACTGAAAGTGTCATGAATATCATTATAACAGCAAAAACAATGACCAAGTGCACTGTTACTCTTCCATAGTGGCAAATTCTAACCCTAAACTCAGTCTTCCAACAGAAAACTTCACTATTGACCCATACCTGCGGCACGAGGCAGAGGACACCCTGTCCGGGGTGCCTGCCCATCACGCGGCACAAGTACACATACTGTACACTCACACACCCATTTACTACTGGCAATTTCGAAACACCAGTCAACCTACACAACATGTTATAGCATTCATCGAGGCAGATGTTTACACTACACATTTTACAGCACATCTTCCGGTCCCACAGTGACTGTCATGTACACGCTGTCCAGTAAGACAAATGTCTCCATCCTCTAGCCTCTGTGGGTGGAAAGCGGTACAGAGGCAGCTTAAGGATTAAGGAACAGATTGTTCCCTTCCATCACATTTCATTTACTTATGAATGCAGTTTTTCAGCATTGTCTAGTGTATCTGCAGGTCTGCGTGTAACAGTGAGAGGAGGGCAAGTGATTGAAGTACAGCCGGTGATTGACAGCTGTGGGGGCTGTTTGGCAGAACATCATGAAGGTAGCTAGAGGGAGAATTTGGGGAAGTCAGAAAGAAAGGAAGAGTCAGAAAGGAAAAGTTACTTTAGCAGGCAGTTATAAAAGACCACCACCAGCTACTACTGATATCTCTTTCTGACATTTTTCATAGACTAAAAAAAAAACCTTTAAAAAAAATACACCCATTTAGGAATCCATAAATTAAATAAAAAATATTAAGATTTGTCAAAGACATTGTGCCTGGCTTACATGTACTGTATGTAAAGTATTTGTCATAAACCGATGAGCAGATAGTCATCTACATCATATTAGATTTACAATGAGAAATATCAACGAAGCAGTTTTTCTTTAGTTGGAGGAGCAGTAAGGACGTTTACAGCCATAGAGAGCATTGTAATTGAACTGAGTAGCTCTGTTCCAGATGAGATGAGAGTTAATCTGCAGGACGGAACAATCACCGTTTTTCTAAAGTATCTTTAAAAGTATTTAATATAGCTTAAGGTGCAACAGGTAGAGGTGGCACCAGTCTCTTGCTCCATGCTGCCCCAGGACACTGATGCCAACCTAAGGTATTCCACGCGCATCTGGGTTGTTCTAGGACTTGAGGTTTCTTCCCACCTCCCAGGAAACATGGTGATAAGTTGTTCAGTGTCTCTAAACTGCCCCCTAGCTGGTAAGGAGTTATAAGTTCTGTGTATGTGTTTGTGGTGTATGCCCACCTCATAGCAAGTGTTTCCAGTATGGCTCTGCAGTAAGTTCAGATCCTCAGCAACCCTTTACAGGATAGAGTGTTAACTAGACATGGGCTTTTTGAAGCTGTTCGAATAGTTCAGGAGGATCCGTTCCACTATCTGGGTGCCGTAACAGGAAGGCTTTAGATTCTTGACTTCCTTGTTTCTTGGTGGGTGGCAGATCAACTCCAGCTGTACTTGAATAGCTTGAGGTACATTGCTGGATCTGACTACTGCCTTTAAGTGGGCGGTTTGTAGGCAAGCATCAAAGTTTTAGCTCTAACCTATGACAAGACAGTAGTGAGAAAGCAGCGGAGAGCTTGTAGAGTTTAAAGAGACATTGGCCTGTGGAATTCAGGACCATCTGATGTCATCGGATAATGAGGCACTGAACAGGAACCTCAGCAGCCTTGCTGGGGAAATAAATTGACCTATCTTCATCGATAGTACAGCAGAAACGCCTCCTCTTTTTTTTGCCAGTGTGGTACATCAGGTAGCATTGGTGGCTCATTCGTCTAGCTCCAGAATCCATGGTTCAATCCTGAGCCTGGGTTACTGTCTCTATGGAGTTTTGCTCGTTCTTCTCATTTTCTCATGAATTTCCACATGAATAACCAGCTTTATCTCTTCCTCCCACAACCTTGCTAGGTCATCCTCCAGTCCTAGTTGTTAATTTATATGCACGTCTGATGCCAAATAATTGATTGGTATCCTATTTGTGGGTTTTCAAGATCTGTTGGGAACAATACCACAAAGTTTTTTTTTTTCTTCAGATTTGCGAGATCCAGGAGCTCTCAAAGGAAATGGAGAGATCAAGGTGTAAGTACGCATTTACAGAGATATATAACAGCCTGGTCCTTCTCATAGCCAGCTGTAGACGCCGAGTTGCCATTCAGGATGAGATGTCTGCCAGACATGCCAGACATTCAATTCAGTTGTGCAGCCTAAAATCAATGTCTGGAATTTATGAATGCATAACCGAATGGAACAAAGAGCGTGTATGACATGAAACACTTTTTTTTTTTTTTTTTTTGGTTCTGTCTCATTTATTTCTTCTCTTCGATATGCTCACATTGTGTGCAGATACTGTGTAATGATAGGGCGGCGGGAGAATGCCATAAGTTATGTGTTATGCAGAGCAATTGAAGTGTGTATCAGGCAGCGACAAAGACAGCGATAGAGAGACTCGTGTTTAAGGTGTGTAATTTGTTCCTATGTCCGCGTCTGCAGCCTAGAGAGAGAAAAACAGCGGGTCAACGTGGCTCTGTGATGAGACAAGCAGTGTGTGTGATGAGCTCCTCTGTATTCTTGGCAGTTTGAGACACCAAGAGACAGACAGAAGAGAAAGCTTGATGGAGAAAAGTAAGCAGATGGGAATATTGTTCCCTGCTTTATTTCCAACGCTGTCTCAGAGATGTTAGTGATCTCTTCATGTGCCCATTTACATTAGGCTAAGTCAGCACCTCTGTACACCACACACATTCCCCAGCGGTTTCTTGTCTGACCTCCATAGCTTCACCTGCCGAAACACGAGCAAACACACACACACACACACACACACACACACACACACACACACACACACACACACACACACACACACACGCAAGCAATAAATAGTGGGTCTAATCTTACGTCAGGTTAGTGCAATTAATTTTCTTACTATGAGTTAAACCTGTGTTGCACATACACTACGATTTAAACAATTGGACGCTCCTTCTAATTTTATGGTCTTGCTTTCCTGGGAAGGTCTCATGAGGGCCCGATTCGTCATGGTGCTTGATGGGTTTTGAAAATGCATTCACACAATACTGTTCTTGCCAAGAACTTTTTCCCGAACAGCTGAACTTTGCATCCTAAAATAACAACTGACTATTACTGTCGTTGTTGTTTTTGTTACTTAATTATCTAATGCCATATGTGTTGTTTTATAGTTTTGAAAAAAAATACAAATTAAAATCAGTATTGCTCTAGAATGTAAAAAATAAGTCCAATCTTTTGACTGGTACTGTATAACTCAGTCATTAAATCAATTTACTTGCTATAAAACATGACGAGGATAATATTCCATTTAAATGGCCTAGTTGAGCCATAACCAGAGCTCAACTTAAATGTGCATGTAAACGCACTGACTGAGTCCGATCTGCAAACGAATAAGGCAAACTAGTGCTGTGTCTTAAACTGCCTATTTATATACTATTCAATATCATATCCTATTGTAGGTAGCAACTAAGATAACCTCTAACACTAACCAGTTTTCCCATTTATATAATTAGTATATAATTCATAAGCAGTCTTGTAGATCATTTTCAAGGTCAGAGATTTCAATTTGAGACGCAGTTTATGATAACTACATAATTGGCAAAAAATAAATCAATTCATGTGTGTTGAAGATCACTTGGCGTGTGTTAGCTAAACGTTTAACAGATTGACTTGAAACCAGGTGATAGAAATGTTTTGTCTTTGATGTGCCATCTAGTGGATGTATTTATTTTTAATTATTATTATATTTCCTTTTGATAACCGAGATTAAAGTTATGTTTATGGTTAGTGTTTATCATGTCTTTGGAACATCCTTAGAGAAAATGTAAAAGTGTGTGTGTGTGTGTGTGTGTGTGTGTGTGTGTGTGTGTGTGTGTGTGTGTGGATGGCTGTTTTTTTTTTTTTATATTGAAAAAAAAAATGAGGACTTGGTTCGGCTTGTATGTTGTGCTCGTTATCCTGTTCTTTCATCAGACAGGAAATGAGAAATCGTTCCCTCTTGCGTGCTTTCTCTCTCTCTCTCTCTCTCTCTCTCTCCTCCTCCTCCAACTCCCCCCACACCCCCCGCCCCCTCTCTCTCAGACTGAATGGTGCATGTCAGTAAAAAATTATGACCTTCGGGGCCCACCGTTAATTACTTATCATCTCTGGCTAATTTTCTCTGATCCTTTAATCACGATCTTTTCTACTTACGTGATCCATGAAAAGAAAAGCATCATCGTTTTGACTGAACTTATACTCACTCAGCTGGTTTCAAGCTCTATATTATTCCTACTCGAAAATCGTTTTTTTTTTTTTTCTGTGTTATTTTATAGGGCCGTGTAACGGGTCTTAACTACTGTATGTTCTTACCATGTTTGTCAGTATAAGCATTCGCAGTCTGTTCAGCGCACAAAGGCAGCAGGTAGTCAATGGATAATGCCAGTCATGCTGACCATCTGCCCCGCATAGCCATCAGATTATAAATATTGCTCACAACACAACTAATCCAATTAACTAACCTGAATTATGGAAGATATGACCCAGAAACGGATACTGTAATGGGCAAGATACAAGGTTTAATTAAAAAAAATAAATAAAAGTGTGCGAGTTAGTCGGACTGCCGATGAGATGAGAAACCCTCCTTGAGTGTCCATTGGGGCTGGACAAACAGAAGCAAATTTCGGTTTCTGTTTACTCCCTACAGCAAGGCCAGTATGCTTTAATATTAACTACATGCTGACCGTGCCTTGCTTCTAGCTTAGAGACATTGGTTTATGTGCAACCTCTACGCTCACTGGTTATTCTTCTTGCACTGCTTTTTCTTCAGTACTGTAACATTTGATTTCAGTCTCTTGAGCTTGACTCCTGTGAGTGAGTCCGTCTATGTGCACAGTCAAAGCAGGGCCCTATTCACCTTCATTCCAAACTTTTTCAACTGATTTTTCTTTTCTTTTTTTTTCTCCCTCCTGTAGAGGCAAACTGATCCAGCGTCTCTTGACACTTTCTTATCTTCTGTCAGCATGATCTTAAAAAAAAAAAAAAAAAGTTAAGGGCTAAAGATCTGACATTTTGTAAGCATTAGACAGGGTAGTTTTAATATACATACAAATGGGAGACACATTCAAGGAAAGGTAACGATTGCTCTGTTATGCTGTGGAAGGCATTGTGCTCTCTTTTTTTTTTTTTTTTTTTTTTTTTGGATCCTCTTGACCCCATAGAGGGAAGAATAACTGCAAATCAGCGCAACATTATTCAGTCCTGACAGAAGCAGTTTGTTTCAGGAAGGCTACGCCCACCATCACCAGTGCAGAAGGGCTAACTGAATGGTTTGATGATTATGACAGTGAGTTAAATCATATTCCTTGGCCTCCACAGATTCCAGATTTCATTCCAACTGCACACATGCTGTATCATACTACAATAACCTTTCTAAGACACTGTTTTTTTTTTTTTACTTTAATTGGTCAACATCTGTTTATCTTTATTCTCAAAATCGTCCAAATTGTTCTGTTTGTAATCCAAAGAAAGCCACAAAAGTTATACATAAAATGTGAGTTGAAATTTTAAATAATTCTGCAAATTAATTGAAAAATTTTCTACTTTAGTTGAAAAAAAAAAAAGCAATTTAAACATTTGTTAAACTCAAGTAAAAAGAAAAAAATGATGCACCATTGTGTTACTTGTCAGTTTGGCCTCCTTTGTGTGAGTGTGTACAAATGTGTGTGTTTGTGTGTATTGGGCAGCCCATTTATATCTCAGTTCTGACGTGAAATTCTCCCACCTTGTGCTCTCCTTTACCATTTTGTCAGTTCTGTCAGTTCTGTCATAGAGTGCAACAATAACCCAGCGCTCCTCCGGCTTTTCACTCCTGAAAAAGAGAACGAGGGAATGCCCAACTATGAGCAATGACTTGACCAGATATAAAGTTCCTGTATGTCAACTGAATATAGGGAAGGGCAGCTGAACAGTGGTCCCTTCACATCCGTTAATGTCAATAAGCACTGTCTTTGAACAGTCCTTGAATTTGTCTCTGACTTTCAACTTTCTCTGTAAGAAGACCACAATCCACAAACTTTTTGATGTCACCGTTTATTAAATATATGACATCATTTTTCACTGTTATAGGTTTCTGTGTTATTCAGTAAATTGTCAGAAACAATAATGCAGAACCCACTGAATACACACTTTTCTGGATGATACTGGTTAGTAAGATTATACAGTACATTACAGGTGAAAGCATTCTTGGTTAATAATATACTTTGCAACATAAAGCTGATGCACAATGAGTGTTCATACTAAAGGGTTTAACATAAATACAGTATTACAGCGAAATGTGTCTGCTTCATGGGTTTTTACATCTGCAATGGGTCTTGTATTGGACATTGGACCTGACAACAGAATTTTTAAAAGTGCATCATAGCTCTGCTGCTGTCAAGTAAATGGGCAGGGCTACAGTACCATGTTGTAAAGTTAGTAGGTGTGGCTACCATGATGTAAGGTGAGTGGGATAGTCAACCAACCATACTATGAAGTGAATGAGTGGGGCTACACTCATGTAAGGTGAATGGATGAGGCTACTGTGCTTGGAAGTGAATGGGTGGGGCATATAATATATAACTATATATAAATATATATATATATATATATATATATAACATGGTATATAATGAATGGGTGGAGTACCATGATTTAAGGTGAACGGGTGGGGCAATCATGATGAAAGGTGAAAGGGTGGGTCTTCAATGCTGTGAAGTGAATGGGTGTGGCTACCAGGCTTTAAAGTGAATGGGTGGGACAACTGTAATGTAAAGTTAGTAGGCAGGGCTAGCCTGTTGTTAAGTGAATGGGTGTGGCTACTATGCTATAAAGTAAATGGGAGGTCTACCATGTTGTAAGGCAGGGATCTTAACTCCAGTCCTGGAGGGCCAGTGTCTAGCACAGTTTGTAATTCACTGAACTTAACACACCCACTGAACCTGGAAGTTAAATCATCTGTTTTTGAGCAGAAGAATCATCCAATTGTGCTGAACACCGGAACTCCAGGACTAGAGTTGAAGAACCGCGCTGTAAAGGTAGTGGGAAGGGTTAACCCCCAGTAAAGTGGATGGACGAGGCGGGGCTAACTTGCTGCAAAGTCAATAGAGGAGGTTAACCTGCTGTAAAGTGAATGTCTGGGGCCTTAAATTTATGCCAGATCATGAAGATTACATGTAAGGAAAATCAGTGTGCCAAACCCTGCCCGATGTAACAATCACAGAACAGTTGTTAATTTAATGTTAATGCAGTTCTAAATTTTAAGCTTTTTTTGTTTATTTATTTTTTATTTTAATAGATATTTTTTCCTCGCTTCTATATTTGCTGGTTATTGTTTGCTTCTGGATTAGGTGCCACAATTGTGAAGTGCGTGCTTACCATCATTGTGCTACTTGAAAATAATTGATGTTCTTTTGTATAATGTAGTTTTCATAAAACCAGATGCTCAAGCAAAATTCGCCAGCGAATCAACACCCAAACAAAATCCATTAAAAGGCATTTAATTACAAAGAGCCATCTTTTCAGGTTTGGCCTGTGCTACTATAGTATTTCCAGTATTTGTTTTTCTTTGCTGATCTTCATTCATCTTAATAAACAGCAAACATTTGTTCAGGACCATGACATGGAGTTGGTTAAATAATTTGTAGGCAAAATAATTTGTTTTTGTTTTGTTTTTTTTTTCCCAACAGAAGCCACCATGCTAAGAGTTATTCATGAGCTTATTGCTTTCTTTCTTTCTCATCTTTTTGCTCTTCATTTGGCAATGGCTGCAGGCTTAGAAAGTCGAGATGTGAAGCTAATGTGATTTGTTTCTGTAATTACCTGCGCAAGCCTTTGTCAGCAGTGTCACTAAAGACGCTTCTCAAAAAAAGCTGAGTTGCACGGATCTACTTTAGCACAGGCACAAATGTGAATTTTATTATGAGTTTTTTTTTCTTTTTATTATTCCATGTAAAGGTGTCATCCTATTGTAAAACTAAATAGTACTTTGTAGTTGGAAGGATTGTTTGATACCGCATGTTCTGTAGTGTACTACTCCACTGCTGTTATTAGGAATTTATGTAACTGCTCATAAACATTTTGTTAAAAAGTAGCGAAACATCTAATTTTATGTAGTGACAGATAAATGATAAGCAAAGTGATAATTAATTCTTCTTTCATGTTTTAAAGGCACTAATTTGAACAATAATATACAGCTTATTACCAGTTAACGAGCTTTGCAGAATTACTCCAACCATTTATAAAAATGATCAAAAAATAAAAAGATTTTTAAAAAATGAAGCTTACAAGCAATAATTGAGCAACTGGAAAAACCTTTTATCCTATGAAAGATATACAGTATATGATTTACAATTACTGATACTCCTAAGGAATAGAACAAATAAATGCTAACACATTGTTATTCTCGTTAATAAATCTTTGTTCTTTAACCATGTCCTGTGTATACCTACTGTACATGTAAGGATACAGACATGTAAAATCCCATTGCCACCCATCATTTAAAAAAAAAAACAAAGAACATTTAACAAACTTAATACAAAACAGACAGATTGTTGTTAAAAATGCACAAGACAGGTAATGAATAAGGAAACACATACCTCGTTCAAATGCAGTTAATTACAATCAGGGCCACAATAAATAAGTGTCATACGTCTGAAACTGTTTGAGAGTTTGTCAGGAATTAACACCATGTGCACTTCAGCCTGTAAAACAATACAGCCTAAAGATCACAGTTTTGAAAACAATCTCAAGTTCTAAGATTTCACTTGGCTACCTTTAGCATTGGTTAGGGTGCACAATATTGTGGATAATTAATGTGTGAAAATGATGTCTCGTGCTTCTAGAACCTGTCTTTCACTGTCAGGTTGGAAGACAGTTCTGGAAATTGGCCTGTGCCATCAGGAAAGAAAAAAAACTCTATTGATAAGATGGTCATTCAGCCATCTCCATTGGAATCTGGTCATCAGGTATCAGTACATTTTGATAGTCAGCTGACTTCAGTTTATTGTCACCTAACATTGCAATTGAAGCAACCCCAGATCATAACTCTGCCTCCAGAGGCTTGTGGCACTCCAGTGGTCACTATGCGTGATGGGTGCATCACTGTGGAATTGGGTAAATGTGGACCCATCAGACCACATGTCCGTTTTCCATTGCTCCAACGTGCACATCCTTACTAAAAGGATTTTCTGATTACCTTCACAAACAAGTGGTTTATGGCCACTCAATAGCTCTCATCACATTGTGCATGTGGAAATGCTCTTACTTTCACTCTTAAAATTACTTTTTTCATGCAATTTCACCGAGTGTTAAAGTGATTCCATTCGTGATTTTTTATGACCAAAATACTTTTTCTCCCTAATGTAGTCGTGTTCAATTCCTCCCAGCCACTAGGGGTTCCACATTAAGGCTGCTTTGACCACTGAGTCGGGAGGGCAGCAGACCCGCCGAATCACGTGACGTCACCGACCACATCTTTTCAAACTGCTTGCTTATGCACCATTGGGGGCGGCGTAACACTCGGAGGACAGTGCTATCTGCTCCTTCCGCTTGCACGAGCTCACAGACGCCCCTGATAATTAATGTGAGAGTACTAAGTGTCTCCCATCCCACCCTGCTGAGAGAGCCTCGGCCAATTTGCTATCTCTAGGCCCTCGGCTGCGAAAGGGTACAGCATCCCCTGGGATCGAACAAGCGATCTCCAGATAATAGGGCGAGCACTTTACCACTGCGCCACTCGGGGGCATACGACCAAATTACTTTCACAAAGTTGACGGTTCACCACTATCATTCCATGTTTTAATAATGTCTTGGACAGGTGGAGATTTTAACAACATGCTCCCAATTCAACAAAACCTATTAGACTTTTTCCAACCCAAGGTCTATCATGTAATGATATTTCATCAGATTTGAATAAGTCTTTTAAATATCATGTCGCGTTTCATGTTTTCTGGTACAGAAAAACCCGATTATGAGTTGTGGGATAACCATCGGACAACAGCGGACCTTCATAACCTTGTGTGAAATGGGCCTGTGTAGTAGTTTAGGGGGGATTTGGGGGATTTAGGAGGTGCGTGCTTGTGTGAATGTGCATGATTTGTCTGTACACCACACCTGTATGGCACACTGTTGGCAAGGTGTGATTTAAATCCCTGCACATTAAATCTTAATCACAAGAATAAATTAAACACCTGGCATAGCACATTTCCTGTTGAACATGAGTAGAACACACACACACACACACAACACACACACACACACACACACACACACACACACACACACACACTTTCCTGCATAGCGGTAGGAATCCCTGCTGATTCTGATGTAGTGTGTGTTTTATATTCAGGCCTGGGTGACCAGAGGTACAAAACTGAGTCAACATGAAGGTGATTAAGAAGCAGTTGTACATTGTGTTAAGGATTACATTTCATTTATATGAAATGACCCTTTATTTGCGATTAAACATTCTTCTTAGATTACATTAATAATCCCCTCATACACCGCCTGCAAGATAAAAAAAAAAGAAGGTATTTCGGCTCTCTATCTCTCTCCCTCTTTCTTCTCCACCTTGCTTAATGCAACGCTGTGAAATATTGCGCCCTTCTCAGACCTGACTCGGACAGATTTATGTGCACTTCTCTTCACATGGTGCTGATATCCAACCCAGAGCTGGAATTAAACCAAAAAAAAAAAAAAAACCCTCTAAGGTTAATTGCAATTCGGTGAGTCCTGTTGATTTCCCATGCTGAATGCTGTACGGTACTGTAGAAGTGTGAGCTGTGGAAGGAAAGTTGCACCGTGTTAGAATATAGACTGCTTGCACAGTGCAAATACTAGGAGTGAGTCGGCACAGTATGAGGCACATCCTGATAAAGGCTTCATGAGACAATATTGACTTGAGACAACATTGACACAATATAAATATTGACAGCAAATCAAACCACTGCGCTATCAAGTCACTGTCTTGTAAGAAGCCCAGATCAGGGTTTATAATATCAGCTGTAATTTTTTTAAAATATTGAATCATTTTCAGCACCACAAACTTTTAAAAAATAAATGTTAAAATTTTTTATAAAATTTTTTTGTTTCTTTCTTTAATTCTAATTGAATCGTTTTTAGATGTGAGTGTGACTTACGCACAGATGATAATTTCAGCCAGCTGCAGTAGAGCCTAGAGCGCAGGTATAACGATTACAATGCAGCATTTAAATCTGGCCATGTTTTTTTAGCTCAGTATTTGAAATTGATTGTACTGTACAAGGGCTTCCTGCTAGTCTCGACTAAAAGCTCCGTTACTGCACGAACAAGTAAGAGACCAAGGCAATTACACACTCATTTTTGTAAAGCTTGATAGTCCGTACATACATATCGTACACAATACAGTTCAGCCAACCGTAATGAAAAGTCTGGCTCACTCCCACGTTTTTTATTTCACTCATAATTGATTCACAATCGCAAACCCACACTTAGTACGAGTCCGCTGCTCCAGTGCCTCGTCTTCTGTCCTGTCTCAGTGAAGACATGGCTTCTCTCCAAACTAGTTGTAACAGCATGTTGATTTATGGGTGCGTTGCTGTGATGTGACGATATCCCATTTCACTGCCGGATGAGGGAGATTGATGAGCTCCCGCTCTGGCCCCTGACACGCACGCGTTTAGAGACGACGGTCCGGCTTTCCGCCACTGTCTGCTATGATTGCTTTTGAGACCTTTGAGGAGTTTAAGATGAATTACTCGAGAGAGTGGCCAACAAGGGGGACGCAGGTGTGCGCGCGTGATGCAATCTGCTGTGTGGGTATACATTTGTGAATGTGCTGGTGGGTGTGTTTGTGGGGAATGAAAGCACAGCACAGTTCCCTGTTCCATGCACAGTACCTGTGGTTATATAACCTGTCCTGCACTTCTTTATAATACTACTTTTTATATAATACTTTAATACAGTGCACACACAGACACACACACACATATAAATGTTTCTTTCTTTCTTTCTTTCTTTCTTTCTTTCTTTTTACTTTCTGTCTTTTATGTTTCGAATAAATAACCACTTTATTTTTGCAGGTGTGCAATAGACCTTTTTTAGTGTTAATAAGCACGTTCACGTTTCTCGTCTGTGGAGTCTACCGTACCTGGAGGCAAAATAACTCCCTGAGCTTGGTAATTTATCCATGTTTTTTTGCCTTGCTTTTTAACACCAGCTGAAGAAAATATGAGCTCATCTGAATATGTCTTAGTCACTCACTCTCCTGAACCGTGAGTGTTACAGTACGAGAACAAGTTGTGGGATGAAATTATCAACCCCGACACACTCACTAAGTGGATGGAGCTTATGACAGGGTTATCTGTTGTGGAATGGACAGAAACTTGCGTACCTACCAAACAGAGTAACCAAGCATCTCCATTAAAGGGATCTGATCATCAACCTCATAATTGTGTCTGTGAACCTACAACATATATTTTAAACAGTTGCATTTCAAGCAGGTCAAGGCAGGCAACTACTCGGGCCCGAGACCAGTACTGTACAGTAGTGAAATCGCCTCTGATTTGAAGGCTTGTACGCAGTCATTCAGGATATAGTTGTAGATATCTAAAGATTCATAAACATTTTCAGTTTCTCTTTAGCCAAATCTTTGTTGTTTGGTACTTTAGCTAGTGTTTGTTATTTCGATAGAGAATTTAGGCATGAACCCAAGCTTACACAGTAATGTCGGTAATGCCCACACCCGCTCATTATGTATTACTTAATAGAAAATTAAATAGCAGAGCAATGCCGTTGCACATCATCATTCAGTTGCTTGGAGAGTAAAAAAGAAAAATCGTTTAAGTTATTCTTCTTAGTTACCTAATTTCTCAGGGTCGCACAACACAAAACTTTAGACCCATGTCCATACTACCTACAGCAGACCACGTTACCTGATATGAAACGTGGGCTACAAACCCAGGCATTTCTGATCACTGCCTCAGACGAATCCTTCAGCTTAGAGCATTTAGCCAAGTCTGTATTTTTTTTTTTTACTGCCAATAAAAGCTGATATGCAATAATACAGTACTTTGTACTGTAAAGTTGTAGCCATTATTCATTCAATTATCCACCCAACAACACAGCATGACATTTTCAGAATCTGCTGCGTCCATGTTTCTATTGTTTCGCCTCTGGGGAACACCGGCATAATCATGACATAGGCTTTATGACAGTGTATTAAAATAATACCCAAGTTTAAGATGCATAAAAAGAGAATGCCAGTTATCTACATTTGGTTGTCCTATTTTTTTTTATGATTGAGATCATCAAGTCTAACATTCTTTTGTACATCTTTAAAAATATTTCATGAAGCATTCAATTGACCAAAACGTAGAGAGCTCAAAACGTGGAGAACTTGAAAGTCGTCATCACATACAAAATAATAAAATAAAAGAAAGGTTGATAAATGTTGTTCTATTGGACATTCAAAAGACACGCAGTAATTGCAGATACCTGAAATTTACACATACAGTATACACATTTTCTATAGTCACTTGTTGATATATTAATATTAAACGCTTCAGGTTGAGTTTTGCCTCAGTTCATTTTCCATTCAGTTACACCACTGTGTCCGAAACATGCTCATATCAGAGATATGAGAACTTTTCAGCTGAGAGATTTTCCCCCAAATGTGAAGCAACTATTGCTTGTGCTATACAGTTCCCTGCAATTTCAATATGCAAATTGGAAATTACTCTGGCTGGCCCAAAAAAAAAAAAAAAACCCTTTGGATTTAAATAAGAAAATACTTAAGAATCTTTGACCAGATAATTATTGGCTGCATCAAGCAAAGAAAACAATTGATTGAGATTGCTTAAATTGCTGGAATTGGGTTTCCAGACTGTCTAACACATTATTAAAACCTGGAAGGCTAGTACTGAACCATCAGGTTTGTGGTACAAAATAAATAAATAAATAAATAAAGTCATCAGACAAAAAAAAAGATAAATTATGTAAAAATTGTAAAAATAATCATAAAACAACAGTGTTTTCCATGTTTTGTTATGTTTCAATTAATTTAAATCCTTTTTTTTATCATTCTACACACAACACTAAACACTTGTTTTAGTATTCGCATTATGGAGTATTCTGTGTGGAATGTTGAGAAAGAAAGAATTTGAATCTATTTAAACTTGGAAAACTTAGTTTAAAAGGGCCTGCAAACCTTCCATCAGGACCGTATTCCAGAGCGATGGGCATATCAGAAAGAATGCTCCCTTAAGGCATAGTGCCCGTTGTACAAACCTCTGGAGGCAGTGTTACCTGTATAATCAACGTTTGAATCAGTTGGTCAGGCCTATGCTCAGCAACATTATGTGGCAATAAAATAAGTTCAGATGACTACCTAAATCCCATAATTTTTTTTTCTTCCTTGGTGGCACAGGTATATTCCAGGACAACAATGCCAAGATTTCTTTGCCCTCAAATTGTATGAGGGCCATTTTCACACATGAGTTGGCCACCACAGGATCCTGTCTTTTTGATGTGCTCAGGAAAACTTCATCAATAGAAGATCTCGAGCCAAAAATGGGTCAAGTAACTCTGGACAAAAATCTATGTTACAAGATTGCATCAGGTCATTGAAACAACGCCATGGCGAATGTGCTCAATAATCGAAGCTAAAAACAGTACAACAAAATATTAGAATGTGAATGTAGATTTTTTTTTCCTTTAAGGATATAGTAAATTAAATTCAGCTTTACATTTTTTTTATGTATTATATTTTTGTGTCTTCTTTTCATGATCTCGATAAGAAAGTTAAAAGCTAACAGCTTTGAATTATCTAAGCTGGTTTATGCAAGTGAGAAAGGATTGTACTGTATGTGTTTAGCTAATCAAATGATCCCAATGAAGGTGTAACTGCTCGCCACAGTTTACATACAGTAAATAGCCAGTCTTGCAGAGATACGGGTCTGTCAGTCCTCCTACAGGGCTTCCCTGAGGTCTGTGCAGCAGCTTGGACATGTCCTTCAATTCTGTAAATTCCTTCCAGAGCAGTTTGATCGGGTTCAGCCTGGGTGAATAGACAGGGCATTCCATTACAGACTGCACTTCCTTGTCCCTCTCCAAATATCTCTTAGGATGTGTTCAGGCTGCTGAAAATAAAACATTAATCTGAACATTAAGTTTTTTTTTTCTCTCTCTCTTTAAGAACATTGTGTTTCTGACTTTTCTTCCTCTTTTGGTTGTGCTACAACCAGGAATTGAAGTTGGTTTCATTGAATATGTTTCCATTATTCTCCTTCGCAAAATTGCTTACGCTATGTCAAATTGGACGTGAAGCACTGCTGAACACTCTCATTTACCCTTAGTCTCCTGGGACTACTGGGATCCTAAGGGCACAAAGCAGGATACAACCTGGACAGGGTGCCAGTTACAGCACAAGCACGCACACACATAGTTACAAACTTGAGGAAACTTTTTTGAATGATGAAAAAAAAAAAAAAGCAAATGATTGTGGGGAAATGTTTTGAAGGATATAAGATAATTTGCTTATTTGGATATAAGATAAAGTCCACTTTGCACCAGGCCTCATTTTACCACATTTCCATCAATGACTTTTCTCTACCCGCAATTTCCATTGTGATTTATTCCTTTCCTCATTTGCCTTTAATGTGTCTGTACTGTATATTTGGAGACCTTTATTGCACTGCCTGTAACATAGCTACTAGAAGAAAACAGTTCAATTTACTTTTAATTGGCAGCTGTAAACAGAGGTACAATGTCAGTGCGCTCCCATTGTTGGCATGGCGACCGTGTCCAGGGAGACAAGCTCAGCTTAGAGCAGAAGTGTCAGGATGTGTGTAGGAAAAAGTTCTCTTGGAAAAAAAAAGAAAAAGAAAAGAAAAGCAGCTCGTCTCTTGAGCACCTTTTTGCCCTGCCAATATTTGCAGCTTGCTCTGTAGAGTCACACCGAGTTTGGCAGATTTTGGCTGGATTATTTGTTCCTAAAGGTTTAGAGAATAGCAAGAGTATTTTGTTAACTGTGTGTGTGTGTGTGTGTGTGTGTGTGTGTGTGTGTGTGTGTGTGTGTGTGTGTGTGTGTGTGTGTGTGTGTGTATGTTTCTGGGTGACACCATACAGTGATTTCCCAAATCACAGAAGATATGTTTTACTTCAGCATTCATGCATCCTATCCACATTCTCAAAAGAATCTTTGCAGTAGATTTGCAGTTCTTTATAAACGTCTTGGTTTACTACAAATTTTGACATTTGATCATGTCATGTTTGTTTAACATGTCACAAGCCAGGAATTAGTGCCTTATCTGAATCAATGTGAGTAAATGTGTCAGTCTGTTTTGTTGTCAATGCCAAAGGGGTGTTCAAGTCAAACTTTGACTTTTGATTGGGCAGAATAACAAGAATAAAGATAGTTATGAGAGTAAAACCTCCCTTTATTTCTCTATATAATCCCCTGCTACACTAAGGCACTTATCCAAGCGTTTACCCAGTGCTTGTACAGTATACTATCAAGGTAGAAAGTTTGATCATTATGCCGGAACCATGATCAGACTGCCTGCTTCATGTCTGAAAACCTGGCCTCCCAGGAACTCCTTTAATGGCTCAAACATATGGAAATGACAGTTCAAGACTACATGGAGATGTAGCAATAACTCCCAGCCGAGTGTGCAAGTGGTGCGGAGGGCAGTATGAGGTTGTGCATTGTCCTGCAAAAACAGAGCGCCTTTGGTGATCAAATCAGGCCATTTCTTTCTTGAGAGCGTTTCACGCTGAGCCACCTCAGCCAGGGTTGTCAATCATGGACGTACTGTACAGCCTTCTTTAAAACGCCTTTCAAATGTTTTACTGCATTTGAGTCTCATCACCATACTGTGTGTAAAGCTTTCTGTAAATTTCAATAATCTTTATGCCTCCTTTCATGAGAATTTTTATCAAAAGTCCCGGTTTGACTTGAACGCCCCCTTCACCCTAAAGCCCCCCCCATATTATGCCCATGCATAAATGCCGATTTTTTTTTTTTTTTTTTACAAAAAGTCCACTTCATAAACGAAGCAACAATCTTGCTCAGTATCAGCCATCATTTTGACACTTGAAAATCTGTGTGAAGTAGGAATGAAAAGGCAAATGGTGACAGCATATGTGATCTTGTCCCTTTTATCGACTATTTTATATTGCATCTGCAAAGTAAACAGAGAAGTAAACCAGACTTGATGCTGCCAGCAAAATTACAGTTATTAATACCAATTTATTCATGCATTTCCAACGGCTTGCCATTCACATCATGTCTAATCAAGCTGTCATCTGTCAAAAAGAACCTCTCTGGGGAAATCTGTTAGGATTGTGACGGAGTTCCGGTTAACACTGTGTGCTTTCTGTTGCATACATAGACACACACACACACACACACACACCTCCTGCAGTGTGGGTTCTGGCCTGTTGGTCAGGCATACGTTGATCAAAAAGCTGGTTTCTCACACCTTTATGATCTTCAGTCTCAAAAGGCAGAAGCCTTGTTTTTCAAGGTGACTGAATGTAATGCCCTACCAGGTTAGGATAAGTCCCAGTGTTTGGAGGGTAAAATAGGAAACACTGATTCAATGCACTCAGTTCCACAGTGAAATTGCACCTGAGGCAGAGTTTATTGTGCAGTTCATGTCTGCTTGAATCTAGACTACAGGCAGCTGGCAGGCAGACTGAACATTGCCAGAGAGACACAGGCCCAGATGGAAGCATGGGGCAGAAGTAAGTGCAAAAAGTCAGAACTAGGTTTCTCTCAGACAACACCTAAACAGCAGGGAGAATGAAAAATCTAACGCAAAAAAATAAATAAATAAAAATGTACTGGCCAGGACAATAAAATTGCAAAAATGATCCATTTGCCTAGTCCCATTTTAAACACAGGAATAATAAGGAATAACTCTCTAACTTAAGTGGACAACTGATTGTGGTCTTTCCAAAAGAAATAAAAAAAGAAAGAACTCATATAACATTTGGAACAGGTCCTGTACGTCCCTAAAAATTTTTATTCTAAATCTGTATCAATATAACACATCTAGTGCACAGTATATGGGCAGGTTACAAGCATACTGTTTACTGCAAATTTTCTAACATGGTTGCTCACATGAAACACAGGTTTATGAATCGTGCTTTTTTTGCCCTGCCAGTTTTTCTAAAATTAAAATCTAGCATCATCACAGTTATATATTGTACATTTATTAATCAGTTCCGACAATCAGCCAATAAATGATGTCACATTGGAAATTCCTGGAATAAAAAGCTTCAAAAAACAGAAAAAATACTATAGTACACATTTAAATAACAAGATGTTTATGATGCAAGTTCATTTATCACCTTGCATTATGAAATTTACTTATTACTACTTTATTGCTTAATTCATTGTACAGTTAAAAGGGTCTGGAGGTAAAAATGTAATGTATTTTCTTTTCCCATAGTTGCCTTTTTATGACAATGTTGCCTTTTTATGACAAAAGTGATTGATCGAAAAACTGACCGCATCAGCCCTGCTTTTGAAATCTCTGATAAATGTTCATGAGACCTCAGCCCCTCCTTGATGTCATTTTATTTTTCCTTCATCACTGGCCCAATCATTCTTGGTAATTCCCTTGCAAGTAATCAATGATAACAGAAAGCAGTGCGAGAGAGAGAGAGAGAGAGAAAGAGAGAGAGAGAGAGAGCAGGAAAAAACAACCCGGAATGCACAGGACAAAACAAGCATGCTATGTCTAGACATAACAACACGTGGCTATAAATAATGTATTAGAAGGTTAAGTGACAAATAGACAATCAGTATTGAAGTCTAACACTTAGAGGCTACACTAGGTCCGTCCTAAAACACATACTTTAGGTGTACCTAAGATCTTTCAGCTCCTTCAGTGAGAAAAGCAAAAAAAAAAAAAAAATTTTTTTTGGTAAATCTGATCTTTTTTTTTTACTGTTCTCTTTCAAAAAGGAAGGAAGCAGAACCCACAGAAGGAGGTAGAAAGTGAAAGAAAGACATGAAGAGGTCATAAACAAAGGGAGCGAGGGAAGGAGAGGAGAAAGCGTCTAACGATGGGGAAAAGCTGGGGGTCTGGCTGTGTCTTGGGCCATTGGCGCTCCTTATGTGTGCTCTCCAGCACTCTCATTATAGTGGCGTGACAGAGAGAGCCATTCAGCCAGACGCCATTAAACTGCACTTCAGCATGGACTGCACTTTATGCCTTCCTCTTCTCTCCTCAGCCAGGACAGACCCACATTTAACACTCATGTTCTGTTCACAACTTTGCAATGAATGTCCTGTTAACCCAGATCTTCTCCTATGACTTAATAGCAACAAAATATATTTATTTCACCACATAAATTAGGCTTGAATCTTATCCAAATAACTGATCTGTCCCCTTTTTCCCCCGACAAGGAAGTTACGAGGAGTTTAAAAAGATAATGGGGGGGAATGAAGGCTGGTCAGAGTTTCATTTGAAATTCATATCACAGACAGCAGGGGGTATGTGCATTGGTTCTTTAAATTACACAATCTCAATTAGTTTTTAATAATATAAATACTGTAGGAAATTATGAAATGTACGCACAAAAATCATTCACATGGTTGGGTATATACTGTAAGAAACTTTCATGGACTGATATTACATTTAAGGGTGTTTTCTCACATCATGGATTCCTCTTTGATCCTAATGAGCATAAATGAGTAACTGATGGTAGAAATAATAATAATTATTATTATTATAAATAAAAATAATAATGTCTGTTTGAGATTGCTATTGAGTCGGTTTCAACACATTTTTAATTGTATCATTTTATTATTATTTTTATTGTACAATTTAAATCGGTACTTTGCAGTTAGTTGTAGTAAAATGTTTGTTTCCATTTCCTTAAGTTAATCTACATCATTATAATTAATTTAATATGAAGAAATGAAGTGTGAGTCAGTGGCTCAAGACTTACACAGTATACACACACACACACACACACACACACACACACACACACACACACACACACACACACACACACTATTTGAGGGGATTTCAAGTCAATCCAGGGCATATGTTCCCGTTTAAGAGTTCCAGTATATGTAGTTTCCATCTTTAAAATATTATTGCTCATTTTAATTTAAACATAACGAAAAGGGTTTAAACCATAGACTCCGATCTGAAAGACTCTTAAACTTGGATCTTCTGAATATATATTATGGCCGGGGGAAACACTCTATGCTTGTGCCCAGTAGTGCAGTTTATGAATGCAGTATGAATGTTTAGGCAATGCATTTCTCTCTATATATGTATATCTGTCTTTCTCTTTCTCACTCTCTCTCCATCTCTTTTTCTCTCCCACTGCCTTCAGCTGACATGAGCACAATTCTCCTTGACAGTATTGGCTGCTAGAGGGAAGGTTATCTGGATAGACCCACGGTGCTTTAAAGGGCCGTGCCAGAGTAGAGAGACGCCCTGTGTGTTTGTGCTGTTGATATTAATGGCCTTTTGAGGTGCTGGAAGATTCAGAACTGTATTAATGTGCCAGTGAATGAAATACTGCTGCTTGCAATCGGAGGAGATTGCAGGCATGACCTTGCACATGGAAGCCAAACAGAAATACATCCAGAAACAACACCAGCCTGTGGCTCTGCCTAATCAATATTATTATTGCTTACTCTGAGTCAATAAGTCAGTGATTCTTGTTGAAATGAGAATAATGTTTACTGAGACGACTCTTTATTTAATTAGTTATTTTATCCACTCAATCATTTGGACAATGATATGTAACCCATTAAATACATCTCCTTCACTCATTTGAACTGTTTCTCGTTGTTAAAATGGCAAAAGTATAAAAAATTAAATATCCTGTGCATTGGATGATTGCATTTTTTGTATTTGATTACAAACTACATTAAAAAAAGAGCCTATATACTTTATATATACCTGTGTGTGTGTGTGTGTGTGTGTGTGTGTGTGTGTGTGTGTGTGTGTGTGTGTGTGTGTGTGTGTGTACAGTATATATATAGATGATATAGAGTAGCATTAATTTAGTTTTTAAGAACATAAAGGCTCGACAATTTAACACTCTTCTTTTATATTATTTCATATTTAATATTTTATTTTAAATGCTTGGTCTTCAGACGTCGTGGTCCCCTTCCGTTACAATGTGTTTTTGCTTAGTGTGTCCTAATCGGTTTTATTGACGGCAATTCAGTTTTGCTGATAGAAGAACAGATATGATTTTTTTTTTTTTTTACATAACCATGTTATAAAAAGAAATTAAAAAGAGCACACTGATGGTAGAGTTGGATGAGGCGATGCAAGCTTCTGCTGGATAAACCTGTCTAATGAATAAAGATCCATCGACTTCAACTTATAGTTCAACAGATAAAGTGCTCTCATTTATCGCAGTCAGGGAACTGTTTCAAATTCAGAGCGGCCCTTATCTCTCAGCGCACAATCTCTTATCTTCCCGAGGTAAAGTCTAATTTCTGGACCCATGCAAATGTCGGAGAGTAAAAGTGCTGATCATAGATCAGCTCCCTTCCATTTGCTTACAATAGCATTCATTTTGAGATAAAAGACAAACCAGTGATTCGAGGTCAGCACTTCCAATTCAGAGCAAAATCTTTGTTAAACTGGCATTTTGCTTCAGGTTTTGAGAGGAAAAAATCATTTTCTTTTAAAATGTATTTCATTTTTGATGTGAACCTGCCACGACTTTTATTGGAGGAAGGATTTTATCCCAGCACTCTTACGGAGATGAAATGATCGTCATTTCCGAGATGGCCTCAACCATCATACGTTTATTATCATCCGCTGAAACGTCAGGTGTGAAAAGTCACCAAATGGGGTGAGGAAGGCTGAATGTAGAGGCAATCTCATTAATCACACAGCTAATTCTCCAGTACAGGAGCCAGGGTGTGCAGACTAAAGAACACTGCTGAAAGCTTACTGTGTTATTAGGCTCTTAAAAGCATCAAAGTCAAGGCCAGAAAGGAATGAGATTTACAGTAGGTCCTCAGCATCCAATAATGACCATCCTCCATGAGCAGAAGCTGAAGTGTGGCCTTTTGTCAGCTTGTTGTATTTATCTGCACCTATGCCTTCTTAACTTTTAAAGATCAATAGCTACATGCTTATAGGCTGTATTTCACCAGATTTATGTATCTCTGGCCAGTGTGCTGGGTATACACAGTTATACCAAGGCAGTTTTATTAAACGTGGAGTTATTGATTTCTTGCTTTTAGATGGCAGATTAAAATTAACTCTCAATCCTCAGTCACCTATTTGTATATTAAAAAAAAATAATAAAGAAAAACGCATTCGGCCAAAACATGGTATTGGTGCTAAAAAGTCTTTTTGGATGGAAAAGTGAATTTTCAAGTAGGATCATATAACATTTTTTTATAATACTTACTGCCTCTTATCCCCCGATCCATTCTTAATTTTTTTGTAACTATGCATACACAGTAATTTTTTTATTAGATAAAAGGAAACACATTTGCTAAAAAAAAATCATGGCCTTTTATGTAGTGTCCATAACTTTTTTTTAATTAAAAACTTTCAGTGATCTTAATTGTAATTCAGATGAAACTTGTCCAGTTTTGATTTTATATGAAAAGACATAAACCTGCGAAAAAGTGTATTATTCTAAAATGCAATTATTAAGATATTGCAACATGAATTTCACGTGGGGGTGGGGGGGTGTCTTAATTTAAGCAACAATTTTTATCACCAATACTCATAACGACATACAGTATGAATAATAACATTTCTAATTATT
>JAAGKR010000396.1:24777-87277 GCA_011419295.1 Clarias macrocephalus
CAATTAGCCTAACCTACATGTCTTTGGACTGTGGGAGGAAACCGGAGTTCCCGGAGGAAACCCACCAAGCACGGGGAGAACATGCAAACTCCATGCACACAGAGACGGGAATCGAGCCTGGCCGGGGATCGAACCCGGACCCTGGCGGTGCAAGGCGACAGTGCTAACTACTACACCACCGTGCCGCCCCTCGCCAATACATATAATGGCAAAATTCAAGACATTGTGATATTGTACAAAAGTCATTCAAATCCTATCAGAAATATAACTGTTTACCCCCTTAAGTTTGAAACACTGGCACTGACATGAAAAGATGAATAACACTGACAACTCAGTCAAACTGCAGTAAAAATCATGGCAATAAAATATCCATCCTCCCTATTAATGGTACTGATGAACCCACAGGCAAAGCGTAACTCCCTGTTTTGCAAGGAGCTTTGCTAAGCATGATAAAGCAAGTAAATGAAATCATCTTTGACAGCTAATTTGTCTTTAATCCTGGCCATGTGGGTGTGCTTGTAAAAAAGCTAGTAAGTCCTACATAGCACAAATACCCCATGAAAAATGGTCATGACCGTTGTTTATGTGTCTTAAATCCAGATCTTTTCTGTGTGTATAAGATGTAAGAAAATAATTACACAACATTTTTGTCACATTTAAGTGTTTCTCAATCTTTGCATGTGGTGATTTCATGATCCCACACTGTATCTCTTGTTGTGTGAGTGCAGAGGTTCCATTCAGATAGGCTTATGTACCTTTGGCCTAGTGTTTATGGGTTTTTCAAATGTCTACAACCGTTAAAGCTCCTTCACCGTATCAATGTGTCAACACAAAACAGAAGGCCATTAGAAAGAAAAGCAGAGAAAGGTGAAATTGGTGGCAAGGCAATCACTCACACACATCTAGCCAATACCGGCACATGCAAAGGTAGTGGAAGTTTAGAGGGTTAAAGCTGGTTTACTGATCACAAGGTCAGGAGTTCAAACCCCAGCTCCACCAAGCTGTCACTGTTAGACCCTTGCGCAAGGCCCTTAATCCTGTCTGCTCCAGGTGCACTGTATCCCTGCTAACCCTGCACTGAATAATGCCCTGTAGCACTGTTCAGTAATGTATATGTAATAAATAAGGACTTAAAAAAAGACTCTCAATGATACTATTCTCTTTCACTCATTCTCTGTATCGCTTATTCTGTTCAGGGTTGCGGGAGGCCTGGAATCTATCCCAGGGTACTCAGAGCAGAGGCAAGATACATCCTAGATGGGGCGTAAGGCTATCACAGGGCACAAGCACACGCACACGCACACACACACGCACACATACACACTCAATTACACACAACGGGCAATTCTTTGGACTGTGGGAGAAAAGCGGTACCCAGAGGAAACCCACCAACCATGGGGAAAACTGTAAACTCCATGTATACAGACCTGAAGATGGGAATTGCACCCAACAAGGCAACAATGCTAACCGCTACAACACCATGCTGCTGGTACCATCATGTATGTGGCCGAATTACTTATTAGGAAGATTTTGGTACATCATTGTTAATGCATTTTTGCTGTTCTTAATAGAACAATATAAACTGTGTATTAAAAATCTCATTCCCTTTACTTCAACAAGTTAACATGAGTTACCCAAAGTGTCTAATAAGTCTGACAATGCTGAAATGCCCCTCAGATAATGCTTTTCTTTGCATTTTTTCATATTTCAAACTCGCTTTATTTCACCCCTCCTCCAAATCAGCAATTTCATTGTCCATGTAAATAAGCTACTGCTGAACCCCAGCCCATTAAAGAACAGCAGAGCTGAGCAACAAGCCCGGGTAGGGTATCGTATTATGTGGGGTAACAATAGGGGAAAATCTACCTGGCTAGTTTAGCATAATATTAGTTTAATGATTGTTTGCTAGCAAATCACAATATCAATATCTCACTTCATTCATTTAAGATAAACTAGTTTTAGTTTGCGGGAAACATTCATTTGAATCCCATGATACTATTAGCGTAATTCAATGATTCCTGGATTGTATGGGGTGAGATTTGAATACCCTGTGTTTTACTGGAAGGAAAGTTGAATGCTCACTGGACAACAGGCTTTTAATACCGTATATAATTTTGGGACCTTCCCAGATGCATGACTTCACCACATGATGATTAGGAGACCTCTCAAAAGGGCTGGATCTTGTAACCAAATGCCATACTGAAGATGACTGGAATGTCAAATGTATTGTGCTCCAAAGCTGTATTAGTGACTCATAACCTAATCTATAACAGTGTTTGTTTGACACAGCATGACTTTTATATTTTAACTGATAGAAAATTTGTGACTATAACGTATAGCCATATGTTTACTATAACTATAAGTTTGTTTTAGATATTTTTGTTTATTCACAGTTCTAGCTCATTAGCTGTCACTACCTCCTTCAGTGTAATTTAGCTAGCTAGCATGTCATGGCATGGCAGACACTACTAATTTCGTCCACCAGACTTTGGAAAAGTATTTGAATGTTCTCACTTATAAAGAACGACTGATAATTAAGCAGGAGACCAGACCAACAGATAAAAACATCATCATATGGTATACAGATACAGTCCCCTCTGAAAGTACTGCAGGCCAAATATGTTGTTTTTGCTATACACTATAGACACTATAGATCAGCTTTAAATTCCCTTCTTTGATATTCCCACCATCACTAAGTGCATGACACCTTTGGTGGCAGACCACACATTAAATATTTTTTTTTGCAAAGCAAAAGTATTGGAACAGATCAAAGTAAATAACACTGAATATTTGGTTGCATATGCTTATGCTAATAAATGCATTCAGCCAGTGACCCAGCGACATCACAAACCTCTTTTTGTGATAATTTCCAGGCTTGTACTGCATCTTCTTTTAGTTGTATGTTATGGGGGTTCCTCCCTTCTGTCTCAGCTTCAGGAGGCGTAATGCGCGCTTTGTTGAGTTAAGGTCTGGTGACTGATTTGTGTGCCTGATTTGACTGTACATACTACAGTAACAGAGGTCAGTGCTTCCCCTAATTCTAAAACACACCAACTGCCACAGGAGTATGTAGATTAAATATGTTATCAGCAAAAGAGAGAGCTGGTTACTCACACACTGATTTGTTTAAATCACACATTACACTAAATGATGCCGAAAGTAGCAAACAAGTCTCGAACAAGTGGGGACAAGATGATTGAGCAACTTAAAGTTGAGCAAACAGCATGTTTAGAGCACTTTGTTTTGAAACACAAATACAAATGCCATATAGTTAATGTTGAGCTAATGTCCACAAAATCTTGTGATATTAGAAGAAATAGCACAACATTTTTCTAGACAGATTTCAGTTTTTTTTTACTTTGAATACCATTTTTTCTTTGTATTTATATTCATATATGAATGACTGGCTCATTTGCATATATTGACACCAAACAAAACTTATTGTAAACAAAAGTTTGAGTGTACACACACAGCTGGGCACACAAATGAATGATCATGGCTATAGGATTAGAAGTTTTTTTGACTCACGTCTATGCCAATACAAAACATTAATAGAATAATTTGTTCATTTGACATACAGTAACGTATGGGTTAGTGCTGGCTCACATAATTTTTTTTCATATTCTTTAACTAATGAAAATAATATAAAATTTCTTTATTTCACCAAAATGTTCTCCATGGTATTCATTGTCTCTTGACCTACAGTAGTGACATAGCATGGGGATGGAATTTTGATAGAGACTGTGAAGCAATTTTAAGTCACTCTGGATAAAGATGTCCAGTAATTGTTGTAAATGTAATAAAAATACTCACTCATTCACTTACTCATCGTCTATACCGCCTTATCCTGTATACAGGGTCGCACGCCTGAAGCCTATCCCAGGAGACTAGATGGGGTACACCCTGGATGGGGTGCCAATCAATCGCAGGGCACACACTTACACGCTCAGTCACACAATACAAGCAATTTGAAAATGGCAATAAAATTATGTACATGTCTTTGTAACCAAACTACCTGAAGGAAACCCACCTGAGGCGGGAATTCAACACGGAATCGGGATGTTCCGCAAGGTGACAGTGCTAAGTTAGTAAACCATAAACCGTTACACTTGTCCTTTGTAAATTAACACATACTTGGTGGCTTGAGTGGGATATGAATGTTTTTCTGAATTCATCCCAGTTGAATTCCTAATTTCTAGTTTTATTGCTTGTATGATTGACTTAAGCACAACTCTGTTTGTATTCAGCTTAATGAATGAGTCCCATTATTAGAAAAGAAATCTGGTGAAAACTCAGATTGTTGACTGAAACTTGTTAATACATTTTTTTTAATGTTTAACCCATGTTGTTTTAATTTAATATTCACAATTTTCTTTTTAAGTTTACTTGGCTAAATGGCACTGTACTCCACAGTGTACTCCACAGGCCCTAAATTATACTGCTATTGAAATTCATTGATTTAGCAGGTAAGATGATGCATTATTAAAGAAATAATGTATGTATGTCCCAGATATTAACGCTTTGATTCTTGGGAAAAGAAGAACAAATCAGCCACTGTTCAGAGCAGCATCTCTGCCTCTTCTGCCTAGCTAAATGTCAGATATGAACGTAAGTATTGTGTGAACATGACCGGAGGTCATGACTAGAGGGATAAAAGGTGAAAGGTCAGTGAGGAGTCTGAAACAGTCACTTGTGGAGAAGAACAACCACTCTATCGATCAGGATGGAGAAGTGGGAGGAGACCAGGCGTAGAGGGTCATTGGCAACAGACAACCCTGACCTCTCATTCTTTCCATTTCTGTATTTCCATACCCTGCATTGAGTGTAGTGGAATATATGAAATATTTTTCCTGTATATCAGCCACATTTTGTGTATATTAGACAGCTCCTTGGCATATCTCCACTAGTCAATACTGTACGTATGAGCGGAAGCTGCAAATATGTAGCATATCATTTATGCATCTATGGTCCCCTCCGCTGGCCTCCTGATGAAACTACATGCAGTGTCTAGACCCTTGAGTACTCATTATTTGTTAAGTTGAGATCTCTTGTGGTTATGCTTAAATGTCTTCAATTGTGAAATAACAATAAACACAGCAAATGAGATTTTGACCTTTTTTTATTGAAAGCTTCATTGAAATAATAACTCATAATAATAATAAACAGAAGTTTAAACTCAACATCCACTGATTTACAGAAACTCTCAGGATCACTACTCGAACACACGGGAGGCATGAATGTGCAGCATGAAAAAAAAATAGCATCCTAGAATCGATTCACTTCCATAATCTTTTCATCAACACATGTACAGTTAAAAAAAAAGTTTTCCATAAATAGCTTTCCATTTCCTCTCAAATAAGTTAATTTTTCACAGAGGTTTTGCTGTTTTGGCTGAATTTGGTACATCATAATGAAGAGCTTCTGTGCTGAAGCATTATGACCGTCCTTGTTTTTAAAGCCACACGCTTAATTGGTTGGTAAGGTTTCTTACTTGATTATATTTGACAGCCAATTAAATGTGAAAAGACAACATGGGACTCTTAACAACCAATGAAATATGTTGTGTTGTTGTTTGTAGTGTTAAGGTTTCAAATCCATTGCATTGTAATTCTTTTTTTTTCCAAGGACTAAACACTGCAGTCAATAACTCGACCGTGTTTATACAGTATAATGTTTTCGGATTCAATTATCAATATCGTTTCATTCCTCTTTAAGTTCTTCATGCTTATATCATCATAATTTGCTCCTCAAGGTAAATGTAACTTTTTTTTGCTGTAGATGAACAGTTTAATTCGGCTTGCTGTTGAATTTTACAGTGTGAAAATCCCATTAGAAATGGAAGAGCACAGTTTAATTACTGTAGGCTGTAACGCAGCAACAAAATGAGAGTTTAGTTCTACCATTCAGAGCAGCTCCCACTGTATCTGTAGTTTATATACTCTGCTATACAGGAGGCGTTTGGACCCCTTCCATGGTGTGAATGTAGCTGCTCTGCTAACGCTCTGGTCCTTATCAAAGCAGCAGTCAGTCTTTTATTCGCCTCCCATCTGCCACTGTAGCTCTCCAACACTGAATGCTTCTTTAGCAGCAATTACATGATAAAATGAATGTTCCAAAAGCACAGTAAAAAAGAAACAGATTTTTGTTTCATTGATAGAAATGGAAATGTGTTGCAAGCTCGACCTCCATACTGTAACAGAGCTTTCCTTGATTGGTTACACACTGTAGCCCATTCATCAGGACACGTGGCACAGAGGCTTTCATATTCATCACACCTGTTCCATTATACTCATTATTCCAAAGACAAAAAGAAAAAAAAAAATCCTTGTCCAGTCCCCCACCCACTCTAACATCCACATAGTTTAATTACATCACTGTGAAAGAATGTTTCATTCATGGCAGTAGAAATCTAATTCTATGGTATCAGCAGCTACCAGTTTGCTTTAGCAACATATAAAAGGGAACACACAGAAGAATCTTCACTACAAGTCACCAGCTTTACTTATACCCTGACCTATAGCGGCTCATTTGTACAGGATGTTAGCCAGTACGTGCTGAGGAGGAAACTGGTTAGCACCCAGAGATGCCCTATGTGAAGAGACAATGCTGAGAAATGAGGATTAAGAAACTATTCATGCAGATTTACAAACTAGCATGGAGTTGGTGTGGCAAATATCTCAAGTCGTCGATTCAGGCTAGTCAGCATCATTATGGAGCAAGCTGTATTGGAATAACACTCAAAATAACTGACCATGAAGCTATGGTTGAACAATGTGTAGCGTACAAAGCACATCACTAACAGCAGAAATGTCACTATGTGTATTTAAACTTCAAGTTGAGCAAAGAAATGGTTACTGATGATTAGTGGATTAGTGATTTATGGATAACAGCTAAACATTTTTATTTCTAACATGACTCCTATGGTTTAGATTTCCTTGCAAACTGATTCTTCCTGGCTAAGAATGAGGTGAGAGCTAGCATACAGTATGTGGCTTAAACAGATAGCATGTCTTTCCTGGTCTGTCTCATTCTTATTTAGACTTAGCTCTTCATTGCTTTTTTTATTTTGACAAGGCACTGGAGTAACCACCTGATCCCATGTTGACAAAATCACCTTGTTTTTCACCAGCTTTAGATTTTTCAACAGATACGATTGAAACGTTTACTTGAGCGCATCCAGGAAAAACTATGGCACGAGAGGAAATTTTGTTGAGCTTCATCATACGGCCTGTCAGGTAGATCACTCCCAGTATGCGTTCCAAACCGTTTCCATAACATATTTAGCTTCCTGTTTCCTTAGAGTAGAACTGCTTAAGACTGAGGTAGCAAACTGCAAAAGAGTTTAAATACACACATGTGACTACTTGAATTTTGGCAAAGGCTATGACATGTTTGTAACACTGAGGACGTGAAACACTTAAAAACATTTCATGAAAGCTTGTCCTTTCCGAAAAAGCTGAATCAGAGGAGCCATGTTGGATATGTAACACTAAGAGACGTTGAGTCAGTGACCTGTGGGTGCTGTAACAGAGATGTACAAAGCTGAGAGACAGAGAACTTTCCTTTTTGCAGTTTCTCTGATGCCATCTGCTGGGGAGACACCACACTTAATACAACGCATGCAGTCTAGGAGTATTGCCCTCTCTGTCTGAGTGAGTGGTAGGAAAGCTGCAGCAGAGGAAGGAAGTTGAACCCTAGAACCCACCCCAAATACAAGTACTTGTCTGGCCATCAAGGTCAAACAAATACTTATGAGACACAAAGACTAGAATATTAAAAATCAAGTAGAAAGAAAAAAGTCTACTCCACTGTCTCTACGGGGTTTCTTCATCTTTGGTATAAAATATGCCATCAATGGGCTGCATTTGATCCACAGCTAAGAAAGACTAAAGAAATTGTCAACAATTTCCTATTACTATTGCTTTTTGCACACATTTGCTTTATTTTAATTCAAAAGCTCCTATCTACGTACTTTTGCACTGCCAGTATTTTTTTTTCCTGGATTTATTTTTAATTTTTTAATTTTTTTTATTTTTGCAATGAAACAAGCAAAGCAGGCTGAAAACACCTTAAAGCTCATAAAAATATTGCAGATAAAAACAATAATGCCATTAAAAATGATCTCCACTACACAATAAACTGCATTTCCCAGGATGCAGTATTTTAACATTTTCTTTTGTTTTGTTGTTGTTGTTGTTTTTTTGTTTTTTTTGCTAAAAAAAGAAACTCTCTTTAAACACATCACTATATGTCAACTGTCCTTTCTTTTAAACACAAAGTCGCCATTGATAATTTAAAATGTCTTCACAAGACCCTTTCTCATTCCTCTGTACAGGTAATATGATGCCCCCCCCCCCCCCCCGCTCCGTTTGTTCTTTCTGACAAATTTTTTTTGCTTTTCATTTTTTAATTTTTTTGTTTTGTTTTGTTTATTTGTTGTTTTTTTAAAATGTTTTTTTGATGACTTTTTTTTTGTTTTTTTTTTGCAACAAGACGGTCAGTTTGGGAAAAGTCTTAGACGTTTCTCAAAATTAAGGCAACAAAGATGATAAACATTGATATTCTCTAGAAAACTAAAATATAACTCATAAAAAAAATCCAAAGTAAAAGTAGCTTAGAATCTGAGGAAGACTTCTTTTTTCTCTCTCATCTCTTTCTCGTGCTTCCTCTAATAGAAAACTCACCATAGCTGAAAACCTACCTGCACATTCAGAAAAGAACTGGAAAACTTTGTACTTTGTACTTGAAATTCAACACTTCATGAAGAAAAATGTCTTGTAAAGTTGTAGATATCCGTTAAAACTCTAACTCCACGACTGCATATCTCTCTCCTCTCTGACCGTGATGTAGGCTTACACTGGCTTCTCTTGCTCTGCGCAGATGTCTGATAAATTCTCTCTTTTGTTTGGTGCTTGTGCAAAGGTGGACCCAAACATCTTCTGCTCAGTCTTTCTTTTTGTCCTCAGCACAGTCCCCCAATCTCAAGGCAACGCAGTCACCCAAACACCCCCTCCTCCTCCTCTTGTTATCTGATCGCACATGGAACAGGAAGAGCAGCAGCGATGGATGAAGCAGCCATAAAAGAGATAGAAAAAGAAATGGTCGAAGTAAGCAGCTAGAACATAAAACTTTAACTACATCACCACTCACACAACTGTTTAATGTTAGAACTTAGAATGTGCTAAGCAAGTAAGGTGAAAATTTGTTGGATGTTGTTGTATTTTTTGATTTCCCCCTGAGAACTTAGAAGTTGTGCGATGCGCTGACACCTGCAACACATTTACAACAGCATTTAATAAGAGGAAACGTTTAAATTACCTAAGGTAGGGACAAAGATTAGGTTTCCCCGTTAAAAACATGAGAGCTTCTTTTCTCACTCCATTCTCCAGAGATGCTCAGAGTCATATTTTCATAAAAAATACCTACCACAGGAGAACACTGTAATAAACTACTGTATAATTACAATTGATTTATGAGTTTCATACTGTACTTCATATAAATTCTAGAACATTGTAAAACAGCCATGCCTCACATGTAAATGAACAGCAACTGTACAGTTAATAGTAGATAATTGTAATTTATCAGCATTAAACAGTATTTTTTGAAAGTTGTGGAAATATACACTTCTATGAATTTACAGGTTCAGTCATTATTCATTACCACAGTATCTTACTGATGATTGTAGGGTAATATTTCTGTCCTGTAACACCTTTTAAATAAGGAAACTGCACATTTCTGAGAAACAAGACATGACTTGCTATTTTTGGACAGCAGCTTTGGTCCTGCTTTACTGCTTGAGTCCACACCAAGTTCATCCAAAAGGTAAAGTTGCACTAATCTCTTGGAATTAACAGTGCCCCATACTGTTTTGTCTGAATGAGTACTGGACTGTTGACATTTCAGATAATGTTTCATTAGGTCAGGTTGCTAAAATTGGCGGAGCAAGCTCTGTAGCTCAAGCCACATCAGCTAACGCTAGCGCACACTGTTAGCTAGCCAAGAGCTTGCTTAGCCTCTTAAACAGCAGCGTTAAGGCATTGCTTTAGAGCATTGTACATTTATTTTGTAGTATATTTGGTTAGAAAAATACAAATCTACAAATATAACCTATTACCAGCACACCACCTTTCCTGACATAAAACAGTTATTATTAACAAGGTAGGTATTAGTCCTCACAGTGAGAAAACATGGCTAACTTATATTTATTTGCGTTGTTATAGAGTTGACTGTGCAAGTGTAAACTGGAAGCAATGGATACAGTAATTAGTTTTTATACAGTAGAGGTAACAAATATTTAATCTAAATTCCTGAATCTAATGCAGCTGTTTTAGTTGTGCTGACTTACAGGAGAGACTAGTCATCTACAAGATGACAATGGCTATGGCATTAGTGGTGGCAATTTGCATGGAATTAAAATGTATTATTATTTAGAATAGAGGGTGGGAATTAGCAAACCCTTATAGTTAACACAAATCAAATCTTTAAAATAAGGATTTACAGTTTTCTATTTCAGTGCTTCAAATATTAGTTGATATGTAAGGTTCAAACTTATCTTAAATGGACTTGGTGTAGAGCAAAAAGGTGAATTTAGGCATCCTCTTTCATTCAAATAAATATTTTTAATCCCATAGCTTTTTAAAATTTATTTATTTTAAATCAAACAGACTTTATTTGCCACCGGTTTTATGCATGTTATCTCTACTTTTATTCTTTTTAAATCACTATATATACAGCCATGTATAGGCCAAAAGGTCCATAAAATTGTATATAATGCTTTAATGCACATTTAAGAAAAATGTCTATGTATATTTTTCTTAGATTTTCATATCTTAAGAGGTGCTAATTATGCACCACTAAGATGTGTGACACATTACAATGGATAGGTGTAAAGAAAGTGTGAAATAGGTACCATATCAATTGCGTCTCAAAAATATTTAAAACAGTGTAAAGTTTAATCAACTACATGCGTTATTTCAGCTGTCATGATAATTTTGTGTTTTCCCAAATAAGACATTATCTAATTTAAAAGTAAAGTATTGTGTTATTTGTTTTATTTGTTTTATTAAAGTATTTTAAAGTATATACAGTAAGTGTTTATATGAGTTTAAGAAATACTGTAAGTTCTTCTTGCATATTACATGTGTTTTTTTTTTAACATGTAAAATGTCACAAAAAAGCTTTTAAATAGCACATCTGTTCTAGAATAATTTAAGCACAATAGTTTTTAAGAAAGCATTGTAATCTGTAATGGATTCTAGCAAAAGAAAGAATTTGTTAAAAAAAGGAATTTTGGTATACATTTAGATTCACTTCTCTGCTGGCACTGTTTGATCCCACTTCACACATTATTTACATGTCACTGTGAGAAATAATTGATGTCAGGGTGTTTTTTGTTACATGATGCTTTAAAGTTTAATCATGACCCATTATACAGTTTTTTTACGTGTCCATTTTAATTACTTTGTCCTACATAATTTACAGATTATAGGGTGTGAAATGCATCTAATTAAACTGTGTGTGTGTGTGTAAAATTAAAGGACAATATATAATTTGAGACTTTTTGCCTTTTGCCACTCCATATCTAATGAAACTCACATGTATTCTGTGTGTCTATGGATTGAATATAATCATTAAGGTCGACACAAACATCCAAATAATGCCATGTGATAGAGCAAGAGAAAATACAGCAAAACTACTAAAGAGGTAATCTTACCATGCCTGATTGATTATTGATTATTTTGAGTAATATTAATTTTTATTCATAATTTGTTTAAATGGATTTCTTCTAGGCGGCACGGTGATGTAGTGGTCGCCTTGCACCGCCAGGGTCCGGGTTCGATCCCCGGCCAGGCTCAATTCCTGTCTCTGTGTGCATGGAGTTTGCATGTACCCTCCGGGTACTCCGGTTTCCTCCCACAGTCCAAAGACATGCAGGTTAGGCTAATTGGCGTTCCCAAATGTCTGTGCCCTGTGATGGATTGGCACCCTGTCCAGGGTGTACCCTGCCATGTGCCCTAAGTCTCCTGGGATAGGCTCCAGGCCCCCCGTGACCCTGAATACAGGATTAAGCGGTATAGATGATGAGAGAGTGAGAGAGTGGATTTCTTCTGAGGTTTCCTGTATATTTATGCACTTAAAATAATGTAGCAGCACAGATGGGAATGTGGTTTTACCTTTTGTCTAACAGCTGGTATGGATTTAAATGCTGGCTAAAATAGAAGCCCATGTGTGACATAAAGTTTTTATATAAAAGAATTGCTATATTTTGTGATCGTTTGGGTGAGGAAGCAGATTTATTCTGAAGTGGCCCAAAGGGATGTCTTCAAGTCAAACAGGAACTTGTCATGAAATTTCTAATTATTGAAGACGTAAAATGAATTGACATTTACAGTTTGAATAGTGCAAACGTTTGAAAGAAGGCTGTATGTCTGTAAATGAGGATCCCGGCCAAGGTGGCTTGGAGCCCACTGCTATAGCTCCTGTGAACATTCAATGAGTGGAATGCCTGATGCTTGAAAATCGACAGATAACTTTTTGCCAACTTGCTGAAGAGAAGTGTGACTGTGGGAACTGTACACATTCATTGTCATCACTCACATACTCATTCAACTGTCATCGTTCATGAACAAAACTTGACTTTACGGGAAATTTCATCCATTCATCCATTCATCTAGGAACCTCTATATGCCAACTAGGGACTGTGGAAGTCAGTTATCTTAATCTGTATGTCTATTGGAGACATACAGAGAAATTGGAGAAAACTGAAAAAACTATTGGAGAAAACTGGAGTACGCGGAGGCAACCGGGCATGGGGAGAAAATGCTCCATGAACACACACCCTGAGGTGGAACCTGGACCGTGGAGGTGCAAGGCAACAGTGCTAACCACTAAGCCACAGTGCGGCAATTTACAGGAACTTAGCTGGAAGTTTTGCCACATTCCTATATAGTCCAAGCTCACAAGTTTGGATCATTAAAGGAGTTCCTAAGAGGCCAGCTTTTCAGGCATGAAGCAGGCAATCCAGGCTCTGGCGTACTGAGAAAATATTCTCATAGGTACAAGTCATATCCTTGTATTATGAGGTATTAATCCGCACACATTTTTGGACTAACGTGGATTCACAAAGTACTGCATTATAAAGATTTGGATGTCACAATCAATTTATAATGTCTGACCCAGTGGCTCAATATATGACCACAAAAATGTGACCAAGCAACATAGCAACAAGCCAGAATGAATTATCATATTATGACGGTGCTGGCATAGAAATAGCATGCTATATTATATGTTATAAAACAGAAAGCTTATTTGCAGTCTTATTTGACTACATAATTAACTCATCTACAAAGAAATATATGCCTTATCTTTATATCTTTATAATGACTAAAGAAATAATGCCTATAATATGAAAAAACCCAGGCAAGCAGGCATTTCACAAGGACAGCTATTGCATTCCCTCGATGTGGGACTGATATAGAACTTTATGACCATCACTTCTAGACAGCACAGTCATGCATGTATTTTACATGTGTGTAGGTAGATATTGTTTAAAGGGTCTCACTTAGCAGGCTGGTAGGAGTAAGTGGGTGCATGATCAGCTGTTCCATCCACACAGAGAGTCTGCTGCTGACCGCTGGCATCCTGGGAAGAGGGAGGAACGCTCTGCGGAGATGCCTCTGTCACTACACCCTGAGAGGTAGGGATATGGGCATATCTCTGTGAATCATGTTACCAAAATCATAACCATGGTATCTTATTTTATTTAGGCATGTTCCCTTATTGTTTCACTGCCTGATCATTTTAAAATCCAGTCTTGAAGTGCCAGTTTCCAACACAGTTTGAAATTCGCCGGCACTTAAACACACCCACTAAAGCTGGCAATTAACAGATTCATTGAATCAGCTCAGTTTAAGCAAAAGAAATCCCCAAACTATGCTGGACAATGGCCCGGAAGAGCCCTGCTTTAAACAGATGTCTGTATTTTTACTTTAGTAAATCATGTAATTACAGGGATCTCAGAATCCTTGATAGTGGTATTCTGCAGTGACACACATTCATGTCTCATCCTGATTATGATTAATGTTTTCAAGGGGACTGTCTGTCAGATAATTTGCAAGACTACTGCTGATTAAGTAATGTTCTGGATCGGCTCTAATTCAGCTGGTCCTTATTACTAAATACAGCTCGGTTCTGGTGGGTGGGTGAATCAGAGCGTCCTACTATACACTCCATGATTTTCAAAATCATAGAGACATCGAGAGTGCTTGAGATCTGTTGTCTTGTCTCTTTACCAGTTTGCACATGACGCTCAGATATCGCACAGTCTCTCACCCAGAGCGTTCCCTGCTAAAGAGCACCTGATCCCAGAAATAAGCAAGAGAACTGTTCTGACATGATTTGTCAAACTCTGAGCATGAGCATCTTTCTGTAGTGCCAATGTAAACAATCATGAAACAAAAGCACATAACAAAAGATTTTTATTATTTATTTTTTTAGTATTTTAGCTCTTAAAACCAAAAAAGTCTTTATGTCCTTGGCAGAGAACTATTAGTCAGCCTTCTATTTTCTGAATGCACAAAGAATATGAAATGGGCTTCTCGTGATTTCTCATCTGATCGTTCGTGCCTCAACTTTCAAAACTTTCGTCTCGTACTCTTATTAACTGCTGTTATAGCACAGCATGACTGTGGCATGTGGTGTTTATGTATAATCATTGCTACCACGAAGTTTGTTTAACATTTTTGGAAGGAGGTTCCAGTGACAGTGTACAGCTGCATTTTTGTCTCATTAATTTAAGCAATTCAAAGAAAGGTGTGTAATTGTTGTCATATATAACTGGGCCACATTACTCTATTTTTTCCCCTATAATTTATAATCTTTTTTTGATTCAGTATTCATCACTGTTTGTTTGCTGATTTGTGGCATATTATTTCATACATACAGTGTATATTGTAACGTAATAGCTCTAAAATGGCATATTATTACTGTATCAATCAGACAGATGCTGTGAAACGATTTATTTTTTCCCCAAAAATCTGGGTGCTGTCCTGTTTATTGAGCTATTTCAGAATGTAGGAGCATGCATCCCTATCAGGAGATGTAGAGCAAAGCACAAATCAGTCTTATTGACAATAAATTGGCGGAAATGTCAAAAAATGGTTTAGTCTGTAGATCCATTAAAGTAGTACATCCCATCTAAGCACTTTGCTCAGCTGAGACGTGTCAACTGCTAATGCCAAAGATGTCACCGTGGTGCAAATCTTGAAGCGGAAGTTGTGACAAACGCAAAAATGCCATTGCCGTCAGGAAATTGGTAATGTCATGTATTTTGCAGTCGAGGGGAGTGAAGAGTACACAGTATGTAAAATGAAGGGCATCTTACCTCCACTGAGATGGCTGAGGCAGGCACCGCAGTGTACTGGGGAATGTAGGTTCCCTGCATAGGAGCTGCAGCAGCTGCCGCTGTCATGTACTGGAAACAGAGTAAGAAGAGCCACTCTGATCAGCCTCCAGTCAGAACAGCTTATCAGAGAGTTTACTGGATAGAGAGGGTTACTCACAGTGCCAGTGGTGCCGAGGGACAGATGGTTCATCTGCTGGGTGAGGGGCCCCATCATGTTGGCTGGCTGCATGGATATGGTGTGGTCCATGGCTGGCGTAATCACAGCACCCTGTGGGTGGGCAGAAACACACACACACACACACATAGAAAAAAAAACAATCATAGGTCAAAACTCATAGACAAGGAAATTACTACCTATTCACTTCCATGTCTGGATAACCTTCACAAAGATAATGCCCTTATAATGCAACACATACGCAATCTCATTCACATTCACAAATTCTCTCTCTCTCTCTCTCTCTCTCTCTCTCTCTCTCTCTCTCTCTCTGTGTCATAGAATGGAATGATCCGAATCACTCCAGCTGGGCCCTATTATGGGGGCCAGACATGTGTTGTTCCACTTCAACAAATGAAATAATGTGATCCAAATGTGTGTCACGCATACTTCTACAGAGATGATGCATTACTCACTTAGTGCTGGGGTTCGCACAAACTGCAGCTATGTTTACGTTTCAACCACGTTGCTTCATGAGTGTTAACACATGTGAGGTAAAAGGGGGTGCGAGCTCCTGCCATTCTGAACTGCTCATCTAAGATCTCAACTGCGTTCCGTTGGTGAGTGAACATCATGTGTAGCAACGCAACCCACACTCATGTCTTGATTACGATTAATAAGTCCAAAGGGATTCTCGGTCAGGTACTTTGTCAAAAAAAGTAGTACTTTCCTGAAGTCTGGCCAGTTCCAGATCGTGTCTGGAGTAACCACAGTGCTGACTAAAGCATGTGTTATTGGACGTTTTTGAGTAGGCCTGCTCTATATCTGATCAAAATAGTTTCATCATGTGTGTTACTCAGGTTCTCCTCCAGGAGTAGCTTGAGCATAGTTGGGTTGTGTTATTTGGGAATTGTCTACAACTCTTTCACAACTCATACGTTTTGTAAATTCTAACTTTTAAGTCACTGAGTCAGAAGTGAATGGTTTTGGTGCAGCAAGACCAGAAACTAATTAAATTCTTTTTTTGTACTTTAGAACATAACACTTCCCATACTTGCAACCTGCTCGGATGACACGTACTGTACAGGAAATAACCATCACCATACCATGGAAAAGAAATGAGTATAAGCAGCATGGTTGCCATTTGACTTCATCTTTATTCATGCAGAAACATAAAAGAGGCTCCTGTTTCTTCAAGCTTTTGTCATGTGTTGCCTTAGGGCAAAATGAGGTCATGTCCTACCTTACAATCTGCTCTCACCATTTACTCTGAAGCAGGATTGGCCCCCAGTAGACCCTGGGCAACATTTATACAAACACCCAATGTCTTTTTACATATACATTTTAAAGACCAGATGTTTGATCAGCAAGCCTGTTACTTACATATTGTATGATGCTCACATACTGTTGTTGCTAGCTGGGATTGTCCTGACATTCTGTAATCTGGGACTAACTTCTTATAGCATGTGAAGACTGTATAACAGTAAAAAAGATTCCATTTGGCACAGCTTTTAGCTTTTATGGTTTTTTTGAACCATACTATCTGTTTGAACCATAAACCAGCCAAGAAACATCAAATAGCCTCCCCTCCTCCTCCCCCCCCCCATGCTAAAATGCTAAAAAATTATGACTTGATGATGGATTAGAATTGGGTCAAAGACTAAAACCATTTTTAAAAAATGGACATAAAATTTTAGACTAAATTCTTCTACTCTTTCAGATTACATATTACAAGTCACCTAGAACTGCAATCAGTATCCAATTCTAGGATAAAATGTTAATGAAAACCTACTTAACTGATTCATTTTGAGTAACTGCTTTTTCTCAGTGAAGGAGGCAGGATGCACAGTAATGGTAGTACCAGAATCAGCACCAAACTCAAAATCATTCTCAAATGTTCATCGACTCCAATACACGTACTCCCTCTCCAGCACCAGGTCTTACTTAATCACTCTGCAGTGATCGTCATTGCACACACTCAAAATAAAGTATATGTTCTGTGCTGTTCATTCACCAGTTGATACTAAGTGTGTTTGCTGACTTGATTCATGATCCTATTACTGCTTCCATTATTGTTTAGCTCTGTTAACTTTGTTTGCCCCTCGCCTGGCCATTGTCTGTTTATTGTTGCCAACTCTTGCTTCACGTGTTTTGATTTGCTCAAGTAAGATATTAAAATCCAGTTTGTCTGCAAGTGTGTCTTCCATCTCTTCAAGTAAGAAAGTCAGAATAGTCTGGATGTACAAATTATTCTCTACCTCAGATTTTTAAGGATTTTATTAATTTTTCACTATTGCATAATTCACTATTTTGAAAACCCTTTCCATTTCATTTAGTCTGTTCCATTATTTATGACCCCCTCTAAAAGCATGTGTTATTGGACATTTTTGAGTGGGCCTGCTCTATCTAAACTAAATAGTTTCATCACGTGCGTTACTCGGGTTCTTCTCCAGGAGTAGCTCGAGCATAGTTGGGGTGTGTTATTTGGGAATTGACTACAACTACATGTTCTATTATTTATGATCCCCCTCCTAATGAGTATGAATTGTGATTCCGAAATGGTTCATACCATGCTTTTGTCAAACACCTTGAATCAAAGCTGAAAGTCTTGACTTTGTTTTAAAAAAAATTTATGGACCTGACTGTAAGCGTCCAGTTTCCCATTTCATCTGTCGAACACACTGAAGTGGGAAAGATTCTTTGTGGGAGAATGATAATTCTAACCGACAGCTTAGGACAATATATTTTAAATATAACTTGTTCCTCTAACTTTTCACACTGAAGTGATATTTGAATCTTTTGGAAGTTCCCTGCCTCTTCAATTTAAAATAAAAGACGATTAAATGGAGAAAATCGCCCTGCACTAGATAAACTGTATTCATTCGGATCATAACACACACCGCGCTAAACGTTCTTTACTGAAAAATATGAATGAAACATACAGTACCCAGAATTTCAACCCAACCCAACCCTCCTCTTTTTTTTTTTGCACCTGTACTGTACAATACATGCATGTCTATATTAGAAAGAGTGTGTACTGTTCTGTATGTATATCAACAATACCGTAATAACTAATAAGTCATGAGTATCCTGAAACAGTAGTGTGAATTTAAATGTCACGTCTTGGTGATTAGGGAGCTACAGTACAAACGAATATTTCTCACAGATAATGCAACGTTATTGACACTGAACAGGGATCGGTTGAGAGAATCTTGTTTCTGCAATGTAATTAGCTCTTAAAAACTTTCGTCTAGCATTTAGCAGCGGTATTATTTTCAAGTTGAGTGTTGCTTTGAGAGTCATTTCACACACACACACACACGCACACATAAAAAAAAAAACATAAAAAACATAGTCATAGACACACAGGCAGACTGAAAGTGCACTCAGACTCTGTGTCTGTCTCTGTGTGAGTGCAGCTCAGCGGTGCTTGTACTGTCAGTAAGTCTGTTTAAAGAATAAACCGTACAGACACTCGGCGTCAGAGGAGCTCTGTCTTTATCCTATCCGTCAGAACTAAACTGCTCGAGCTGTTCCTATCATCTCTGCTACGCCCAGGGCCTCCAGCTACGAGCTCCCCCACCTCCAACACACTCCCATAATGAGAGAAGGAGAAAGAGATTGCCGCTGAATAATTCTCCACTCTCATTTACAGTCGTATCAGTGAGAGACACAGACAGATGATTAAGCTCTGCATGTGTTGTGCCTGTGTGTGTGTGTGTGTGTGTGTGTGTCTGTGCTTGAATTAATACATTTCCCCATAGGGCATGTATGCAGACAGCAAGAGTGCGATTCTGCAGAACAGAGAGACTGTCTCGCTCCTTTGCTTTTTTTTTTGTTTTGTTTTGTTTTCGCTTTTTGCTTCTTTCAGACAGCTGAAACGTTCCCTTTCAAAAAGAAGGATAATGACCTGGAACTGACTCCTTGATGTCAAAAAATATTTATTATCTTGACTCTGAGCCCTTGATATAACCTAGGATGAAACTCGTCTCCAGTGACATCACAGGAAGGGAAGCCGATGCCAGGAGGAAAGGGAAGTGGCCTTGTTTGTCCCTCGGAGGCATCAATACAGAGGAAAAACAAACTTCCAGAGAGGATGTTTCACATCGATGTATGATTGCTACACTACATACAGGCATTTACTCAGGAAATATTTATCTTCATCTTCATCTCTTCATCTTAATCAGAGCTGTGGTGGAGCTGGAGCTTAACCAAGAATTGGTTAATAATATATAATAAGGGATATTATTATTATATATTATCGAATTATATGTCTTTTATATTGTAAAGGACATATAATGTCTCTTTCAAACACGAACACACACACACACACACGCACACACATTACAGTAACAGCCAAAGTGTACTACCTTGTCAAACCCTGCAAACACAGCATGTTGGGGAGAACGGAGCCACGATGGTGCAGAGATAAAAGCACTAAATCTTTATTCAAACATTTGCTCCTTTGTCTCAACAAATGGCTGTGACTGAAAATGATTTACGGAAGGGTCTCGTTTCCTTTCTCTTCCACTCAGTGGCCGTTCCGCTGTAAGCGGCTTTGCAATAATGCACTGCGTTGGTGATTTGTTAATGTTCATTTCCTGAGAGGGATTTGGAACTATTCACATAAGCATTCTTCCTTTGGATAAGATGTAGAAAGTGTGTGTGTGTTCGTGTGTGTGAGAGAGAGAAAGAGAGAGATTGCTTTGAGAATTTGACGGGACTACTTAAAAATGTGGTGTAGCACCTTGACTATTAATTGATGCATCAAATTAAATTTCAAATAATATACAGTATACACACACACACACACACACACACACACACACACACACACACACACACACACACACACACACACACACACACACACACACACACACACACACACAAGTGCAGTGCTGTGTCCGGAGACAGCCTCTATTGTTTGCCGATTTGCTTCAGTTCTCATCTCCGGTCGCTATGGTCACATGTCTCCACGGTAACAAGGTGCCAAATGCAGAGCTTCACTCTTGTTACCTTGCCTTCCTTTCCTCAAACGCTTTAAACCGTCTGCATTCTGTTCATATGGGAACAACAAATCAAAAGTTTCTCTCTGTCATGGGCGCTTCTCAGGATTGTGCTGCACTGACTCTAAACGTCCTCTCGATGGAAGTTTGCTTTTTTATTTTTTTCCTTGGTGAATTAAGTCTCATCTGATGCGCTGCCAAAGAATCGGTTAAAAACAGCTATAAAACATGTTTACCCGTTATCACCCTGAGGATAACACCCAAATCTGACACATCTCCTGAAATATCATTATCTAGTTAGATGGTGTAATAGAGACAGATTTTCAGCCATTAGGCTATTGGACACCCTTTCTTTCAGACTGTATGATTCTGAAGTGTGTTCTCTGAGTGTGTTTTCACCATGCATGGTCTGCAGATGTTGGCAACCCCTATGGTTTCACTGCGGAAAAAAATGGAAATAAACTTCTGTCTACAATTAAAAGTCACAACAACAACAAAGCTGCCAATATGGTAGACTGAAAAATAGGAAACATCATCGGGAAAATAATTTTAAAAACATCACCAAAAAAAAAACACCCCCAAACATCTTAACATAATACTACTACTACTACTACTACTACTACTACTACTACTACTACTACTACTATAATAATAAAATAGATCTGTAGATATAGAATAAATCCACCGTGAATATGTTTGGAATGGCTTGCCCATGCCCATCCATTCTCTATACTACTTATCCTGTGTTTTGCTCTGCCAGGCCACTTAGAGCACCCTAAATGCCGTGCCAACCCACTGCTGGACACAAACATACACAATCACCTATCCACGCATCCACTATGAGCAGTTTGTGCCTACTGTTTAAGTCGTTGGGAGGAAACTCAAACCATAGGGAGAACATACAAACTCTACGCACTATACAGGACCAAAGGTGAGATTCGGCCCCATCCCTGGAGGTTCAAGATGACAGTGCTCATCACTATACTAGGTGTATCCTGTACAGGGTCATGGTGGGGCCTGGAGCCTATTCCAAGAGCTTAGCGGCATGAGGCAGATACTCCCTAGACGTGGTGCCAATCCAACAATACAATTTCTTTTAGTTTTTTTTCTTTTTTTTCCGCAAAACCTGTGAAAGGTGCATGGCTATAAATATATGGCAGTCATAAGGCAAAGGATAATAAGATTTCTTCAAGCATGAGTACAAATGCTGAAAATCAACCCAATACAGAGGCCATGGTGATAAATGGTAAATAAATAATAATACACACTGCCTGGCCAAAAAAAGCTACAGACTTTTATATTTCATTGGGCTGCCTTTTGCTTTGATTGCAGCTGTGGCATCATTCTGATAGGCTTATGCAAGGTTACAACATTTATTTCCTTACAGAGTTGCATCAATTTCTCTCCAAGATCTTGTATTGATGATGGGAGAGTTGGAGACCACTGCATAAAGCCTTCCCCAGCATATCCCAAAGATTCTCAATGGAGATAAGGTCTGGACTCTGTGGTGCCCAATCTATGTGTGAAAATACTGCTCCCTGAACACAATTTGAGTCAGATGAATCCTGGTATTTTCATTTTGGAATATCTCTATGCTATTGGGAACGGAAAAAAATATCTATTGATAGAAAAATCTGTTCATTTGTACAGTACTGTGCAAAAGTCTTAGGCGCCATATTATCTGTAGTACAAATTTTGTTATACAAGTTTATTATGTCTACATTATTATGTACAAGACCATTCCCTACAAAGATACACTAAAATTAATGAATAAATAACATTACAGAAGAATATTTGCATGCCTGTAAAGAAAGTGACATATTACATAACAGACCAGTTTTCAGATGGGAAAAAAAAAATCAATAATGTGGACTCCTGGGTTTTGTATGAAAATAGAAAGGAGCGAGTGTGACGAAGTTACCAAAAGAACTCCTATTCTCCAGCATGCTCAGTAAAACCTAACAGCTGTTTTATTTCCAGTACTGTGCAAAAGTCTTGGGAACATCCAAGCAAAAGCCATATGCAATGATGCTTTAGAAAACATTTCTACATTTAAAAGAAAGTTCTATAAAAAGCACTAAGTAATAATATAAACAATAAACGGTCAATATTTGGTGTGGAAACTCTTTGCTTGAACATAAGCAGCAGTGTTCGATACAGATGTGTGCAGTATTCCAAGTAAAACAGCAGTTAGGTTTTACTGAGCATTCTGGAGAATAGGAGTTCTTTTGGTAAATTTGTCACTTGCTCCTTTCTATTTTCAGCTTTCTATTTTCAAACTAACTGTTTAAGTGATCTTCCATCACGCTCATTTAGAAAGGTTTTCCAACTACATTTCTTTCTTAAAGATGATGGTTCTGCTATCCTTCCAGGTTTAAATAAGGCGTTTTACAGTTCTTAACCCAGTTTCAGTAGTTTCAGTAATCTTCTGTAGGGCCAGTAATTTGACCCTGCTGAAACAGAGTAACATCATTGCCACGACCACAGGATATGTCTTCTGACATGGTTGTTTAAGAAACGAGAAGCTTCTCACTGCATCAATTAGGGTTAAATAAAACTGAAAACACATCAAGTGAAGTCTCTTAACTCTTAGCTTAGTTAAATGCATTTGGTGCCTTTTTTGTCTTTTCAGGCAGTGTGCTTATATGCTTTTAAAATAATCAAAAAATCTATCCATAATTTCTATGTTCTTTGTCCAAAGTCTTCAAAACTCCCGGCCTGTTCTTTGCTACTCATTCATTTTGCCAACTTGTAAAAACATGCATGCTGCAAACAATAATACTCTAATCATAAAGCCCTGCCTAAATATAACTTATTATTGCATTTATTATTGCAATGTGTTTGTTTTCTTTCCATCATTTGGATGAATTAGGATTGAATTGTGCTTTCAATAGAGTCTACATGTCTGCATATGGAAAGCCTCAAATCGTTCTCAGGTGCTGTTGGTTTTCACAAATCTTTCAGGTGCTAGGTGGTATTTTGGTCCACACCTATGCGTGATTGCCGTGTTCACACCTGACAAAAAAAACATTACAGCATTACACCGTGATGGAACCTGTGGCAGGGTTCACGCTCAACATACTAAATACATTTCTCTATATCTGAAAGTGTCCTCTGTTGCACTACCTCTGCTCTCTGTTTTGTTCTATCTTGATCCCTCCCTCACTTCCTTTCCTAATGTTTTGTATTTGATTCGTTTTGCAGGTTATGGAACCTGAATGCCCGAGGCAGCTGAGCGAACACTTTTAAGGCATCGCTAATATCCTCTAAAACTCCAAGGGATCACTAGTGGTTCCGGACTCTCATAAAAAAAAAAAAAAAAAAAAAAAATACCCAGGAGCATAAGAGGTTAAGACAAACAAAATCCAAACTCAGACCGGTTAGATAGAAGGATTGAGGCCTTAGATTAGTGTGCAGTAGAGTGCAGGTACAAGTCAGACAGTGGGCAGGGCTCCAAACATGTGCTTGGAGTTACCTCCTTCAGAGAGTTTCTTTTGCGTGTGTGCATGTGTGACGAATTTTCCAAGCCTGGAGTGGCAGGTGCCCTTCCTGCGTCCTCAGTCAGTCCGAGACAGTGAAAAAGGGGTAAAAAAGAGACTGAGTGAGGGGAATCGTGTGCTTGGCAAGGACATGGTGCAAAAACTGGAGGACAAAATGTTGATCGGACAAAAAGATGGCAGTGGATAAAATTGGACCAGCTCTCTCTCTCTCTCTCTCTCTCTCTCTCTCTCTCTCTCTCCACCACCAGGGGGCAGGATTAGGACTGAGCTTTAAAATCCCAACAGTGCTCATAACCGGTAAATCACTTTAACCTGTGCTTTTTCTTTGACCCTGTACAAAATTACAAAACTTATGCAGTCAAACACACACATGCAGAAACATGCGGACACAATGACACACTTAAATCGCTCGCTTTCTCATACACATACAAAAAACAAATAGTTTGGACTTACAGTAGGTTGCATAACATACTGTTGGTGAGGCATCCAGGACGTACTCTGCACCTGTTGGGAGAAGAGCATTTCCTCATTTTCCCTTCTTTCTCCTCCCCTACTTCAGAAAGCCCCAGCTCAGCGACGGCAGAAGCCAGAAATACAGCGTGATAATTACAGTGGGATCGGAATGCCACAAGGAGCAATATTGTCTCCTAATTACAGCAGCGCAGCAGCAGTTTCATCATCATAGCTCCGTCTGGCCCAAAATCTCAACTTTCATCTCCCCTGCCTCGCTGCTCTGCTCATAAAGCCCTGCCTAAATATTCCTTATTATTGCATTTGTGCCTCAACGAATGCAACTATTGTTTTTTTTTTTTTTTCAGAATGGGAGAGTTAGTGAACAGGAGAAATCTTTGAATCTACACAAGGATTACAGTGTTGAATTTGTTTTAAGCCGTGCTGCGATGCGTTTGAATGTGCATCGCTCATCCTTCACCCTTTGAGACAGATTCAGTAAGGATGCTCTGCAGCTTGGAGCACTAGTGTGATCATCTAGCACAAGCTTCTCTAAGGTGTTTAAGCACACACCTCGTCTCTCAGCTTGCTGCTGAAAGATTCATGTCTTCTGTCCTTCTCTCTCTCTCTCTCTCCTGTTTCTCTTTCTCTTTTCTATTTAAATCTGCGAGATATACAGTTGCCTCGTTTTCTGTACTTTCAAACTTAGAGGTGCTTTTGCATTGATTAGCTCTCACTGTGAATTGGAGTCATCTCTGTATTGGCTGCAGTGTGATTAAATATTCATTAATGTAGGCCAGGTGGGGCGTTTGCATGTAATAACACTGTACTCAATTAGGAGCTATTCTTCCCTTGAGTGTAACATCAAATGTGTTCTTTCTGTTAAAGCAGGCGGGTCTGTGGAGGGCACTCAGTGTGTGTGTGTGTGTGTGTGCATGACCAGGAGGCATGTTTTTCGTGAGGACAGGAAGAGGTCCAGGATCTAAAAGGCTTTGCTTTTTTTTTTTTTTTTTTTTTTTGCTCACCTCTCTGTGCTGTTTAGTTTAGCTTAAGCCAAATCAATTAGGAATGTTCATCACTCACAGTCAATGTTTGCTCTCTTCCTTTCTCTGCTGTTTTTCTCCCCTTCCCTTTCTCTGTCGCTCTGTCCTTGATGGCCAAAGCTGAATCAGAGTTCTGAACTCATCAAATAAAAAGAAGGATTGCATTTTGGACTTTCGAATAATTAGCATGTTTGAAATGTGAATATGTGTGTGTGTTTTTAGCATCCACACAATATACACAAAAGCGTGCACTGAAAGCGTTGCTCCAATTAGCAGGTATACACAGGATAAAAATAACATTTTCAGATTCAAGGCTGAGTGTGAATGATAATAGTAAATATATGGATGTGTGTTGCAGATGCACGAGGCTAAGGTGAAATTGATTCTGCAGCTGAGACGGAAACTGTTGTCTATCCCTCGTCAGTGACGAAGTGGTTTTCCTTATGTGGAGGATGCCGTGTCTATTGCAGTGCCTCGGAAGTGTCTCCTGGCTGATAATGACCTAGGATTTGAACCGCCGTGTTCAAATCTGGCCTCAAAGTAGCGTCTGGTAATGAGTCTGGAATGGCCTTTGTCAGCTGGTATTTGCAGATTCTAACCTAGTGGTGATGGCCAGCCAGCCACCAACTAGTGTGGAGTTTGGATTGGAGAGTGACGTACTGTACTGTAGCAGCCATGGCATGGCACCGAGGACGTGTTTCCACACAGAGCTAGTGATGAAGGAATACCACAGTGCGGGGATTTTAATTACGTTTTATTAAAGAAGAAAGGAACACGAAAATAACTGCGAGTCTGAATACTTCAGGGAACGGGCAGATTCAAATACAGGCCTGTGCGCATCTTTGTACCCTGATAAGTGATAATGTGACTTGAAAGGAACAGAAAATAATATAAAATGCAGCTGAATGTAGACGGTGTGAAATATTTTCCGAATAATGAAGTAAATTGAACCTGCTTTCTGTAGCTTCTGCCTCTTAGTTTTTTCCACCAGTTCCCCAAAGCAGTGATGACTCCACACACGCACACAACCACACACACACACACGCGCACACACGCGCACACACACACACACACACACACACACACACACACACACACACACACACACACACACACACACACACACACACACACACACACACAGACACACACACACACACACACAACCACACACACACACACACACGTATAATAAATCTAAAGCATATGACTTTACCTGATATGTGGAAACGGGAGAGGCAGCGATGAACGGTGTGATTGATGTCTGAGCAATCATGCGGTTGGTGGAGATACTGTATGGAGAAGAGTAGAACCTGCGCACACACGGCCATATATCAGTCCTAAAAAACGACAGCAGCTCACGCAGCGCAAAATTACTCGCGCGCTTTTATACATTTGCAGGGAAAGCACAAGGTGTCATTTTACTTCACATGTCTAAAGGTTCTGTGTATGCATGTGCAATTGGTTTACAGTGTGATGTGTATATGTGTGTGTGTGTGTGTGTGGCTGATCCAGTGATTCCCTACAGCTATCTTCCTGTGGAGCGATGGGCCATGACTTTATTTAGCATTGTGTACCTTGAGCGGACATGTTTCATTTGGTAGGCTTGTTGCTATGCTATATCGATCGGTGCGCCTGGTGGAAGAGTAATGGAGCGCTGATTTTAGCTTCATCTCCTTACAACCAGGACAGGACAAATATCTAATGTGTCACATGTTATTCCACTCAGGGCATATGGCCAGTTAAAACAATAAAATACATGGAGGGGGGTACAGTACTGTATGAGACACTTGGTCCATGTTTCAGTAGGTGCCTTCGGTTTCCTCATGTGATTCTAGTTTAAGACCACGGCAGCTCAGCTCTTATTTATGTTAGGCATTAGTGGCTATGGCCTCCTGTCAGTAAGATGATATGGCCCATTAAACAATAGGAAAGGTCTAATTGAGACCAGAACATTACTAATACTGCAGAATTGGTTCATGACCGGCTATGAGAGGTCGCTGCGATTCACTATATATGATTTAAACATACAAGAAAAGCAGAACTGTGATAAACGTGGCCACAGTGAAACTTAAAGCACTTTCTCTTCTTTGCTCCCTTGAGTAAGTTAAGGATAACTTGGAACATAATGCGAAAAACATAATGTACTTTTTTTAAAATCCTGTATCGTACTGTATCTATGAGCAAAACAGAATGCTCAGAAAAAATAGTGCAAGTGTCTGTTGAGTTGTAAATGGACTACAAAATGCACACGGTGATATTACTGATTGATTTTTCGTGTCCCCTCTGTGCCCTCGGATGATGAACAAAAAATCTGAGGACAATTACGGGTGAGAAAAGTCAATGTAGTTTACTAGAAACATTGATATTAGTGAATCATGAAGAATATGCCCATGAACTAACAAGGTAAAAAAAAAGATGAGTTTTGATTTGAGGTAGGTGTTAAAGCCACATTAATACACCATCCTCTTCTTCTTTCCCCACATTAAGTCACTAATCTCTGGTGTTTTATCTGTGGATATATGTGTGCATAGGTGAGATGTACAGTAAGTGCTGTGTCAGTCTGCAGAGGAAGAGGGGCTGGATCGGCTCCCTTGAGGGCAGGATCACGGGCATCGGGGCCGGAAGAGCTGGCAGAAAGTAAAGGCTCATATTTCCCTTACACAAGCAGTCACATCCAGCCCTGCAGCCCGTACCTGACGAAACACTTACACCCTGCAGTGCAACAACGGCACGAACGCAGATGGGGCAGGACAGCTTCTCTGTGTGTGTGCTTGCGTGCGCGTGTTTGGGAATGAGTTACGCTTGAGAATTAGTCATCATATCTCAAACTTTTGCATCCTTTCTATAACGCTGTCATGCCAGCTGAGGAGAAAACTAATAAACCAAGTGTGTCTGGCAGAAGAAAAAAACAAAACAAAACAAAAGACTAAAAATAAACTTACCCATTCTGCATTGCGGCAGGGTCATAGGGTAACGCCATGCCACTCTGAAAGGAAAAAGAAGCATGCAGTAAAGGAGAGCCCGTGTTCATACTAACACAGGGAATAACACAGGAATGAGACAGAAGCTATAAATTGTACTGAGTCATGTCGGCTGAGGAGCTGAGCTGTCTGGCCCGATGCTCTTTATGACTTGGGCCAGGCCTTGTAACGGTGAATCTATTACCTTCCAGAGTCGGCCAGCAAGAGCCAGCTCTGCTCCGCTTTGATGTGGCACAAAGTTATTTGGTATTTACAAGTCAGCAAGAGACATTGCTCATGTTGACATTGCCATGCCGGTTAAGTGAATGAGAGCAGAGGGTGGCACTGCTCACCCTATATTTTAGGGGACACAGATAAATAAGTCTCATATACTGCAATGTGCAGCGTGCCAAGTTCTCAGCAGGGGAGAAAATGCAGGGAGTAGTAGGAGCTTTGCTGGAACAACCCATGTGTGCACTGTACTCCAAGTCCTCTTTGCTCTTCGAGGACCCCTGGGGTGTTAGAGTATAGAGCTCCTGTACAAACACAGACACCTGTCTGAGTCGGTCTAGGCAAACTCCTTCCCAATGCCAGGTTCGGGTAATCGAGCTCACAGTGGTTGTGAGCTAGACTGGCATCTGGCATATTTCCCTAAGCCATCATACCAATGGCTGGGCTGCCTAGAAAATGCCAGCGCTTCCCGCTCTGCTGCTGCGTCGCCTCTCTTCACAGTTCAGGAAAAAAAGATGAGGAAAGATTAAAAGACTGAGAGGGAGGTAGGGAGATTAAACAGGGCCAGATGTGCCTGTCAGTCAAAGCAGCACCCCCTCCTCTGCTCTCCTCTCATCCCTCTCTCCTCTCCCTCTCTCCTCTCCCTCATCCTCTTCTCTACCCCCAAGCAGAATCAGAGGGCATGCTTAGCAGCGGGCGGCTCTCATCTCACTGATTCGGCTGCTGCTTTCCACACAGGCTCTTTTGTCTCACAGCTCTTCTTGCCTTGTCAAACCGATGCCTTTTGGTGTTTGTGTCCAGGGGTTAACCCTCTTTCTCTTTTCGCAAGAATATCCCACTGACTAAAGCCATGTTTTCATACTCTAGTCATGCACTTGTACAGTCTCTTTTAAAATATTAAACAAACAGTATCTTATCTTTACATTAGTAATTAGCAGCAGATATGAAAATGAAAATCCTTTTACAGGCTTGCTGATCCTTGTATGGCAGGTGTGTGCACCGGATTTCAAATAAGAGATATTATATTTGTCAAAATATTTTTGGTCTCATATGAGCAAATCAATTTGCACGAGTCAAATACAATTTATTTGTACTGTACTGTACTGGTTAAAACTGTTCGCTTCCCGTCCCTGTGTGCTTGGTGGGTTTCCTCCGGGATACTCCGGTTTCCTCCCACAGTCCAAAGACATGCAGGTTAGGTTAACTGGAATTCCCAAATTGGCCATAATGTGTGCATGAGTGTGTGAGGATGTGTATGTGTGCCCTGAGATGGATCGGCACCCTGTCCAGGGTGTACCTGGCCTTGTGCCCTAAGTCTCCTGGGATAGGCTCCAGGCCCCCCGCGACCCTGAATACAGGATTAAGCGGTATAGATGATGAGTGAGTGAGTGAGCGAGTGTACTGTACTGTTTGATTACTTGACATATGTGTGTGTTTTTTTTTTTTTTAAATACACAAAATACCTTGCAAATGAAAGAGGATCAGCATAGTTAATGGTTAAACACTTATGAACTTATGACTCTTTGATCTCTTTTCCCAGGATTAATTATGGAGGTTAGGGTTTAGGTAAGGGCCGATGTTTTCACTCTTAGTTTTTCTTAAAACATAATTCACATACAGGGGGTGGTGAAAAGTAACTAGGCATTAAAAATGTAAAAAAAAAATGGTAAAAAACAAATTTTTAATACAAATTAATTGAAACTAAATGCACATGTACTTTGTTACATAGGAAAATGAAATCAAGTCTTCAAATTTCGACATAGGCACCGGTGGCGTCAACCAGCTTCCTCAAACGGCCGGGGATGGAATGCACTTGTCTTCTAAAGGAAGTCATTTGTTATATTGCTGAGAACCTCCTGAATCCACGTCCGCCAGTGTGCGAGGCTTTGTCCTGTACACCTCCTCCTTTGCGGAGCCCGACAGGAAAAAATCACATAACTATTCAAGAGGTCTGTGTTGTCTCAGCCAACGTCCTGGAAAATGCCGGTCTAACCACGCATGCACAGTAAGAGCAAAATGCGGTGATGTGCCTTGGGGTGGGGGGTGAGGGGTGGGGGAGGGGTGCTCCAGTTATACTACAATAACTGTTAAATAACTGTTAAATATTGCCTAGTTAACTTTCACCTTGTAGAATATGATTGATGGTTAAAATGTTCAAACATGTTAACATGACCAAGTTCCCTTTCTATTTAATTCACAGTTCAAACTGAGCAGAAAGATAATTTTAATGTTAATTTGAGTCAGCTAAGCTTGATTATATTAAAAATGTAATATTGTTTCACTCGCTCATCACTCATCGTCTCTATAAAACTTATTCTGTACAGGGTTGTTGGAGGCCTGGCGCCTAGCCCAGTGGGCTCTGGGCATGAGGCGGTGTATACCCTGGACAGGGTGCCAAATCATCACAAGGCACACAAGCACACACACTATGGCAATTTGCAAATGCATGAACCCACCAAGCATGGGAAGATAATGCAAACTCCACACACACACAGGCTCGAGTCAGGAATCAAACCCTCGACCCTGATGACGTGAGGCCACAGTGCTGGCCACTATGCCACCATGCTGCCTAATATTGTTTCACTTTGAATAAAAATCTAAAAGTGGTCATGTTGACCTGAACAGAAAATATAGATTAAAGGTCACAGGAAGTATAGTGAAAAGGCTGAGGATAGTCAAACTCACGTCTCCCTCCCGAGGCCACGGTCTGCCGTTCTGGGGATACTTGCTCTGGCTCTGTCGCTTCTTCTGACCCCCATCTGCAAATTTACACAGCAGCGGCTCTGTCGGGGCTGGTGAAAGAAAGAGAGAGAGAGAGAGAGTGAGAGAGAGGAAGAAAAATAATATAAAAAAAAACATCAGTGTGTAGAGTGAGACAGACTGAGCAGGGTTGCTAAAGGTCATGGTTAGTAGGCTGATGAAGAGGTGACGACCTCAGCAGTGATGACCGTTAGGGGTTTGAACAAAAAGGAAATGTTACACCTCGGGTATCCACACAACCCCAAAGAGCCCACCAAGCAGGGATGGAAAAGCAAGCCCCCTTTTGAAGTTTGATTCCCATCGTGTTTCTTTTCTCTTTTTCCCGTATTCATTCCAGCCCCTGCTGCCCCCCCCCTCCCTTCTCTCTGCTGAGATGCTCAGACTTCACTCTTGGCATGCGTTCCCTCCGAACCTCCAACATCAAAACAAGCTAGCTGGCACACCTTCAAAGCCCCGAGCTTGATAGTGTTGAAAAAATAAGCACCGTAATCGCGATTGTAAATAACTTAAACATTATAATAGTCTCATGGTCTGACGGCCAACGGTGATATCTTCAAAATGAAAACGTTGTTTGATTTCGGTGCTCGTGCGGGTGCATATCTCGAGGCAAGACCTTTTAAGTCAGGGATGACCAGTTTGCATCTCTAAATTTGCCGTGCATTCAAAACAGTTGTATTCCAGAGAAGGTCAACCCTAGCACACATTTGTTTTCCTTTTCTCTGTTTTTGTGTCCTCATTTCACACACATTTAACCAACAGTGTAGGCTGTAAAAGACACTAATATGTGTTCCTGGAACACTTTTAGTGCCTCGGTGCTCTTTTTTTTTTTTTTTCCCAACAAAGTCCTATGAGCCTTTGTTAAACTGATTTCGTTTCCCCAGCAACCAGAAAAACTCATTTTGAGCAAGCAAAACTTTCAGTACGATATGATCTGGCAAAGAGTGCTGATAGATGCAGGAGAGCCTTTATGCGGTCTTTGTGCAGTCAACTTCAGTGACTAATCCAGCCTTGAGGCTAAACGACGTTACACTCACCTCTGCAAGCACCTCAGCCTGGCAGAGAAAATGTTCGCCCATATTCAACGCCTTGGAGAGACACAGGAACAATCCAGGGCTGGATTGTTCAACAAAACTAATATCTCTCCATTGGGACATTCATCCTGTTTTATTTTTGATGATATGCAAATATGCAATAAAAAAACAGGCTTAACCATGTATGCAGCAACAGGAACATAGCACAGAGAAACACTTAGAGGTTCCACGCACAACATTCAGACCTGTACATGCATTTTTCATGAGATTTTTCAAAATTGGTTTGTTAATGAGATGTAATGAAGGCGACACGACTATTCATGTAGAGAAGAGACAAGACGAGACGAGAAGAGAAGAGACGAGAAGAGACGAGAAGAGACGAGACGAGACAAGAAGAGAAGAGAAGAGAATTGAGGACGTGGGTGATTTTGGTCAGGGCTGTCAGATAAGAGTCTTCTAATCACATACTACTGTGTGTGATGAGAGCAAGACAGCTTCTCTCGTTCACCTGCCTGGAGTGTGTGGGTCTACACCTGCAGCCCTGTCATCACATTCATATTACCCAGACACACATTTACATACGGACTCGCACGGCCCTGCGCTGATAAGACCTGCGCACAAGCACTTCTGTTGTTGGAAGCAAGACAGCCAGAGAGGCAGAGCAGATCACAGCATTTACAGCATGCACAAAATGTTAGCACAAGCAACTCTCCCCCTCTCTCTTGTAGCCAAGTGCAAACAATGGGATAATGAGACAGAGAGAGAGAGAGAGAGAGAGAGAGAGAGAGAGAGAGAGAGAGATTCCGCTGATGGAGTGAAAAAGTCAAAGATTTGCTTTAAGGTCCTTTCTGAGCACTGTGGGAAAAGGGCTAACTCTGAAATAACAACCAACAGTGTCATAAAGTCTAGAGGCCAAATAACTCAGGGGGTTTCGCTGTGTTTTCGGAGCCCAGAGAAATAACCGAGGCGATTTTATGAGCACCCTCTGCCTGGCTTTCCCTGCATTTATTTTGTTAGTCAAGATGCCCTGAACCTTAACTGCTGATTCTCAGTCATGCGTTTTAAATCTGCACTTTTGATCTTTGATATTGGACTCACTAACAGGCTCTGGATATCACCCAGGGAAACTTTACACACACATACCACACACACACACACACACACACACACACACACACACACACACACACACACACACACACACACACACACACACACACACACACACACACACACACAAAAGAAAAAAAAAAAAAACAGACACACACGCAGAGGGATGCTGGCAAGCAGGAATGCACCCAGTTGGTGGGTGAGGAGGTGTAATGATGGCGGGGAGGATGGCTGTGTTTCACTGGCATAGACTTTAATAAATCTCACTGTTTTTGCAGTCTGCCTCCACTATCATACTTAATGAACTAAACCATAACACGATCCATGCAACCTAGAAAAAAGCAAGCACAAATAACATCATATATATATATATATATATATGAGGTAGTATTATGGTGAAATTCCAAGAGCAAGAAAAGTCACATTTTGACGATGTTATTATTGATGGAATGATCACTGATTATATTCCATACTGATGAGTTGATTCCCTGAGCATTTCAAGCAATCCATTATGAAAAATGGTAGTTGATTTTCAAAAATGCTAAAACACACCATGTTGCATTTTTTGTCTGCACACAGGCAACAGCTGCATAACAGAAAGGCGCATAAAGTCTGAGAAAAACATGTGTATAATACAGATAACCGCGTATGCTCACAACATGCTTGTATACGGCTAACTGGACCTAGCCGAATAGCCGTATTCGTACTAAATTTGTACTAAATACCCAAAACCTTAAAATGTATTTACTAGATTGGAGTGCAGAAGCTTCATCTCAGTCTCAGCTGAACTTTTGAATGCATTTTTGGACAGAACAAGGTTTGTGGAATCTAATTGCCTAATTTTTGTCTAATTATCTACACTGTAATTGTGTTCACGGTCGATGTGCAAAGCAGGAAAACTTATAAAGACCAAGACCTATGTTAATATTCTTACATTCACCTCAATTTTGATTTATTTTGATTGACAGACTTGAACTTGAACATTGTCAATCAAGCATTGGTTGGTTTATGCAAACTGATGAGTATTGATGGAACGGTTCTCTCTGACTCTCACAACTGTTATTATTACTACAACTGTATTTATTTATTCATATACTGTATATATAAACTTCATTAACTGCTTTATCATGCTTAGGGAACCTACTACTTGGCGTGACCTCACTAAGAATATGTGGCATGAATCAGGGACACTCCTGAAATGGGACAACAGTCCAATACAGGGCACCAGAGAGACACATTTCTATCTACAGGCAATTTAGCATAGCTAATCCATGTACTGGCATGTTCGAGATGAACCCAGTTGAATCCCATAGGATAGACTCTGCAAGCCGACAGATCTCAGAAATGACCCAGAAACTCTAGAGCACAACATTTACATTACAGTTTTATTCATAATGTTGGATTCTGTTGTGCATTTCCACACATATCTGTGGATTTAAATACATTTCCTTCTTTCTTACTCACATAGTTTCACCTTCTGATTTATTAGTTCATGCAAACACAGAAATACATTATATATATAAATATATATAAATAAAAGCGCATTTGTGATTCTCATTTTAAAAGCACCAAATCTTTTCTACCTTATTTGACGCTATCGATAAGATTTTAAAGAGACTGTAGTTGTAAACCCATTTGTTCCCCACCAATGCAGAAACACAAACAGGCATGCATGGTGAATTGGCGTGACCAAACTGAATCGCATTTCCCTAAACAGCTCAAGAGATTTTTTCCTGTTGTGAGGGCCGACCTACAAGCGAGAGGGCAACGCAAAGAAAACGCGATGTTCAGGATCTCTGTGGTTTGTCTGTGAGTAGGCTGGTGTACATGTGCTTTAGTTTGTGTGGGCACGTGTCTGTTGCTTAGTGTTCTGAAAACATTTACCCAAACTGACAGGTCTAACCAAGCTGTTTATTAACTCTGGGTCATGGAACAACAGATATTCTAATGTAGAGAGGGGAAGACACAGGCAGACTAGTGAGTGAGAGGAGACGGAGTGCAGGTCAAAAGAGAAGATGGACATGTGTTTCTAATCGAAAGGCCGGCGTCCAGCTTGCCAGCTCCCGGTGCGCTCCCACAGACCTGCAGGTCTCTCTGTGGGCGGCACACATTCTTGCAGGGGAGAAAGAGGGCATGTCTGTCATCATTTATCCATCCTCTCACTCTTTCTCTCAGTCCAAAAGCAACTGTGGGCAGGCTGGAGGTGACGGGACGAGCCTGCTAACCACCAGATGATCCAGATGGGAGCTCCCTTTGAGACCTGCCCAATTTATGGCTGAATAAGATTAGGATGTAACACTGAAAATTTCCTGCTTTAATATGTAGGCTACGAGTTAATTATGTGGTGCGGAAATTATCTGTATTAGCAGAAGTGTACACCCACTTAACAGAGTTATTAAAAAAAAACATATGAACAAATGTTAAAAACTGGAAAACAAATTTCTGTCCATATTCTAAACCTTTGCTGTAATAATAGTTTGCTCATACTATGTTCCAGTGATGCAAAAATCTAGTATTGAATCACTACTGTTAATGTTCATAGAGCTAATACAACGATGTTGCAAGAGTGTTGTATGAACATTTCTAGCATTACATCATGTTTTCTGAATACGTAACTGGCATTGAATGCAGGGTGTACTAACTATTCCCATCATGATCCCAATGTTGCTGGAATAATCCCAGGATTACCCCAAGAAATTACTCAGGATATACACCTGAATGGATGTTTGAGGATTTTTATTATTTTTTTTAAAACCTGCAACGTTCAGGAAACATTCAGCTAACCTTTTCAGCTGGGCTGAAGTTAGTTGCAGTCATCACATTCAGAGTGTGGAAAAAAAATGGTTGTGTTTACCAACAGGCAGTGTGGTGTTTGTCCTGGCACAGTGTGTTCTGTGTGCTCTCGTTCTCGGCATGTGCGTGCCGAGGTGTGGGTGGGAGGAGTGTGTGACCCTGACGACGCGGGTGTCTCCACACCGCCCACGCTCTAATAGCAGCCGCTGCATGCCTCTGTTCAAGTGCCAACGCTGCAGAAGACTGCACAAGCTGGGGGCGGGTGGTGAGAGAGAGAGAGAGAGAGAGAGAGAGAGAGAGAGAGCGAGAGAGAGAGAGAGAGAGAGAGAGAGAGAGATTCCTCTCTGATTGGAGTGCAAAGTGCCTCTACTGTGGCAGGTACAAAAGCATACTGTAGATACTGTATATCTAAATGATCCAGAAAAGGACAGTCATTAGTAAAACTGAATGCAGGCATCTGGAATGAATATGTCTATATGCATGCATGAGTGTGTCCGGATGTGTTTTTTTTTTTTTTTTATTCCCTGGAGTGCCTTGTTTTTCTTTTACACATCTTGAATTTTAAACCACAGTACTGTTCTGGCAACAATGATTGCTTTTTAAATACATTTTATTCATCCCCTTTCGACCAGGACACCACTCTGACATTTCCAGAATGCAAGGCATATGCTAGACATACAGTATGCAAATATTTTTCAAAATACGGGATTACAAGAGGCAGAGGCAGAAGAAGATAAAGATCCATTCTTGGATAAACATGGTGAATTATGCAAATAAGATTTGTAACAGGAAATATGAATACTACTAACATTCACCAAACATAACAGAAGTGAGAAAAAACCAACCTGGCTATACTGTAGAATACTGAAATAAGATTCAGGTTCAACATACAGTAATTAACACACACATGATGGTTGGTGGGTGCAGAAGCCCAACACCTTCCTCATGCTCCCATGACAGGGACACATTTACTTTATGAGGAACATGGTGCTTATTTCCATGATACATTTGCATGATACAAGGTAAAAATACAATGATAAAAATGTGCAGAATGAAATTAGTGACAGCACTAATCCAACCTCAATGTATCTCCAATATACTGTAGGTGATGTGTTTTTACTCTATAATAATGCCAGTTAAAAAAGATCAACTGTAGGGTGTAAATCAAAATCAAAATTGTATAAAGGACAAAAACTTGAAGTGCAAAAAGGATGAATGCCGAATAAAAAAAGAGCTCAGAGCCCTGAATTGGGAATGAGATAGAGAAAGCGATTCATCCATAACCTGGATTTGTTTATTTTGGGCCAAAGCAGGTAAATACCAGTGGACTGTTTGATATCTGCTGACATTGAGAGAGAGAGAGAGAGAGAGAGAGAGAGAGAGAGAGAGAGAGAGAGAGAGAGAGAGAGAAGATGAGAGATGGCAGACAAGCTAGAGATACAGAGAGTAAGAAAGATAGTGGGCAGAATACAAAGTCTGCATAATCATCTTAGCCTGCCCACTTCCTGCCTTTTAATGGCCTCGCCATTGTTTGTGCGCCTGTTGTTTCAGGCTCTGGACTGCAGGGAGATCGGCTCTGTAGCTCGCTTATAGAGCCAGCCATTGAAATGCTCAGAGCTGCACTGTGATCCCAGGAACCATACAAGCATCACATCTAGCACTTGTCCTTCACACAGGGAGAAAGAAAGAGACAGGCAGCGGGGAGGGCGTGGGAGGGGGGGGGGGGTGTAGTGCATTGTTTGTGTCCTTTTTTAAAAATACACTGCTTCCTTGCCGAGTCAGACTCGTGCTCCATTAGGGCTCTGGGTTTGCGTTGCCCTACAACGAAATACATTACTGTCTGCCAGATGCAGGAAAAACACCAGTCGTTAAAGAATGAGCTGTCCTGTTCAATTCTCATTCCAAGAATAAAGAGGACAGTAAAAAGCAAAGCTCTGTTAATTTGGCAGGTCGTCGCGGATGGAGATGCGCGTGTGCCCATGCGTGCTTGTGTTTGTGTGTGAAATCAAATCAGTCTGATTTAGACATGCATGACTCATCTACCAGCTTCAATTAAAGCTTCATAAAGAAAAGCACATTAGGATGTCTTAATGGGCTTCCTCTCAAAGCCTAAATCCCTCTGTTGTTGGCTGCTATCTCCTCCCAGGTCAGACGCGCACACAGCTATTAGAGCACTCGAGATGCGATCGTTTTCACTGAAGGATCATTTTACTCCCACTCTCTCCGCCGTATTAGAATTCTATCTGCTATAAACGTGATAATCTCGGCTCGCCCATGTATGTCGCAGCGCAGCTAAATCAATCACTTAACCACCGAGGGGAAACACAGCAGAAATAAAATAAAACAGCCAAGCAGTTTAGAAAAGACTTTTACAGTAGCATACACGCACGGAACGCACATAAACGCATGTGGCGTACAGTCTGCGAATGCCATTTTTGGGAGATTCATTTAATTTGATTTCGAATTTGCTGTGGCTCGTAAGGTAATTTTCGCATATCTCTACTAATAGCAAATCCAGTGTGGCGTTCACGCTGCAGCAGCCTACCTTAATCAATCAATTCTATAGAAATAAGAGGTGCACTTCATAGATCATTGCAGTCTAGACTTTCGCCTGATCAAACACTTATTAAACATGAACAGTAACATTTCAAAATGTGCTGAAATTATCAATAATCAACACCACTGTTCTGAACACAAGTTATCATTGTTTTGTTCTTGAATAGCTACATGAATAGTTATTCAGTAATAACCAACAATCCCGAAGAAAGCTCAAAATAATTAACGAAAGCCTTCATTGTGAACACCTCATTTGTAATTAATGAAACCAATAGAGGCTAATCTGGATGAAACTTCAAAACGAATCATTTCGTCAATCCCTGAATCAAATCTGTTTCACAATGCCCATCAAACCTGCAAAAACGATCCAGAGAGGAAACAAAGTTAAACATTATCGGATTTAAAAGTAATACCGCAGAAAAATCATGTGCAACACAATTTCTTCTTCTCATTTGGGTGAAACCAAAATTCAGCAAACATTCTAAACTACTGTACCATTAGCTCGCAAGCTCCTTGTTGTTATGGTAATGTTGCTCCCTTTCACACACATATACTTGTTTCAGATTACAAGCAATGTCATTCTAAAAAGCGGATTTACACATTGTGCTGAATTTAGGGGGGGGGGGGATGCAAAATGTGCAGAAATTTAAATATTCACAAGAATTTGATTGATTAACCTTTCCAAAAATGGAAAAGCCTTGGCTCCTGAGTGGTGCAATGGAAAAGGATTTGGCAAACTCTTGTGAGCCAAGGGAGCCAAATTGGCCATGCTCTCTGAGTGGGTGGTATGGCATACTCTCGCTCCCCTGTCAATCACAGCAACTCTAGCGAATCATGGACACTTGAATGTGTTATGCTGCCCTGTGAAGCAGCATGAACAGCAGACAAGATGCGGAGGCTGGTTTCATGTGTCTCATATGGTAGATGTTGTATTATGGGACAGAGAAAGCAGGTGGATAGCAATTGGCACAGTATGAAAGTAGGGATGGGACGGAAATAAAAAATTTTTAAAAAGGCTTTAATTACGTGCTCTGGCATGACGGAAGGGGAGAGGAATCAAGCGAAAGGAATAAAGAGAAAGGCCTAGCATGTGTCCTATGATTAAGGTTATGGGTGTGATCCTGTACGTGCGGGAATTCTGTGAGAATAAGATTTTACGTTAGAAACAGACAGATGGAGCATACGAACCCTCTCCGCCCATCCACTCAAACCCTTTATAGTTCGATGTGATACTCAACATTTTCCTCCGCGTTCCTGGGAGTGATAAATGAACTCACACTAACTCAGCCACCATAAAACACAGTGGGATCATGCTTAAACAAGGCCATTCGCACTACATGTTATGATCCCTCCTTCCCATGCACAGCTTGGATTGGTTTAAAGTGTGAACGAACATTTTAGAAATTCTTAAAATGAGAGCAGAAGGAAATGGCATGCAAACATGCACATGCAGCCAGTTACTGCTTTATTGGGTGCAGGTGTTTTCTCAGTTTTCTCAAAAGGGAAAGAGAAATTTGGATGGGGAGGGTGAGAAGGGAGAGCACCATGGCCCATTACACTAGGCAATAAGGCCAGAGAAAGTAAACTGCTTCATTAGCACATCTCTGTAACAGCCCCCTCCTTTATCCCTCCACTCTGTCAAGTGTGTGCCTTAAACACACTGTCTAAACATCAGATGTCGGTCAGAGTCCAGTGTTCATTAGTGCCTTCGATTACACGAGAAACCAGCGTGCTCTGTCTCGGGCCATATGATCCCAGAGCAGGCACACTTCAAATAGTAATTCCGACTGAATAAAACCACTCGTAGATTATGAAAGGAAGGTGTAGCCCAAGGGCATGTGATTTATTTTTTTCCCCCCTAGCATGCCCTTTTCTCCAAGCAAATGAAACTATGTACCTTGATAGCCTGATGCTCTCTTATTTGATGTTTACAAATGTCAAAAAAGCTGCATTATATATTTATTTATTAAAAAGATCAAAGAACAACAGCATGAACACTGCGGCTTTCTTCCTTGCCCGGACTGTGCATTCACAAAGAAAAATCATGTCAGGTTTTACGAAGAGTAAAATGCCCCTAAATATATTTCCCTATGTGAGGTAATGCTGTATTTAAGTCTGCTTTGTTTTAGTTGTCACATCAACAACATGTTATCAGCAGCGATTAAGAAGACACACATGTACAGTAATACAATAAACTAGGAGGAGGATTACTTTTTCGATAAAACACCTTTGGTGGAATAAACACAGTTAAAAACAAAACAAAAAAACAAAACAGAAGAAGAACAATTGTGTGGTTTGAAAAAGCTTTGTTCTTTACCATGCTTTTGATGTAAAAGCGACACAGTATGATTAAGCCCTTAAAACAACTGAATTAAAATGGCAGAAATCACAAATGGTATTGTCAATGTGTCTTTTACTGAATGTGTTCCATGTGTATGTATAATTATTTTTTAACTATGACATAACATTACCTACTTTAGAGCTCAACCACTCACTCACTCATCATCTATACAGCTTAATCCTGTATTCAGGGTCACGGGGGGCCTGGAGCCTATCCCAGGAGACATAGGGCACATGGCAGGATACACCCTGGACAGGGTGCCAATACATCGCAGGGCACAGACACACACACATACACTCACTCATTCACACACTATGGGCAATTTTGGGAACGCCAATTAGCCTAACCTACATGTCTTTGGACTGTGGGAGGAAACCGGAGTACCCGGAGGAAACCCACCAAGTACGGGGAGAACATGCAAACTCCATGCACACAGAGAGGGGAATTGAGCCTGGCCGGGGATCGAACCCGGACCCTGGCGGTGCAAGGCGACAGTGCTAACCACTATAACACCATGCCGCCTAGAGCTCAACCATAATGACTTTAAAATAGTAATTTTGCATTTACTGTATAGTGTTTATTAGTGTTATTTTATTATTTTTATTTTTTCATTTTAGCTATAATATTCAGTATTGTAATCAGCCATCAACAATTTATATATATGTATATACAAGGTATTATACAACATAGAGATTACTGAGTTACTGAGTGTGTGTGGGTAGAGATGAAGAGATGAGGACACTTTATTCAAGATGTGAGTCCACTGGATGAGAATCGTCAGCAGAATCGGGAGGTACTCGGACCTCCCTGGACAATACCCAGAGGTGTGTGTTTGTATATCTTTTCGAGGATGAAGAAAGGAAAGGGAGGGGTAACAACATCACACTGTGGTAATCATTATCTCCCACAGCATCAGCACGCTGCCTGAGTGCAGGAGTAATTATGAGAAGTATATGTGCAGGCCTGATGACTCCACCGTGGCCTGTTAAAAGAGCCAGTGTAAGCTAGAGCTCGGAAAACTAACATACACCTGAATCAAGAGAGAAAGGGTGGGGCGTGCAGAACAAGGAGCACACCCAGTATAACATGACCTTTACTGTGTCCTTTTACACACAGACACACAGCAATGATTGTCATGAACACGCTCACTAAAATAAATAGATATATACTGTGTGTCTTAAAACTGTCTATTGTAATCCAATGAACTCTCGATCAAGCAGCAGAAACGAGAATGGAGCATGCAGGGAAAGCATCTCTATCAGGCGTGATTTAATAAAGTATGCCTCTTTGAGAGGAACCTTCACTTGTGTACACTACACTGCGCTTTGACAGAGAGCCGGAACACAAACGCAACAGATCTATCATCATTTTCTGAAGCAGAGCCACATCAGTTCCAGCCGATGCGCAGCAGTCTTTCTGTTACACAGAGGCAAGGGGAAAATCAATGAGGCGCTATTTTTGAGCATTAAACCTGGATATCAATAAATGCCGCGTTTCATTTTCAAGGCTGAATCCATTACAGTGTGGGAGGAGGAAGGGTTTTATCCCTGACTTAAGAAAGGCAGCATTTTTCAGCAGGGTTATAAATCATATCTCGAGACCCTCTTTTGACTTGCTCCTTTTCATCTCAGGAGCTTATTGAAAAGAAACTTTTTTTCTCCCGTATTAATTCCTCCTGCGGCCAACAAGCATTTGTGTCAACTGACAGCCAGGCGCTAGGTGTGATAACACCTCTTTTATCCCTTCAAATCCTGAATTTACTGAAACTTGCATATAAGTTACAAATGCACTATATCATTACTGAAGTAACAAAAGGTCTGCCTTTTAACCAGGGGACAATTTACAATGACTTCTATTTACAATTACAATGCACCTCGGCTGCGCTGTGATCCACAAGAGCCAGAAAAGGAATCTAATGCCTAAACATTGGGCCTCATTTATCAATCGTTTAGCAAGGTTGTGCCTAAATATTTGCATAAGCCAAACCAAAATAAATTTGGTTATTTGGATAGCACTGTCGTCGCGCACCTTCAGGGTCAGGGTTCGATTCCCACCTCTGGGTTTGTGTGCATGGAGTTTGCAAGTTCTCAATGTGCTTGGTGGGTTTCATCTGGTACTCCGGTTTCCTCCCATAGTCCAAAGACATGCAGATTAGGCTAACTAGTGTTCCCAAGTTGCCTGTAGTTGCCTGCACTAGATAGACAGTCTGTTCAGTGTTTACCCTACTCTAAGTCACCTGGGAGAGGCTCCATGCCCCCTGCGATCCTGTACACAATAAGCTGTACACAAGATGAATGAATGAATTAAATTTGGCTTGTATAATGCTTTTAATAATAGTATAAATAAAGTAATAGTTTAAAGTATAATGTCTAGTCTATTAATCTATTAGTCTAAGTCTATAAAGTTTAGTTTTAATATAAAGTCCATTTTGTTGACATGACCACCTGTTCATTGATGGAGACTTGGGTACAAAACTGTTCATGGCAACAACAACAACAACAACAAAAAAGGTTTTGTTTGAGTGATTGCTGTCATAAGCCTTCATCAATGGTACCAATTGATAGTTGTTGAGTGGAAACATCCTTCGTTATCACGTGAATTACCGGGTGTGTTCCTGGCACAGCTATTTTGTATTTGGTGATGGTCACAAAACTACATAATAGGCCAAACTCATTGTGCTAAAAAGATGAGTAAAATGCAAAAATATACTTAGAGGTAGGAGTGAAAAGCTTTTAATAGCAATAAAACTATCTATTATTTAATAGTGTAACAATAGAGCAGGAAAACGTTGAAGGGCAAATGTTGCAACCACATTACAGAAAAGGTGAATTAGATGTAAATGAAGTGAGGTGAAAATCTCTCTCTCTCTCTCTCTCTCTCTCTCTCTCTCTCTCTCTCTCTCTCTCTCTCTCTCTCTCTCTCTCTCTCACACACACACACACACACACACACACACACACACACACACACATTCCCCGACTGTTTTTTTTAGAAAAGCAGGATGGTATGCGTCATAGTACCCTGATGAAGTCATGCATACTGTTAGAAGAAGATGCCGTGGTAAATAAAACCAGTTCCCACACCAAGTCATTACAGTGCATCCTGCTTTGATACTGCCGTGATCTTTATTAAAAGACAAGCCTCAATTTACGGATTAATGTCTCGTTTCACTGATATTTTTTAATCAGTTTGTAAAAATTATGTGGGTAAAAGTTTTTACATTTGTGCGTGTAACCAAAATACTCAAGTGATTTCAAATTAACAGTATATAATATATACTGTATATTTAGGTGCATTAACCTACCTATGTTTCAAGGCGTTCAATCTAGACTTTGCATTACGTGCACTACGTAGGTGTGCATTCCCACACACTCAGAACCACAAGTCAAATATGAATATTTATTCTAAAATTAAAAGATTTTCATGAATACAGAGTTCCTTGTATAAATTGTTGCATGTACAGTTTGCAAATAAATCCATTCACTTATTTTGCTGTTACTTTGCTAAGTGACTTTTATAATTTATATGATATGATCAAAGGTGTCACTACTCTTCTATGTTTGTGTTTAAAGGAGGTATATCCACCTAATCCAGTTTCGTAAGATTATAATTACTGACTTTCTGCCTGCAAGCACTATTTAACACCCATGAAAAGACTTTTCTTTCCCCCAGCACAAACACAGTTACGACATTGCTGGCTGTAGAAACAAAGTTGCTAAACATGCATTAATCTACAGTATGCCTAATGACTGACAAAAACTATTTTTAACATATTGCCTGCCAAGTCAGGTTTTTTTTTTTTTTTTTGGTGCATTTAATAAAAAGAAATCACAAATAATGTGTCGTCCCAAACCATAAGGAGCTGTTGAAAACCCCTTCATATTTGGCCTTGGGATCTTTTTTTGCTGCATTGTCTGTAATAATGAGATTTTTGACAACTTCTGTACTTCATAGCATTCCCAAATGTCTGTGATGCACAGATGAAATTGAACAGAGATTACACAGATTTTCAGAGTTCCCAGTGTACTTGGTGCCAAAAAGCACTCCTTATATCTTTCATCTGCGTGAGTTAACATCCCTAATTACAAACAGATTTGAAAAATAAATAAATAAATAAATAAATAAATAAAGGATATAGTACACAATGCACAAGTTTATATTGTTGTTCATCATATTATATATACGGTTATATATGTTTAGGCCGAAGCGGGACATTTGATTGTGCATCATAGTAGAAGGTTTTTTCAGTGCTCTGCAGCCATGATTGGAGAGGAGATCAGGACTGTACAGGGGATGTAGCAATGACTACCAGACGAGTTCCTGTAATGTGCAAGTGGTGTTTGTGGATGATTGTGTGTACAGTTCCCACAGTCAAATACACCTCTTGCATCTTCGTCGTTGGCAACAAGTTATCCGATTTTCGATTTTTAAATGATCGAGTGGTTCAACTGCTGAATGTTAACAGGAATGACTGCAGTCGGGTCTGACCAACTTCGGTCAGGATTGTCATTCACAGACTTCTTGAAAACATTTTCACCATTGAAATGTTTTACTGCAGCTACAAGTTTTAGCGTCATACTGCGCTTGAAGTCTTCTGTAAATGTCAATCAGTTTTACGGCTTCCTTAATGAAAAATTTCATCTCGGTTTTTCTTAAATGCCCCATATAGGATAGTATAAAGTCTAGTATTTTGAATAGTAATCATACTGTACCAGGAAATCATTGTAAACTTTTTGGTAGAAACAGCTCCATTGTGTGTGGAGATAAAATTGTTATTATAAAATTGTTATATTATGTTGTGATGTAACATTTAAAATCAGGCTGATTTGGCATTACATCTCCTGTCTGTCTGGTTCTTAATAAATAAAAATCGGTAGTTTGGCAATTAAGTTAGTTAAACCAACAAGCAATCAGTTAGTTAAACCAATAATAGCTAACCTAGTCAAACCACTAAACATTCAGGATGTAATCATACAGTATATTGAAAACTCTTTAATATATATAGGCAGTAGATAAGTTACTACTGAAATTTTTTTTTTTTTTACTTGCTTAGTGCTTTAAAAAAAGCTGGAAAACAAATGGCGAATGCCTTATAATGTCCCAAACATCAGTAGGTTTAAAACAGGGTATTTTAACGTCCACTGAAACGACATGTTTGAGGGAAACAAACATTTTGAGGACCTTTAACACATAATTGATCAGCTTTAAACAACTAAGAAGTAGTGATTGTTTTTTTTTTAAAGATATGAGTTCTGAAGTTACAATGCCTTACAAAAGTATTCATACTGTACCACGTGAACTTTTCCACATTTTGTCACATTACCTCCACAAATGTAAATGTATTTTATTGGTATTTTATGTGATAGACCAACACAAAATGGCACCTAATTGTGAAAATTATAAATGTTTTTCAAAAGTGGTGGAAAAATGATTTTCTGAAAAGTGTGGCATGTATTTGTATTCAGGGCCCCTGAGTCAATACTTTGCAGAACCACCTTTCACTGCAATTACAGCTGCATGTCTTTTGGGGTATGCCCCTACCAGCTTTGCACATCTAGAGAGTTTTTGCCATTCTTTTTTGCAAAATAGCTCTAGCTCTGTCAAATTGCATGGAGAATGTCTGTGAAGAGCAATTTTCAAGTCTTGCCACAGACTCTCAATTGGATTGATGTTTGGACTTTGACTGGCCCATTCTAACACGTAAATATGCTTTGAAGTAAACTATTCCATTGTAGCTCTGGGTGTATGTTTTGGTTCCTTGTCCAGCTGGAAGGTGAACCTCCACACCAGCCCCAAGTCTTTTCCAGGTTTTCATCTAAGATTGTCCTGTATTTAGCTCCATCCATCTTCCCATCAACTCTGATTAGCTTCCCTGTCTCTGGTGAGGAAAAGTGTCCCCAGAACATGATGCTGCCACCACCATGCTTCACGGTGGAGATGGTGTGTTCAGAATGATGTGCAGTCTTCATTGCAGTTAGGCCAAAAAGTTACATTTTGGTCTCATCTGATCAGAGCTTGTTGAAAACTGCAAATGTAACTTCTTATGACTTTCTTTCAACAATAGCTATCTTCTTGTTACTCTTCAATAATGCCAGATTTGTAGGGCGAATGACTAATAGTTGTTCTGAGGTCTGATTCTCCTACCTAAGCTGTGGATCTGTGCAGCTTCTCCAGAGTGACCTGCTTGCTTAGTGCTTTAGTGCTTCTTGGCTGCGTCTCTGATTAATGCTCTCTTTGCCCGGACTGTCAGTTTAGGTGGACTGCCATGTTTTGGTAGGTTTGCAATTGTGACATACTCTTTCCATTTTCGGCTGATGTATTGAACAGTTCTCCATGAACTGGCTTACGTTCCCAGCCAGGAAAGCCGACCAGACGAGATCTGCCGACTCTCTCTTGCCCGAGACAAATTTTGTTTTTGACAAAGCGCTTTGGTATTAAAGGGGTTAACGCACTTCAGGGAGTGCATTTCATGGGGAAATGAACCATCTTGTCATAGATTACCGTTCTAGAACAGCATGACCAGGTTTATACATGCTTAAGAGAAATACATTTTAAAATCCAAGTGAATAAAACTATAATCCCAGATTGCATTCAGTGGACATTAGACAGATAACTCATCACTGCTTCCATGCAGGTTATTGATGTAAGTGTCCAATGCAACATTGTTGTTCATTTTATCAACAGTTTTCCATTTCATTTCATAGTTTTAATACTAAAAACAACTTACATATAAACAACCTGGAATTTTTGTTATCTATTTAATCCAATATTTCCAGTTTTATATTTTGTAAATTTAGTAAAAAAAAGAAAAGAAAAAAAGCAGTGATGCTCTAAACATACTGTACTGTAAGAGAGATTTCATCTCGCCTTTGGGACAGCTGGTTTGATAGGTCTAAACACATAAGTACACACAAAACACAAATGCAAGCACTCAGATATACACACACAAGCTCACACATAAAAGCAGTAAATTGAAGCTTGACAGAAATGGGAGGAGGTTGCAGGCAGTCTTTTAGAGAGAGCGAGAGAGAGAGAGAGAGAGCGAGAGAGAGAGAGAGAAGAGATGAAGCTATCCATCATCCACCTGCCTCTGCCTCTGACACTGGGCGTCACACTACACATTGCAAATTATACAGCTACTGCCAGAGTCACAGCCTGTGCTTGCTCTCCCTCTGTCTCACTGTCTTGTTCTCTCTCTCTCTCTCTCTCTCTCTCTCTCTCTCTCTCTCTCTCTCACTGCCATATGCTTTCCTTTCCATTCTGTGAAAATAAACAGAGCCACACATACATTCAGAGATCAAAGCTATACACACATCATTCTTTGCCGTGCGTTCTGCTCTACCTGTAGGCAAAGCTGCATGACAGATTGGAAAAAAAGTCCAGACCAGCACTGGAAAACACATCATGGCCGTATGGGACACATGGTCCTCTGTTTACATGTTTATGTAATTAAGGGCAAGTCACCGCTTTCAGAGAACTCTTATACTCATACAGAACCAGTGACATTAATGCTTAACTATTTAGCTTTGGTTTACCAGCAGACTATGACTCAAGCAGGAATAAATCACTACGAATACAGCGAGGCCAATGACCATGTCAGTGAACATTTTCTAGACTGTTTGGCATGTTTATGGTTTCAACTTAGTTCGTGTCTAATTCCTATCCCATGAAAGTGTGTGAAAGCTATATGGACTTCATTATGACTGCTTGTAAACAAACTTTAACACATTTTGAAGCATCTACGTGAACACCTGCCAGCACTTTACTGTGGCGGTGGAGGGAGTTAGTGAGCTCATTCATCCAGCCTCTCTGTAGAGGCAACAAGGTCAAACGCATTGCCTAAAGACGCCAGAACACAGGTAGTAGCACTTTGCACAGTTGGGATTTGATCTCTGGACCTTTGCAGTGTTTTACCGAGACAGCATTGTTCAGTTGTAGTGCAGAGCAGCATTCAGCTGTCAGTCATACCTGGCACTCCTGGAGGGGTTTTGAGGAACTTGCCGTTGAAATGCTGAATCACTACATCACATTTCTCAGTGGACTCCATCCTGAGAGGCAGAGAGTTAGAAAGGGGGGGGGGGGGTGGGAGAGAGAGAGACATATTTAGGAGATTCGTGACTATTCTAACTTTCAGAAATGACTCAGCTTTGAATGTTAAAATCTTTAGTTTTAAATGACTGTTTATAGAAACTATAATGTAAGTGATGATGAGAGTTAAATTGTTATGTGGATGTTCAGCACTTAGAACAAATGAATTTATAATTGGACAAATTATATGATGTGTCATAGTTAAATTAAATTAAGTTGTTTACAAATGGCCTCAGAACAAAAAAGACAACACTAATGAGTAAAATTATTTTACAACCGCATTTATTTATTTATTTATTTATTTATTTATTATTACCATGATTATTTTTATTATAACAAAATATTCCTCCATATTAACTTCTAAGAAACACTGACAAAATTCAACAATTTTTCTATAGTGCATTGAGTGTTACATACATGACTCTATCTTGATAACTTAACCAGCATTATTGCACTGCTTGATTTGTTTGGTTGTTTGTTTCAAATTAATGCAAAATCATGTTCCTGTTTCATTTTGCGGTTCATTAACAGCAACAATTCTGAGATGGAAACAGAAATGCACACGTCTGATTATCTTCTTCAATTCCCCCATCTGCCCGGTGCATGATGGGACAGGTTTGTGGGGGAAGAAAAAAAAAACTTCACAGTTAATTTGTTTGACTAATGCAATACATCATGCAGGTAATATGATGCATGTTTTGTATGTGTGATTGTGAACACCCTAGACACCCATATACTAGTCCTATCTAAAATACACAAAACCATTAAAAAAAAGAAAAAATATATATTTATTTAATCTGACAGAATAGCAGAATAGCAGACTAGAAACATTTTGCATCATATTAACCAAACTTTTCCAAGTTTTATTAAAACTGCACTTAGATTCATGTTGACATGATTTATACTTGATTTGAAGTCATTAAGGTTCTGATTAAACCTATTCAGTTCAATTATAATAACTTAATAATGCTAGTGCTTAATGATAATAATAACTACTTAATCACAGTAGGTAATTATGCTTCAAAAAAAAAATTAAAGGAAAAAAAACACACACACTTTTGTTCACAGAGGCTCTGTACTGTAGGTTTAGACTAGACTGTGACATAGGTCTAGAATAGTAGAGTACATATGCAGGCAATTTGAGACACAGTTTATGATATGGGGTAATTATAAAAACAGCCACAGGGAAAGTTCTGATATAATTCTATAATGTCTTGAAGGAATTTTCAATGTTATAGGAAAGAAACAGAGAGAGAGAGAGAGAGAGAGAGAGAGAGAGAGAGCATACAAGGGTTATTTAATGTTTGTCTCTAGCATTTAGCCTGGCTCTCTAGTGTGTTTGCACTCTTCTGTGGGGCCCCATTCAGCTATGTTCACCCAATCATGGCTGAATGGCTAATTGGTTGGCTGGTGCGCGCGCACACACACACACACACACACACACACACACACACACACACACACACACACACACACACACACACACACACACACACACACACACACACACACACACACTGAGTGAGTGGTGGAGCGTGAGTCTCTGTTGGGATCTCTTACACAGCCAGTGACCCTGAACACCAGCCAACACACACACCGCAGGGAGGAGAGTATGGGAGCAAAGAATGAAAGAAAGAAAGAAAGAATGAAAGAAAGAGAGACTTGTACACCTATACAGTTCAAACGTTTGAAGACATTCTGCACCATTCAGTAGTTAGGTTAATCACATACACATGAGCTGGTGTGTGTCCGTGTCCATGGATACCTGGCAAAGCCGACTCCCCGGCTGACTCCACTGGCATCCCGCAATATCCGCGTGGAGATGACATGGCCGAAGGGCTTGAGCATGTTCTCCAGCTCCTGCTCATCCATAGACACAGGCAGGTTGGAGATGTACAGGTTAGTGGGATCCTGCTCCTGTTGCTGTGAACAACCGCACACACACACACACACACACACACACACACACACACACACACACACACACACACACACACACACACACACACACACACAAAGAATAAAATGATTACTTTTCTACATGTGTGTGAAATCATTGAACAGGCCTGTGTAAAGCACGCTCGTTCGTAATGCCAACATGACACATCCATTACTGAGCGGCTTTACTGACTGTAGGGTTGCCTTACATTTTTACATCATTACATTATCCTTTCAGTTAAAGTCAATTTTAAGAAATGATTAGTGGAGAATGAACACATGGCTCTTTTCTCCCAAAAGCACATTCCTTGGCAGCTTTAGCTGTCCTCATGCTCATAGCTGGTTTTATATGCAAACTTCCAGAGTTTTTAAGCCCGTCTCCTTTCAGCGTAATTGTCCCACTGCTCTCTGGCTGAGCTCTCCGGTGATTATTGGACGGAGGGATAAAAGGGCAGCAGGAGGAGGGGAGGGGAGAGGAGGGGAGGAGTGAGCCGCTGAAAGTGAAAGCTATGTGGAAATAAGGAACAGGGGAGATGGAGGGATTGTGTACCGTTCTACACACACCAAGCTTGAGCCACTGGAATTTTCCTGCTCTAGTGAGAACCGCTCCCAATGAGAATATGAGGCTTAGTTAATGGAGGACTGGCAGGAGAAAAGACTTGGTGTGAGTGTCAAGAGTTTGAGGAGCAAGTGTGCTGGAGAGAGGTTGAGAGAAAAAGAGAGAGAGAGAGAGAGAGAGAGAAGGAGAGCGAGCGCCTTATTTCACCTGCATTGGACCGTTTGCCAAATTTGGAAATGTTCTCAACTTTTCCACTCTGAAAAGCTGGGTTCAGTTCCTGCACCAAAATGCCGCTTATGTGGAACTAAGCATATGTGACATCAATGGATTCGGGAAACACAAGCCCAGCTAACAAGGGAAATTATTAGAACCTTTGCAATATATGTTCATGCACCATACAAAGCCTATGGAAAATATGGAAATGTTAGCAATAACGTTCCTCCAGGTAGAATGTGGATTGCATTATTAAAATTGTAGAAATGTTTACCAATGTTCCATCAGCATCTTTTCCAAACACTCAAAGAACTTGAGATTCTCGAAGGAGAAAAATCTGAGAACAATAACATTCACAAACTATTCAATAAATCGAAAGTGTTATTTACATAACTACCGTTACAATAACATATGAGCTGTGCTAGGAGTTTATTTTTCCATTTTTTATTAGCAAAATTTAATACAGCAACTGTGAGTTTATGTTCCAAGGAAAAGAGAACAGTTGTAGGATCATTGTTGCTGTAACTCCTACAGTGCTACACAGCAAAATCCTTAGTCTTGATTTAACACTTTCAGAGTACATTCGTGACCATTAGGTCATACAGTATATAAAGACTTGGGGTGTTAAAGCAACACTGGGAATTTTGCAGTGTACCCTTCGGCATCATAGTCTATACCGCTTTAACCTGTATTCAGGGTCCCGGGGGTCTGGAGCCTATCCCAGGAGACTTTGGACAGAGTGCCAATCCATTGCAGGGCACATACACATGCACACACACACACACACACAATTTGGAAACGCAAATTAGCCTAATCTGCATGTCTTTGGACTGTGGGAGGAAACCGGAGTACACGGAGGAAACCCACCAAGCACAGGGAGAACATGCAAACTCCATGCACGCGGAGACAGGAATCGACCCTGGTTGGGAATCGAACCCGGCCCCTGGAGGTGCAGGGCGACAGTGCTAACCACTACACCACTTCGCTTTCGGCAGCTACACACTCACAATCCGATACACAACTAGAAGTAATCTACACAATGTTGGCTTGTGCGTGTCTTTAATAGTTGCAGGTTTTGTACTGAAACATTAAAACTGGTCAAATATTCACAAACAGAGGCGAACCTTGTAAACTTCTCCACGGCTATTATTACCTTTAAGCTCTGCACTAGTAAACACACAAATCTGATTATACCATAGTTCAGTTGTTAAACCGATAAGCTATTTCTTGTAGAAAAAAGAAAAAAAGAGAGTTTTCCCATCAAGCCAGAAGCAGGGCAAGAGGTTGAGAGAGGAAGAGAGAGAGAGATGTATAAGTGCATGACACAACCAGACAGTTCTGTCCACCTTTGAAGCGCCGGCTTGAACATGTGTGACAGTGGGCCTTGACACAAAAGGAAAGGTGACAAATCATGAAATGGGCTTGCAAGGTGAGGCGTGTAGGTGCAAAAATAAGCTAGTGTATATAGGGAGGGAGAGAAAGCTGGCAGGAGAGTGAGAAAAATATTAAGTTAGAGAGAAAGCAAGAGAATTGAAGAGCTGAAGCAAAGCAGAGAGTGAGAGAGCGAATGCTAGGGGTTAGCAAGAATGATAGCTTCCTGCTGCGAGTTAAGAGCACTATTTGACGTTCATGTCTGCACTGTGAGCTGGTAAAGGTTCAAATGCAGACCAGCCCTGCAGGCGACAATTACTTCTTCTTTTTTTTTTTTGTAAGTGACTGTGATTAAAAGAGCAATAGCGCTGCTTTTTATGCCATGTAAAATGGCATGGTATTCTTCAGGCCAGCAGCTCCCTCCACCCACTCTCGCTATCTCTCATACACCAACATAATGCACCTTCTTAATAATGATATTAGGCAGAGCTGTCTAAAATAAGAGAGAGGTGGGGGTCATACTGTATAATTTTCATTCTATACAAAAATGTTGCTTGTAGAAGAGTGACAAGCTGGAGAACCGTAGCAGTTACGAGGAATGGAAACACTTTCCAGGGTGTCAATATCAAGAAGTGTGAAGAATTTCCTAAGGAACTGGCATTGCCAAAAGTATGAATGATTCATATATTTGAAATGAAAAACACCGCCTTCTCCCAGAGGACCGGTGAACAAGATTCAAAAATGGTTTGAATTATGCCAGACTCTGAATGAAGGAAGAAAAAAAAAAACATAACCAACTTTTTGATATTTCAAAATGATCATGCTTTGGTTTATGGCTTATGATATCTTATGCTTCTACTCTGAAAGTGCAAGTGAAGTAAATGTGTGTAGGTTCAGATCATAGCCTGAAGACAGACTGTTTCTGTTTCTCCTGAACTCTGAGCCTTGGCTCTTATGTGCTTCACAAAGACATCTAAACTGCAACTGCAATCTCAGGATGAAAGAGAACGGGATCCTTAACTCTTCCAATTCTCAAATGCTGCCGCTGGCATCAATAGGCTTAACTCTTTCTGTTGTGGCAAGGACCCGAAAGTAATCATGTTTATGCTTTGTGAGTGTGTGTGCGTGTGTATGCATACATGTGTGCGAGTATAAAAATATATATATATATATGTAGGTATATATATATATATATATGTAGGTATGTTTGTCTGTGAGTCTGGAAGCTGTTCCTGTTCTGAAAAAAGCTCTGGATTATTTCCTATGGCATGTATGTTTTAAACACATGTATTATGTATGTATGCTGGTGTGTGTGTGTGCGTAATCCTGTCAAATATCAAGCCATGAGCATGGACATGCGAGTTGACACATGGACACCTCCCCCATACGCATTCACACTACCAAGAGCAACAGATCAAACATGCTGTCCAGTGGATCTGACATGTAGTGCACATGGGACTGATCAGAACTATCCATCAAAAACAAGTGCACACACATGTGCACACACATGCGCACACGCGCACACACCTACCTTAGGTCTGATGCTGTAACCGTGTCATCATGTGTAAATCAGACAACATATATAATGTTGGTGTGGCAGAAAGCTGTAAAAATAAGCAAAAAACTACCTCAACTGCTTATTATATACTGAAGTAGTAACAAATGCGCAGAAAAGTTGGCTTATATTTCAAAATTCTACCACAGACTGAAAGAGTTACAGAAAGGTGTCCTTGCTTTTGTCATTGTCTGTGTGTGTTTGAGGAGATTTCAGCAAGCATCTGCGAATGTCATAAGAGCGTCCACGTCAGCTGGACCTCTCTGTACCCTGACCAGCCTGCCTGCTCTCATTTTAATCTTCATTAATCACTCACTACACTCGGTATCACTGCTTCCTCTAGTAAACAGGTCTACTTACAATGACAAGTCACGTCCTTGAAGCAAACTTTAATGCTACAAATAAATGGATTCGCTGTCCGAGTAATCTCACGATATAATTTATGAATCTGTAATGACAGCGTTATAAATACTTAATAATCCATAAAGCATTGCCTCATCAGAGAATCTGCAGCAGATGTGAAATCAAGGTCAGATTGCTTGCTTGCAGGATGACATGCTGTATCAATGTGGACTCAGGATTACAAAAATTGGCACTAAACCATGTCACACTTTATAAATAGTTAAAGGAATAGTCATGTCTGTCTTAAATCAAAATAGTGTACTGTATACAGTAAATACACTGGTGATAAAATGTTTGTCACCAACAACATAAGAACAGTGTAAGTCAGGGGTGGTACAGTATGTTTTAAAGTGGCAATGTAATTAATATATATGTATCTGTCTTCTTTACCCAACTTGTTCCTATTATTCCAGGGTAAGAAACAAGTTAAATTTGCCCTAAATACACCACAATTCGAAAGATTCCAAATCGATTTCGCTCAGTGGGACTGCAGAAGCTTCGTATGAGTCTCAGCTGAACTTTGGAATGTGTTTTTGCACAGAACTCGGGTTGTGGCCCTGAATACTTACAGTGTACTCACGTTCTGGGTGACAGAACTTCATGGTTAGTTTGCAGAGCAGGAAAATTTATAACGACAAAGACCTATGGTAATGTACTTATATGCACTTCAATTTTGATTTAAAACAGCCTTGGAAAAAAAAACTGAGCTATTCCTTTAAGAGTAGAACTTGGGGTAAGACTTATAGCCTTTCTTCAGTGAGTACAAAATCTGATGAATTACTCCAAGTAGCTCAATTCCAATAAATTTTGGATGAGATAGGGTTGGCAGTTTGGAGTAGTAAAAAATTTAGAGCAGGTGTGGACATTTGTCCACTGTGTCCAAGCATGTGCATCGACTCCAGCGCTGTTCCGAGAGATAGCAGCAGTGTTCAAGTACAGTACATGTTTCACAGTGCCTAGTTCCCCTGAGGATGGAGAAAACCTCACCACGCCCAGCTATCTCCCACACTGCTCCATTCATCCCGCCTGGGTTACAACCATCACTAACAACACACACAAGAAACCCATGCTGAGCCCATTAGCCTGGGAGGGACTGCACGCTCTAGTTGGAGCGCTGCCTGGGGAGGCCAATGCACAGGATTTGGAACGAAACCCGGAGAGCCATACAAACATTACAGACACAATCGGGGGAAAAAAGAGCTGATACAACCTATTAACTCCCATTATGGAAGAGTGTGAACGTTTCCTGCCCTGACTGGGTGGTGTGCGGAGGTATCTCATTAGCTGAGGCAGGCCTTTGTCCCACTCAGATTCAGATTTTCGAGGTTTAAAAGCACAATCCCCTTTTTACGAGTTTGGATATTTGTGTAATTAATGAGGTGTAATGGAATGGAAAATGTAAGGCTGTTCTTGTAAGGAGTCTATGTGGGTGTTGCAATTGCTGTTTATATACCAGTGTTAGATTTTCTGTAGAAAAACAAGAGCATATTAATTAAATTGAACATAATTCTGTACAAATACAACACAACACAATAACAACAACAACAACGAAAAAATAAACAACATTCATCAATTTTTAGGAAAAATGTTTGACATCTGACACTATAGATTAAACGGCTTAAATATCTTCATGAACCTAATCCTGTTAAATCAGTGCTCAAATTGTACTGAGCAACTATCAGGTTTCTCTGGACAACAGCTTGAGGCTAATAATCATGCCAATCTTTATCTCATCCTCAATATGCGATGAATGCAAATGAAAGATCTGTCTCCTGATTGCTTCCTTTCGAATGATGATTCTGTATTGCTGCTCTCATCCTCACATTACCGCATCATCTGTCCCGCTTTTACAGCCGCCGGCATACCAGGCAATCACGCCCCGCCTTCAGTGCAAGCCCCCGTGGAGGAGAGATGACTGATCTCATCAGATTTGTACACATACTCATAACTTAACCTTTGTTCCAGTGAAGCTTTTCACCATGGTGAAGCAGTAGAGTCGGGGTTTCTTTCTGAGACCATTTGCCATGGAGGCTATAAACATCCATCTGTTAAATATAACTAAATCCCTCAAAGTGGATAAATATTTATGCTGTGATATGGATTAGAATACGTACTTGCGAGACGCACGACTGCATTTCTGCTCATTACGGTGTTTATCATGTTTGGGTTGAATCGGCATGGTGTAAATTTCTGATGGTGTCGGCCCTCCAGTTGCTTGTTCTCATTTCAATGATAAATTTTATAACTTGTTATGAACTTGTTGGCAAGTTACTTTTTTTTATATATATACACAATTGTTTGCTTCAAGTCCGTTGTTGTTGTTGGTCTTTCGACTGCTCCTGGCAAGGGGTCGCCATCGCGGACCATTCGGTCCCCCCATACAAGTTTGGCACAGATTTTTCTAATGCCGGATACCCTTCCTGACGCAACCCTCCCATTTTATCCGGGCTTGGGACTGGCACTGCATCCAATGGCTGGCCTTTGGGCACTGGCTGGGAATCGAACCCGGGCATTCTGCATGGGAGGCGACTACTGAGCCTCCAGTGCCCATTGTTTGCTTCAAGTCTAAGTTCCAAATATCAAACCAACGAGTTCTCCTGATAAACTACATAGCTCGGCCTGACCTCCTGATTTATCACAATGTCTAATATTTTAAAAATTCTACCACTGTTACATATTCGTTTCCAGTGAGAAGACTATTAATCTACAGATGCCATTGTTTTTTCATTAAACAAACTTATGCATATGTCATCTCCAGTGACTGCTACAAAACATGCTGGAAAACCCATGCTGAAAAAACACATAAGAAGTATTTCTGATTTAGATTTAGAACCTTTTCACTGGACAAGGTGACATCTGCAACCATGAAAGTGTAATGTACAAGGAATCCAGAATCCAGTAGTTTCCAGTTGTCAATCTCAAATACCAGTAGGAACTACTGTGACAGAAATGGTACAGAAATGGGATGTGGGTAGCATCTCATTGCTTACTCATACCTACATTCAGGTTGACACATTTTCATTCAGTTTTTGCTGTCATCTGTAACACTGTGCACTGCAAAATTCCCAGTGTTGATTTAACACCCCAAGTGTTTATATATGACCTAATGGTCACGAACGTACTCTGAAAGTGTTAAATCAACACTCTGGGTGTTCATTCAAGACTAAGGATTTTGCTGTGTGCTACTCGAATTCTCAAACAGAACAAATGTTTAATTTAATTTCTTAAATAAATGTAACAGCTTCATCAATGTCCACAGGAAAAACAGCAGAATTACAGACAGACAGAATCTGTACATTCGTCACTTAGCTGCGGAAATTTAAAACCCGTCAACAATTTCATCCAAGAGTAACAAATTCATCCATCGGTAACATGATTGCTGAAAAATAATTACACAGCCCTTCTTTCATGTTAAACATAACAATAGTGATGTTGCATGAAGAAATGATGAAGCAGTCTTTTAATGTCACTGCTGTAGATGCTCTTGTTGTCTCTCTCCATGACAGCTCCCTCTAAGTTGTCATGAAGCGAATTATAATTAACTACACATTATCTTGGATCCCGTTTGCACCAGTCCTTGGGTTTGAACCTATGCTTTCCTTGCACACATTGATTGCCACAATGGATGACAGAGCAGCTGCAAATTTCCAAGAAATAAATTGAGGGGGGGGGGGGGGATCAGAACACAGACACAGGTCACACAAATAGCCCTTCTTGCATTGTTTTTGTTGCTTTAATAACTTCTCTAACTATAACGATTCTTAAAACATAAGCTATTCTTGCTAGGATAGTAAATTGTGTAAATATTAATCTATAAGGGGAGTTCAAGTCAAACCAAGATCTTTTATTATGCATTATAATAGAACACAGTTATGAGAATAAAACCTACTGTACCGTTATTTCTCATTGTATACTCCTGATACACTAATGCACTTATCCCAGGGTTTCATTAGTGCTTGGATATCATGAAGGTACAGTAGAAAGTTTTCTCAGTACTCCAGAGCCATCATCATTGCTGAAACGCTGGATTTCCAGAAACTTCTTTAATAGACCCTTTAGGGAAGTGACCTCATTCTGGCCACTGCACCACTTGCACATTACAGGAACTCGACTAAACAGTCACATCTACTAAACAGTCCCGACCTCCAAGTGATTTCCACATGTTTGGGCCATTATATATATAGAAATAAACGTTTATAGGTTTTACTCTCACAATAGTGTTGTTATTCTGCACAATCAAACCTCCTACAGCAAAGCATGTTTGTTGGGGTTTTGAAACCTGAGTATGACTTCCATCCTCTAACCAGTCAAAGTGTCCCAGTGTGGCTGGGTAACACTCTCTGTCACTGTTCACTGGTTAAAGGCGGCAGTAAAAGATAGAGCTTTACTGAAGCTATTGATTCCTTGTAAAGTGACAACTCTTACTTTAATTAGAACTGCCATCAACAGCTGTTCTTTTATTTAGACTTAATCACTGAATCAGTGTCGTGTGTCTGTTTTAAAAGTAGAGAAAGAACAGAATTAATGTTGCTCGTGAACTGACAGGAGTGCTATGAACAATGAAAAAATGAAGATATGGACTCTAGTGAATCTGTCTATTGACCCAGAGATTGCTCAGTATGTGTGTATATGTGACCGTGTGGCAGGTGAGCTGTCATTGTAAGTGAGGATGTAAAGTTGCTGACATTTCAGTGGCTTCATTGCAAGCTCAGCTGAATCCAAAAATGGAAAGCACATTAAAAAAAAAAAAAAAAAAAAAACTTACTTGTTCTAGAGACTATATATGTCAGAGCTCTCTTCTGTTTCTACTTGCTTCTCGAGCTCTCCCCATAGTGCTCATCATAAAGATTAGCAGCCCATGAACCATAAAACACATGCATGACTACAAGCTCAATCACACATTCTCTTAGACATTCTCTCTCTCTCTCTCTCTCTCTCTCTCTCTCTCTCTCTCTCTCTCTCTCTATTCTGACATATAAAACCCTGACCGTGTGGCGCTACTCTGTATGGCACCCATCCATCACTATCATTTTCCAGCCATGCTTGTTGGGAGCCAAATGAATTTATGATGCATCACCTAGATGTATAACTGAGCTCACTGTGTGTGTGTGTGTGTGTGTGTGTGTGTGTGTGTGTGTGTGTGTGTGTGTGTGTGTGTGTGTGTGTGTGTGTGTGTGTGTGTGTGTGTGTGTGTATGCGTTTGTGCACATGTGTATGTTTAAGTCTTTCTGGGGATGTTATATAATTTAATCATGAGCACTCTCTTCTAAAATAAAATTAAATAAATATTGTTCCCTAGATTGTACCTTACTGTAAACCTACTTCAGGGCATTTTAACTTGTTAGATATTTTTTATGTAGTACAACTAATATAAATAAAATATTTACTATATTGAACAATATAATATTCTTACAATATAATAGTTTTACTTTTGAGGCGCAATCTGACTAAATAAGCTAGTTGAATGCTCAGAGGTTTACATACTGTCCACTAAGCATGAATGACAATGTCATTGCCATTTTGGGCTTTTAATTATTTATTTTATTTGTTCATTTCTGGGTCAAAATGTTTATATACATGCATATTATAGAAATATTCTTGGAAAAGCCCAAGAATTTGGAAGTTTAATTCATTGTGGTTTTTTCTTTTTTCTTTTTCTGAAATCAGGCTCAGGATTATACATGTAAGGTCAAAATATTCATACACCCACTTAGATTATTAATTCAGTGCTGAAACTCCTAAAATGTCTTTTAAAGGCTTCTTAACTTCCTGTTAGTTATAATGATTGACAGCAGCTCATCTATGCTCCTCCTCTACGCCAACATACAGTAAAAAAAAAATAGTTTGACAGCATGACATGGACCAACAAACAGTACAGTGGGAAAGTCTAAGCAGTTCAGTGTAGATCTTAGAACGAGGATGGTAGGTTTACAGTCAGGAATGTATCATGAAGCCACTCTAACCAATTGCAGATTCCAATATTAGTTTAACAAATTGTATATGAATGCAAGTAAACACCCAGGAACCACTAAGACACAGGCCTGACACAGGCCCACACAACTGAAGCTGATGGAACACCAGTGTCACTGTCTACATTCAAGAAAATGTACAGTTTGCAGCTGACCACATAGACAAAGAAAAGTTCTTCTTGAGAAAAGTTTTGACTAGACATATCTTTACAGGAATAAAAGTGAGGCATTCAACCCCAAGAACACTGTACCAATGGTGGTGGTGGCATCACCCTGTGTAACTGTTGTATTGCATTGCAAATGGATGGAATAATCAAGAAAGAGGAATAAATCAGCATTCGTGGGTATAACCTACCTTGTCAGACAGTTGCTTGTGGGATAGGTCTAACTTTTAAGCATTCTAAGCTTTTAAGACCTCACCCTAATAAAAATTAGTGGATCAGTAGAAAAAAAAAGTCTGCCAGGAAACCTACTAATTTAATTGAACCCAATGATTTTTTCTAAGAAGAGTGGTCAAAAATTTAGCCAGAATTTTGCCAGACACTTTTTATGGCTACCAAATGTTATCTACCAAAGATAACATTTGGGGTTTTCCTTTATTATTGATGGATATTGTACACTGTCATTCTGCCTAACCATTTTAAATTAACAAATTATTGTATATAAATATATAACTCAAGATTCTGACATAAAAAATGATTATTTAACATTAGTGAATTTACTGCATTTTTAATAACATAAATATTTAGTCTGTTGATATTCAGATTAGTCAGTCTATTAATTCGAATTCACATTTCAATTTGGTATAGCAAAATGTATGCTGTTGCATTTAGGACTTTTAAAGGCTGTAAATATAACTGCTAGTTTCGTGGCTGAAGAATAAAGTTTGAAATGATTAACTACCCGAAAGTTTTGTTACACAAAATACAGACTCTCATTCTTTGCTAACAGGACAGGGAAAATTTGTATAGTGACAAATTTATGAATTGATGATGAATTAATTAATTAATGCTAATGAAATCTTACCACACATAAAAAACAGGACAAGGTAAAAATACCAA
>JAAGKR010000396.1:92277-142740 GCA_011419295.1 Clarias macrocephalus
GTAAACATTTAGCTGCTAACCCACAGATATTTTTATAAATCTATGTCTTGAATAACAATGAATGAACAATGAACAGAAGGATTTGTTGAAATCAGCAGTGAGACTGGTAAATGTGATAGCACTGGGCTCATCCTAATAGAAACATGAAAGCTTTTCTCCCCAACAATACGTGTCATTTGTGTAAATTTATTGTTATTGATTATAAGAATTAGGTCTTGGCTCTGATTGGCTGTGATCATCTCAGCTGTGATATAGGAACCCAGCATGAGTTTAGCGGCATTAAGAATCATATCAGTGGGAAGTGACAGTGAATTTGTGAGAGAGCATCTTTCTTTTCTTTCTTGAGCCAATTTCTTTGTAGTGCTTGATGGTTTTTGTGACTGCACTTGGGGACACTTTCAAAGTTTTCCCAATTTTTCGGACAGACTGACCTTCATTTCTTAAAGTAATGACGGACACTCGTTTTTTTCTTCACTTAGCTGCTTTTTTCTTGCCATAATACAAATTCAAACTCTTTGAATGAGAAGGTGTGTCCAAACGTTTGGTCTGTACTGTATTTAGCTCTATTATGAAGGCTTTACGGAGCATAAGTAACAGACACATCTCAATATCAACTGTTCAAAGGAGATTATTGTATATTTTGGACGCCTTCAACATTGTTTTACAATGTAAGGAACTTCAAACCATGGAATTAAAGGCATGTCCTTCTGGCATTGGACTTCTGACTGGTAGTGTACAGTATGTTTAATGTGTGGTTCATCTGAAACATTTTGCATTCCAAAATCACTGGTCCGGGAGATAGAAGTGGTTTCGTTCTGTTTCCAGGTGAAGACTGGTAAGGGTAATGAACCTAACATGCTGTGTATTTTGGGATGATTTTTTTTTTCTTTCTTTTTTCTGCGTCTGTATAACTGCCATGTGAAGTGCAGTAGTATAATGCTGCAGTGTGAATACAATGTATTCAGGATATCTTGAATCATACAAATCATACAGTGTTTTAAACTAATTCTTTATATTAGATTAAATGGCAAAAACACCAAAAGTACAAATTCCACCACAAATCTCATCCAGCAAAGTGTCAAATAGGTGAGAATATCACCAGAAATGAGATCACAGCCTAGAAGCCCTGACAAACTTTGACCTTCTTTGATTCCTAAATCATCATCTTCAGAGGTCACTCATCTGTAAAGGCAAAAAAAAAAAAAAAAGTTTACACCTGTGCTCATCCTACACCCCACAAAGGACCTCACACTATGATTCATTTAAGGGTTCTGTTATGGCTGTTCAGAAGCCATACAGATAGTGAACCTGTCACCACCATTCTGAATCACAGCCTTCATAAGGCACACACACACACACACACACACACACACACACACACACACACACACACACACACACACACACACACACACACACACACACACACACACACACACACACACACACACAAACACACACACACTGCTGTCCTGGGCTTGTGATCAGGGCTAATGGGAGTCAGTCGTGGCTTGGTGTAATTGGGTAGGAATGCAGACTGGGGCACTGGGTGACATGGCTTTTCCATGACACATAACTGTCTAGAGAGCAGCAGCAGAAGCAGCAGCAGAAGCAGAAGCAGAGTCTAAACCAGGCGAAGATGAATACAACAATCTTTCTAAGGATCTTTCTTATCTCCTCCGTAACTGAAACAACACAGAGACAGTGTTTGGCTGGACATCCAGTTCCAAGGCTGCTTCACAAATAACGCAAGACCTTGGCAGCCTCTGTCTAAGAGATGGAGAACATCACAGTGACTGAAAAGCCTCTTGCACAGTTACAGTGAGATCACGATCCTACAAAGAGCCGTTTACAAAAGGAACTAGACAATGATAAGAACAGTTCTTACGTCAGAGCAGTTCTAGAGAGGTTTCCTGCACTTGAATGCGAGACAACTTTGCTATGATATGTTTTATAAGACGCCTTGAACTGAAAGTCTTAAAATCTCCTAAATGTTAGATATTTCTACCAACACTGTATGGTTAAAATGCCGAGCACGTGATGGGCACTGTTCTTCCTATTTAACATCTCCTACATGAACGATTTAAACAGAGCCCTGTCCATGCCTTTTAATGAGATGCTGTCAGCAGTGCAGCAGCTTAAATAAGAAACCAATTCTATCTGCATGGCATGCTGCTGAGAGTGCTACATGTCCTACAAGAGTGACATCCTCTGTGCAACATGCGCGGGTTTATATGTATTTTAGCTGCTGTGAGACAATTAAATGAAGGATGTTATATTGAGCATCTGACAGGTTTATGTAGCAATGTAGCAAATAAAACTCGCCCTGGAGCAGATGAGCAGTCTTGCTTCTCTGCTTGTCTAATGAACAGCAGGAAAAAAAAAAGAGATGTAAATATAGTGCTTTCTACAACTATTTTGACTAGTGGATGGGATTTAAAAATGATGTGAATTTCAGAAACTAGGCACAACAAAAATGTGTTTATTCTATTGTTAGGAAATTGTGAGTTCAAATGATGATGATGTTGATGTTGTTGATGATGATGATGGTGCCATTGCCAACCATGGCTGGGAGCCCAGGAGAACAAAATCTGACACACTGTCTGGGTAGGAGGGGTGGCGTACTCCCTCTTCCCCGCTGTGGCTGTCTCTGAGCTCAAGGATGTACAAGAGGTATCCTAGCATCCAAGGATTCTGAGCAGCAGTTGAAAAAGATGCTGTGTCTGGCTTCATGTATATCTCAAAGAAAATGCATGTGAGTTTCCACTGTCCATGATTGGTAGCTGATGTTGAGTGTTCATATTATTATGTCGGCATATTATTAAAAATGGTAGAAAACTGGGTACATGGTATATTAAAAAAAGGCATTAAGAAAATACAGTATAAAGACAGTCATTCTATTGACTTTCATTTCAGGTAGAGGAACAGACAGTGAATAGTGAGTACGCTTGCCAACACTGTGAGCTGTTCCAGAAGAGGAGAGGGCACATGTGGGGCGGGGGTGGGGGGTGGTGGGGGGGTGGTAGGTCTTTGAAACACCTGACCAGGGGCAGAGGCTTGGGCCGGCCAGCTCGCTAAATGATTCATGCTGTCTAGGTAAGAGAGCAGAGGCTGTCTCTGTGTCTTCAGGTCTGTGTCTCTGCCAGTGTCTGCAGGTAGCCTTGTTATGCTAATGTCTGGGGAAGCTCTTTGAAGCCACACTCATCTTGAGGATGGCTGATGAGAGGGCCTTTTTATTCCTTTCCAGAGGGACTCATTAGCAGACAAGGGGGAGGGGGAGTGAGGCCGGGAGAGATGGAACGATGGTATGGCGAAAAACAGAGAATGAAGAGATGAGAAAAGGCCACGGGGAGCTTAGCAAGGCGAACTCGCCGAGCTTCCTCCCTCTGTACTGTATATGTGGACGGATTATTATCATACAGGATATTGGCAGACATACAGGCCAAGTCAAAGATGTCTATTTCTCTACACACAGTGAGATGCTCCACTGACGCCAGTTCCAACGCTGGAATGAAACGTGATGCTTTACATGTGCTCCCAAAAACAGCAATGTTACAGAATACTCACAAGACCAAGCCCAGTGAATACTGCCAACGCTCCACAGAGTTGCATGTATTTATATTTGACAAGGTCACTCGGGGTAACTTAAAATGTATGCCGAAACCAAGTCCGCTGGCGCATTAAAGCGCTTTTTCCTTTTTAATAAAGGTTAGCAGGGATCCCAGATATTGGTAAACAGTACAGAAAATAATGACTCAAAAGATTTGAGGCAAATAAAGAAATACCTCTATATCAGCAATGTGCAGGAAAGTGAGAGACAGAATGAGTAAAGACAGAAAGAGAGAGGAGATATCTGGGTGAATTCACTTCTGTCTGCGCTGCTTTAATAACAAACCCAGGCCAAAAGGAACGCAGCCTCAGTTCCACAACATCTCTGCCTCCTTGTCTTCCAGAGGGCCTGGATTTTTCATTAAATAAATGCAATAACCAACGATCCTAGTGGATTATCACTGAAAAAGCATTTTTTTTTTTTTTTGCGATATGAGAGTAAAAATGAAAAATGAACTTTTTTTTTTGGGGGGGGGGGGGGTGAGAGAAAAAAGACAACAGTAATGCTGTGAATGTATTTCAAGCAAATGGCATCTGGTGTCTGGTTAGACTGTCCTGTTGGGGTTGAAGTTAATAAGAGAAACTTAATAAAAGCGATGAAGCGCTAGTGGACTAAGATGAGAAGAGTTCATGAGAAAAAAAATGCCATAAGCAGAGGGACACTTACATAAACATTGTATTCTGGACTGGAGCAGTGTAGTGGTAGCAAAGAGAGCAATGCATCCCATGGTAACCAGAGAGGATGATTCAAATACCCTTGGGCCATCTACAAAATATGTGTGTGTGTGTGTGTGTGTGTGTGTGTGTGTGTGTGTGTGTGTGTGTGTGTGTGTGTGTGTGTGTGTGTGTGTGTGTGTGTGTGTGTGTGTGCGTGTGTGTGCGTGTGTTTGTATGTGCGTGTGGGGACTACACAGCTGGTTGAAGAATCTCAAACATCCTGTTAGCTTTACCTCAGTTGCTGTGGGTTAAGAAAAACTTGTAACGTATAATCTGTAATAGATGTTTAAATGTAATCAAAGCACATATGGTTACTAATATTGCACTGATGGAAAAGCAAAAGATGGTGCTGTTTACTTGTAGGTAAACATTTATATAACTTCTTCTAGCGTAATAATTAGAAAATGTTAAATTCCAAATACGGCACAAGACAGACATTCCTCTGTGCATAGGGATCTCCACTTTTTCTGCTTGAAAAATTGAAGAGCCTTGTAATTGGATTTGCTATAGAGATGTTCATGTATATTTCTAAGTGTTTGTTTGTTAAAGGGTCACTTTACGCCAGTTCTTCAGGCTGATTGATGACTTTATCTAATAGGTGATGCTTGGCACAAGGATAAACTGTTGCCATGGTTATTTCTGAGTGGGAAGCAAAAGGATTGACCTCTTGGGAAAGAGATGACTCTTACTCGCTCAGTAGCAGGTCAATCAAAGAAAAAAAAAGGAGAGAGAGAAAGAGAGTCTTGATATTCTGTCATTTATTGTACAACCCTGCCCTCAAATACACCTCCCAATGGTCCTCGCTTGGCTTGTTAAAATGAGCTCCTGTTGCTGTGTGTAAGATGAACAGTTTATAACGCTGGGATAATAGTATTTTTAAAAAATTGCATGGGGTAGGATGGATTTTTTTTTTTCATGAGCCTAAAAACTGTTTTATCCAAAAACTTATGATAGAAATTTTTTTTAGATCAATGGTTCTCAACCTTATTCCTGGAGGTCAACTGATTTGCATATTTTATTATTCTTTCATGCTCTACTGCACTACTTTAATTAAGAAAAGCCTGTTAATTAGTTGACTAGTTACATCAGGTGTTCAGAATCATTGGTTTAGATGATGCATATATATATTTCCAAAATGTTTTTGAAACTTCTGTGTACTGGTGTACTCTTAATTAAAGCATATGTAGTTACAATTCAGTGCAGTGTGTTACATTACCATTCATTTATAACTGTTTATAGAAGGAATGCATATCAATAAATAATTGCTAAAGCTGTTATGCGGCTGCACTCATCCATTGCGTCTTTGTCCACTGATGTATAAATAGCTAATAATGATTGCTCTTTATCGCATGTGTAAAATTCATAGCAATATATTATTATATTATATTATTATTAAACGATGCAGATTAAATTCAAGAAATGGGATCAAGTGTTTTACAGTATTTTACTGTGACAGGCTGTAAAGTACCTAAAGATAAAAAAAAAAAAAAAATTGGTTGTTACCTTTCTTAAGTAACAACCTTAGCAGCAACCTCATTTCCCCTTTCATCTGTTCCAACCACTCAGCATTCAGTATCACTAGTATACTAATCACTGGCCGAGCTTTCTTTATTAAATAAAGAAAGGTACATTATTATTAATAAGCATACTATAAAACTACAGCACTAGTATACTTTTAATAAACATAGAAAAACACCTGTATATATACAAATACAGTCTAATGTATTACATAGAGGTATATGGGCATCTACACATTTGATTGGTACTGTATGTTCAATACAGTTAACAATAAACATTGACTCAAAACATCTTTACAGAAATCCACATGTAGAATTATATTTAAATGTCTAATTATCAAGTCAGAAGTGAAAATGCTAATTATAAAACAAAACCTCCATGAGACATTCCTTGAAAGGAACCGGACCCAAAAGGGAACCTATACTTTTACAACCTTTCTATCAGGTAGTGTGATTATAAATCATTACTCCACTACGAATACTGTTTAGGCAAACAGTCCTACTGTATGTGTACTGAAAAGATGATAAGGGGAGGATAAGCAGCATCGTCTTTATGATTACAGCGGTGCTTAGGAACATGTCTGGTGCAACTATCAAAATGACGCACTGTAATCCACTTTTTATAGTGAGACTAAATCATAAACTGGTTTTGGGAAGTGCATGTTTTAGGGCGCTCATGTGGGACGATCCACACCAGCACAAGGTTGAGGCACAAGGGCAGAGATTAAATTTAAAAGCATTTTAACAGTATCTGTAGGTATATTAATAATGTCCTGAAAGAATAATAAACCATGTATGTGCTAAAAAAAAAACAACAGAAAATGAGGATGTGTATTAATTCCCCTCTGTCATTTATATTCTATTTGCAGCACGCCCATCAATATAGGCATGGGAAGATTCAAACCACCATGCAGTTTGGACGATTACATCAGAGTAAATAATCCTGCTTGCTATTTTCATAGCGTTCCCACTAAAGGGGCCATTATGTGGTCCGAAGTGGAAACTTAAATGAACTATGCTAAATTTAGCATTCACTCCTCTGCATGTTCATAAGCATAGTCCTTGTCTAGTATCAACAAAGCTTCAACATAATAATCTATATGTGTAGATGGTGAGATAGAGCTATCGGCTACCTGCTCTCTCTGTATCTCCCTCCACACACTCACCGTCCCCCCCCCCCCTCTCTCTCTCACAGCAGGAGAGGTATGAGCCCAGCAGCACAAGGTTATTTAGAAGTTCTTTGGAGAGGGTGAGTTGGGCGAGTCAGCGAAAAGCATGCAGCACCGGCACTAAATGGGCTCAGCTCACCAATGAATTCAGCCTCATTAGCATCCAGGCCTCCCTCGCAACCAGCCGCCTGAGCAAGGACAACACATGCAAATCCAATCCACACACACAAGAGAAAAACACCTCCACTCTCCAGCATAGACAAGCATTCACCCATACAAATTTTATACACACACAGATACATAGCACACATTTCAAATGACATGTATATGGCGTGTATCCTCAGTTTCATCTCATACTGCTCATATTTCTTCTACTCACATACATGCCTGCACACACAAATACGCATTGATGTGATGGTAGAGGTCAGAGCTCTCTCAGCTGGTGTTCCGCGGGCAGTGTGTTTGTGTGTGAGGCTGTCAGGTCAGAGCAGAAGTGTGAGCGCTCATCTGCTCCAGCCTTATCCATGCCTTATTTATTCTAATCAGTGACAGACAGCTGAAGCAGAGCCATTAACACACTTTTATTCTAATGGATTCAGAGGAGCAGTTAGTCGGCATCCTAATGGGTGGTGTGTGTGACAGCGTGGCACGCCGATGGGCCAGCAGGGATTCGTGTGTGTCAACTCTGTCTTACTATCAAGGCCACCATCACAAGTCATAAATGTTAATGCATTCTTCTGCAGATTGACACGCATGAGTGCTCTTGCGCAAGTGTGTGTGTGTGTGTGTGTGTGTGTGTTGTGTGTGCGCGTGCGTGCGTGCGTGCGTGCGTGCGTGTGTGTGTGTGCAGCTATACCATCCCCTATCCCCCACTGCCCTCCCACACAAACACACATAGTAATCAAGTTCTGTTAGATATGAGGAAGATGGGGTCAGTAAGTGAGGATGATATGAGATGGAAGGATAAAGAAGGAAAGAGCTGCGGCACACAGTGAGCAAGAAGAGGGAAGACAGAGGAGAGAGAGAGAGAGAGAGAGAGAGAAAGAGAGAGAAGAATGAAAGGTTACAGCTGTTGATTTGTGCTCTCTGCTGAGACCGTTTGGGCCGCTGCTGTCCTCAAACTTTGATCAATGGCTTCTGCCTCTGCCTGTAAATCTCCTCTACACCATGCAATCAGGGAAACAGACTGGGCACAATCACGACACCCTGGAAAATTCAACCTTCTTCACACACTGTCACATGTTGTACCAGTCCCCCACATGGAAAAACAGCAACCTACCTGCATCTACACCGACATTAACCTGGTTATCTCTTTTCCCTAGGGAACCTTCCGATAGGTACACACAAGAATTGTCGCATTTTTGATAGTTCTATTAGGATGAAAATACACCACTATCACAGATCTGCTCAAAGTGAAGCTTTGTTTTCGATGCTTATTGTCTGTAGAAGTGATGCTCTCAAGCTTGATTAGATACTTAGACACAAGATTGAACTAATTTTCTCTCTTAGGCTCTAGCACACTTATTCCTTACCCCCCAACTCTCTCACTCCACACACTCTTACTTCCTCTTATGCTTCCACAACATGAGCGCTCTGATATTTCTGACCCTGAGTCTTTTTCACACACACGCACACACAGACCCTACTTTGAGGCTTATCTGTCATGACCTCGGATTTACAGCCAATAGAAAATGATAAAGGATATGAAGGACGGGCTGAGAGGCAGTGAAGGATCACACTGCTGCTACTGAACCATGTATCCAAGCTCCTTAGACACACTCACATGCACATGCACAACCATCGATCAAAAACAACAACAAAAAAAGTCCTAAATTATAAACCTGGTCTCATGAGAAATTCATCTGTATTTGTAAAACTGATGGCGATGTCGTTGGACTGCATTCAATTTCATATTAATTAAGTCACAGGGAAAATAAAAGAACAGCAAGAACATCCAGATGCTTTCATTACAAGTAAGCCATTAATTATGAGGAAATATTGAAAACATTACTGTTTAGTTTGCCTTCAATACAACACAGATTCATTTAATTTTTTTGTTATTGTTCCTGAGCTGATGAGCACATCAGGTGATGGGGTCTGTTTCTATAGCAATGGCGGTGTTTATAGGCATGAGTTGCTGGCCTGAAGCCCAACCCACCTCGTTTCATATCCAGGCTTTGGGAGCAACAACAGCGGAGTGAGTTTGTATGGACATAGGGTTAAGAGCCTTGCCCAAGGCCCAACAGTGGCAACCTGGCAGTGGAGGGGAGTGAACCGCCGACCTTCAGATCAACAAACCAGAGCCTCACTCACCAGAGTCACCACAACTGCCCTCTGTTTAGTACCATAACCAAGCGATATATTGAATGTGGATGCCATATACCAAAGTGTGACGATGTCCCTGTATTTAATTTACTCCCTCATAGCTAATCAGAATTACACAAAAATAACAACACTCATCAACACTGTAATGTAAAATTTTCTAAATTAATGCCCACATCGGACACCAACTCCATTCTAATGGAGCCAAAGGATGAAATATTCTGCAACTTACAAACACTATAGCTAATAATAACTCTTGCCTACTCCATTGTGTGGGTACATTAGAGCTCTGACGTAATGTTCATCAAAAAGCCAAAATGACATAGTGTTCTTCTCTTCCACAATAAACACACACTATCAATTCCTTTGTGATTGCACTCTAGGAGTTCAGTGGTGAGCTCATGTGGATTGTAAGACCTGCAGCATTACCCAAGACCCAGCTGAAAAGCCTGGGATCACCGTTCGCCTGGAGAAAGTTAATGCTAAGACAGCGCGCCAGTGAGCTCATGTATGTTCTGCTGCCAGAGGACCACCGCCGTCTTTAGTAATGTCTACAAATGTCTACAACTGCTGGAACAGGAACAAAACAATGTAGAAAGGGCTACAGTCCCAGTTAGGGGCTGGATGGGAATGTGCAGTATCAGTTTTTCCTGTTTGAATACTGAGTTACCAATAGCACATCATCATATTACTGTTAGTATGACTACTACTACTACTGCTACTCACTAACACCACTGATCCTATTGGTATGTATTCTACTATTAATACAGTTACTACCATTTATATTATTACTATCACCATGACTACTACTGCTATTACTAGTACAACAATTCATCCATTCACCAATGCAATATTTATATTACTATTCTGTGTAGAGTCACAGAAATGTAAGTTACAAGGCAGGGTATACCGTGGTGTCAATCCATCAAGCGCAGACATTCATACAACCAATCATAAACGATGAGCAATTTCAATGCATGCTTTTGGACTTTAGAAAGAAGGCCATTAAGCATTATAAGAACATGTAAACTCCATGTACATAGACAAGAGGTGAGACTCTATTAAACCCCAAACCCTGGAAGTGCAAGATAACCTTGTCAACCGCTAACCCACTGTGCATCCCTCCTGAGTCAGATTTTTTGTTATTTTTTATGATAATGAGGATGATTATTATTTGTACTTTTTAAATTATTATTATTACTATCACCATGACTACTATTACTCTCACTACTTGCATTATAATGACAGCTAATAGTGACACCTTTTTATATAGTAAGGTGCATTAACCTGCTTAAATGGACCCCTGTTGGATATGAATGCCTGAACTCAAGGTTTCCCATGTGTGTGTGTGTGTGTGTGTGTGTGTGTGTGTGTGTGTGTGTGTGTGCGTGTGTGTGTGTGTGTGTGTGTGTGTGTGTGTGTGTGTGTGTGTGTGTGTGTGTGTGTGTGTGTGTTTGCCCTCACATGACATGAAACCGGACCCCTCGGACAAGGCTCACTGTAAGCTCTTGCAAAAGTGAACAAAGTTTAGCATGGGCACTCTAACCAGTGGGAGAGTAAAGATTTTCTGTGACATGTACAGTAGCTCTTCTGTCTATTTGAACCAGATGGGATAAGCATTGCTGCCCTCATGCATCAATGAGCCATCCAATATCCTGTGACTGGTTTGTGGCTCGTCCCTCCGTATGATAGTTACTCACTCACCACTGCTGACTTGGAGCTCTTCACAAGCCCTGTTGTTTATAAGATGATTCAACTCAGGCACTGGCTATAATGATTTAGCTCTTGTCAAAGTAACTCAGGACTTCACACCTGCCCATTTTTCCTAACTCCAATATCTTGACTCTGAAAAATGACTACTCGTGTACAACCTAATAAATATCCCAAACTTCGATATGTGCCATTGTTACAAGATAATCACTGTTATTCACTTCATCTGTAAGCAGCAATAATCACACACACACACACGCACGCACGCACGCACACACACACACACACACACACACACACACACACACACACACACACTGTATATATAGAGAAAAACTATCAATTATTTAATAAATAATAAATTAAAAAATGAGAACAATAAAAACACATATACATAAGGCTTATTTTGTTGTTACTTGCTATTTATTATCCACTATTGAGTAATGAAAAAATAGAAGGAATTACCTAAAGGTTACTGAAATCTGAAAGAAATAAAAAATTGTGTCCGGTGCATATTGTAGTTGACTTCCTGAGTTTGATAATGAGTTTTAGTTTAGGTGCATGAAACCACACTGTTTTATATATATAAAATCTGTATTTGTCTCAAAACATGGTTGATTACCTGCAGACAGTCAACACTGCCAGTGCCAAACCTTTAAAATGACGTTAATTCCTATTTTACTTTACATGCCTAAAAAGTTAAATAATAAAGTAGTTGCAAACGCATATTACGCATTTACTAAAGTGATGTCCTTGTTGATTATTTAAGTACAGAAAGATCCCATTCATCACATATGAACAGTTTTAGTCTGAGTGCATTTCTCATAATGTGACATCGGCCTCCCTTTCCTGTGATAAAGTCAGACCAGCACTTTTATTAATGTATGCTCCTCCCATTGGTCAAACACCTATATTTTGGCACACACTGAACAGAGATTGTCGTATGAGATAGTGATATGATTGCCATTGGCTGTATAGTCTGCACAGAAGTGAGGGTCAGACAGTGGAGCTGTAACCTGCTGAGGATGGGTAGGAAGCTGTTTCCTCCACACTTCTCCCCAAACACCATCCATCAGCCTGTCCATCAGTCATGACCTTGTATCTCCAGGCATCAGCGAGCTGCCTGTGTTTGGATCAAACAGGACTGCCGCCCTTCTGTTGTTTCTGGGTGTGCAGAGGAGGATGAAGCCTTGAGATCAAATGCTAGCTGAGGCATTAATCACGAGCTGCTGGCTTTCCTGTTGTTGACTTTTCGAGCTGATGGGACAACACCCATTTTGAACTGCATAAGAAAAAGCACTGCGTGTTTAGTCTTTCATATTTTTGGAGGGAAAACTCAGTGACTTCAGTGCAGTATGTGCGGTGAATTCTGTGGGTACGTTTGGAGAAAGAAAAGGGCTTTGGGAGGTGATGTGAGAGAGAGCTAACATCCTTCATTTGTCTTTGTTTAGTGCCAGACAGTCTTTGCAGCCAATCGATGAGCCTTGTACCCGGGAATCAGTTGTAGAGCAGCAGCATGCGCAGTAAAGACTGGAGAGTAAGAGAGGAGCGTGAGAAATGCCTTACTAGCTTTCACACACACGCCTCACAGAGTTAGCTCATCAAAGCTGCCCTTTGCATTTCTCCCAGCAGCTTGACCCAGCTCTCATTCAGGAGACAGGAAGTGGGGTGAGTTTAACTGTGCGATGGGCTGGACTCTTCCAGACTGTTCCATAACTCTCTGCTTTCGCTCTCTTTTGTTCAGCCTGAGAGAACATGCTGTTCCGCCAGCAGCAGCTGTTTCCACAATGCAATCCCATGTGGAGTGATAACCACTCACCATCTCTCTCTCTCTCTCTCTCTCTCTCTCTCTCTCTCTCTCTCTCTCTCTGGGTGTCTGTCATGAGCTCGCTCTCATTTGTCCCTCTGTTATATCAAACAAACTGTAACTTTAAAGGATATTAAATGTTTTCCAAAGAACCCTACCAATATAATACTTGTATGGTGGCTTTTTAGAAGCGCTCCATCATCCATAATGTGAAAACCAGAAACGTAAAGATACACTTTGCATAACACTGTTTCTGCACGCACACACACGCACACACATTAGTAAGTATTTTAATTAAAAAAAATTATCAAACCAGTATTTTTGATTATGCAGAATAACAGAACACAGTTATAAGAGAGAGAGAAAAAGAACTACCTTTATTCCTCTATATAATCCCCTGAGACATTAATGCACTTATACTAGCATTTCACTTGGCTTGGATACCATCAAAGTAGAAAGTTTTTTCCCAGTATCCTGGAGCCATAATCAGCGTACCTGATTCACATATGAAATGCTGGCCATCCAGGATCTCCTTTAATGGACCAAACAGGCGAAAATTGGCTTGTACTGAATGGGGGATGTAACAATAACTCCCAGCTGAGTTCCTGTAATGTGCAAGTAGTGTTCATGAATGTTTTTGTGTACAGTTCCCACAATCAAATGTATCTCTTATCCTTTGATTTTCAAGAATCAGACATTTCACTCGTTGAACGTTCATGGGAATGACTGCAGTGGGCATCATACAAACTTCTGAAAGTTAATCTTAGCGTGCTTTAAGTCTTCTGTTAATGTCAATGCTCATTCAAGTCCCGATTCACCTGGAACATGCCTCATATGCCATTCAAAAAGTTAGAATTTACTTGCTAAATTAAAACATATATATATTATCTTAAATTTTTTTCTATAGATTTTTCTATATTTTATTCTTATTTTATTTCATAATTTATTTCTTGTTGATAATCTTTCACTGCATATCGTACTGTGTATGACTCAGTGGCGGCTGGTGCAAAACCATTTTTTGGGGGGTGCAAACAAAATTAAAATGAAACTTTTAATACTCGCCTGTAAATTTATCAGGTTATTGAGCCTCATTACTACTAGTATAAAATAAAGGCATGACTCACATCGCATTCAGTCATCCAGCTCCGCTTGCCATAAGAAGTGCTGGAAAAGACTTGTTGAGAATTGTCCAATGAGCCCAAATATAAAAAAAAAACAATATTGATTCGCTAAGAACAAAAGTGGGAGGGCGCACAGTGCTGCGCCCCAAGGATGATGTGAAAAGATCCAGTCAGAGCTCAGCCTCAAGTCACATGCTTTTCAAAAATGTACGTGCCTACATAGACACTTTTGTCCGGCGCCCCGCGTACACGAACACAAATGAAAATAATACATATTAGATAATCTATATAATAATAGATTTTTTATTGCAAATAAATTATATTAAGAAATACAGCGAAATATTGTGACTAAATGACTTTATTTCATTATTAAAATAAATAATTATTATGTTAAATAATTACATGTTAAAGTAGCATTCTTCTCTGCCTAAATTTAAGGGGGGCGGCGCCCCTGCGCCCCGTATTGACCGGCCACCACTGGTATGACTGTGTATGTGACAAATAAAATTTTTTATTTAAAATTTGAAATTTGATTTTACTACATTATAGAAAAAACCTGGAGATTTGACAACCATGAAATAACATATGGAATTAGGTAATTAAGTAACTAATAACAACAAAAACAATGAGAACAACAACAACTACAATAGTCAATTTGCATTTGCAAAACACATTGAGCATAATGATGAAACTGGCTCCCAGGAAAGCAAGACCAAAACGTTTCTTTGCTGCAGAGGAGAAGAGTTTAGAGTTAATTTAGAGTTACCATCCTCAAAAATCATCAGTTAACAGCATCTGAAATTGGAGCTGTTATGAGGGCTATACAGAGTTTACTGTAAGTAGCAAACTATCCAGATTATTCTATATTTTGGATGTTCATATCGTTTCATTAAAAAAAAAAAAAGGAAAGGTTGGCTACAGTTACTGTAAGTTAATACAAACATTAGTTTTGGTAAGTATCCTGTTTCTGTTAGATAATGTTAAGCTACCCTATGCTAAGCTAACATTATTTGAAATTCAAGGTCACTACAGAGTACTCAGTGACTACTTAGTGACTACTCAGTTGCTTGTTGAAGTGTACTGCTTCATACTCATTCTCATTTGAACACATGTGCCCTGCAGTAGTGATTCTGAATTACACAAATCAGACGATAGAAGCAAAATAAACATGTGAGTCGTCAAATTGAAAATGGTCGTGAACAGGATAAACAGTGAGCTACCAATAAAGTACATCCTCCAATCCATTTTGCTATACTTTTCCTTTTTAACATTTCTGAGTGGTTATACAGATGAAAAGATTGTGTGCTCATACCAGCAACAGATTGATATGCAGCCCACCCTATCACTTATTAGGAAATGTGAACACAATCACAGCAAATTGCCTAACCCTTTAACACCGCCTGTGGGCATGGGTGTTTTAAACAGAAAACAATTGTGGAAAAAAAAATGTTTGTCCCAAATCAAACAAAATATTTAGCAGTTTCTTGATCATTTTACTTGCTACATCACTCACTCGCTATACCGCTTTATCCATATACTGTACAGGGTCGTGGGGGTGGTGGTGTGGGAATGTAGCTTAACCCGGGAGACTTAATTAGGGAACACCAATTAGCCTAATCTGCATGTCTTTGGACTGTGGGAGGAAACCAGAGCAAACCCACCAAGCACAGGGCGAACATGCAAACTCCACATGCAAAGACCCCTGGCGGGAATCGAACCCGAATCTTTGAGATGTACTGTAAAGCGACAGTACGACTGTAATCTCTAAGCCACCTTGCCGACCACTTGCTATGTTAACAAATTTGGTCATTTTTTTACTTGATGACTGGCTGGTGAAACAGAAACTCATGGGTTTGTTTGAACAGCTCGTGCCTTTGGACGTAAAGCAGGTGGCGAGTGCCTTCACATTGTCAATTTGAACTGGAGTCATACAGAATGCTACAAAATCCGCTCAATCAACATGTTCGTGATTGTGTCTCTTGTTCTTGGCATGCTAGGATTAAATGCATCCGTGGTGGGGATTTCTTCACTAATGACCATTAAATGGTCATACTTAAGAAGTACAGTATGTGCAGCACAGAGCTCATCAAAGTAGAGGGTTTAAGTCTCTTTGGAAGGATTTCTGTCTTGATGTGGGGAAGAAGAAACGCATTGCTGGAATCACAAGCAGCCAGACATGGCAATGTTCAGGTGAGTCCAATGCCTTTAATCCCAGTGCATTTAAAATTGGCTCATTCTTTGCATTTTACATCTTTGCATTGTTAGCATGTCAGAGCTCCTTTTCTGTTCTCTATTTTATGAACCATTAATTGTTATGGAATGGACAGCAACAATTGTTTCCTGAGCACAAGTGTTCAGTGTCTGAATTTACTCTATTATCTGTTTAATGTATAGTGCTCTATAGTAGATTTTATATAGTTCATATATAAAATATAGAATAAAATATAAAAAGCAAATAGAGTGAATTGATGTGTGATGGAGCACTTTCAAACAGAGTACACAGTAACTGTTTTCCCTACTCTTAATACACCAGCATATGGATGCCTTTATAATTACCTCATGAGTTGGATCAGGTGTGTTGGCAGTTCGAAAACATAAATCTCTGCTGGGTAATGAAGTGGAGTTGACCACCTCATAGTTGCATGATAGAAACTGGCAAGCCTAAAGGGGTTGGAAATGCAGGTTGTGCTGCCAACTACATAAGCAATGCCTATGGATGCTTTTTCATGCCATACAGACTTTCTGGCAGATTTCTTTAGTACTTTTAGGCTTTTCGGTTAATGCTCAATACACAACTAATGACATAAAGGAAAAATCCACTCTGAATATCTTATTTAATAATGTTTTTTAAAGTAACATGTAATCTTTACTGGCATACAGGATTTATTGTATAATAAATTTCTCAGATTTTTTTTTTTAAGTTATTGCATCAATATGTTAGTCTGTTTTCACTTTGCTTAATGCTTTCCCACATTGCCATTTTTATACCTGCTCACAGTGGTGGCAGTGGGAATTTGCATCAGCGCTTTAGTGCTTTAGTCTGTCCAGGTCTCCTGAGCCTTCATCTGTCAACTGTGCTCAACCAGAAGTTCCAAACGTTCATGCTAATACTGCTGGTGACACCATCATGCTTGTCATCTCATAGATTTCTGACCATCCAAGCAATGCATTCCATTCTTTTCAGTCCAACATTTGCTAATGTCAAATATAAATCATCAGCCAACAAATTAGCACCAGCATCTCTAAGCATTTCACAAACATTTCCATAAACACTCACTGGAAGTCTTTCAGGGTGACGTTTTCCCTTAATTGCCTACTTAAAAAAAAAAATTACATTAAGAGATTCTCTGGCGCCCAGATGTGTACACCTTTCTTATGATTCTCAACGAACCACTCTAGCCGTCTGTGTGTACTATGATGAGTGCCAAGGCCTACTGGGTATATTGGGGTGTGGGTGAAATTTAGTGTAGCGATAGTATAGACACCCTGAAGTGTCAGAGCCGTATGAGAGATCATGGATGACAGGACCGCTATGAGCTGAGACTTAAATATGAGAGTGAGGGTGAAATGACACAGTGAAGATGACGAGATGAGTCACAGAAACTGTCTCACTATCTCTCCCTTTCATATTTGAAATGTGATATTCGTGATATTGGATTCTCCTGCTAACAGTTGGATGGAAATATATGGCAGTCTGCTCAGTGGTGCAGCGCTCTTGATTAAGTTCTAGGAAAAGGCTCAGATGATGACTCCCACACCTTTTCCTGCATTGCGTCCCCTGTCTGTTCAGCCTATCTCTGTAGGCAACCTCCACCCCAACATATACTGTATCCATACACACACACACACACACACACACACACACACACACACACACACACACACACACACACCACACACGCGCACACGCGCACACACGCACACACGCACACACGCACACACACACACACACACACACACACACACACACACACACACACACACACACACACACACTCATCAACATCCACAACATTCTCCTTTACCCGTCGGCTCTTAGGCGTCCAGCTCCCCCACACTTCCTGAGTGCGTCCACTAAAAGCCCTTCCTTCCCCACACAGCTGCTAATGGACAGCTAATGAGATTGGTGAGAGGCTGACAGAGGCTTGGAGATACTCCCGTTCAGACTATATCACCCATAATTCAATTGAAGCTCTTCCTATTGTTTGGGAGCCATTGGTAAGAGCATACCATCCAAGATCCGACACCCTTCCTCTTAACCTCACATATCTTCGGAGATCCTCAAGGTCCGACTGTCAGTCTTATGATAAAAAGAAAACACCCTTGACCAGCCCATGATTGTGCAAAAGATTATATTTCATTGTTACATGCCTGACTGGGTGAGTATAGTTTGTCAGTGCATAACAATGAGCCAAAGTAAATGAAGAAAAATGCCGCTCAACAGAAAAAAAACAAAGGAGTCTAAAGTTCCCTTGCAAACAGAAATAAACAACGGCAGATTTGAATTACAAAACCGCAAGAGAAACATGACGGCAATAGGTTTGCAGGGTTCCATTTCATATTAAATTCTGTCGTGGCGTGATTGGGGTTTGGTTGAGGCATCATGGACCAAGGAAGCCGCATTATGTTATACAAACCATCTGAGAGAGGAGAGAGAGAGAGAGAGAGAGAGAGAGAGAGAGAGAGAGAGAGAGAGAGAGAGAGAGAGCGAGAGGCCACCATTTTACACAACCAAAATGCGTCTGGTGCTTATTGCTTCCCGGACTCATTTCATTGTGTCGCAATAGATCTCCTTTATGTTTTCCTTGTCCTGTTTTCTGTTTTCTCCATTACTTCTTGCTGCTAGACAAGTACAAAAGACAAGGCATCTGTTTTCAATCACTGAGAGCCCCCACCAAACCAAAAAGCAACAACATACACCCACACAAAAACGAAGAGCAAACGCAGGAAGGGGAAATACCCTTCACTGGATATTTAGGGAACAGGAATCTGATGTCAATGTGTGGAGAAGGTTATCACGCTCTTCCCATTTGTTCTTTTTTTTTCATTCCCTCCCTCCTTCCACCCTCTTTCAATGTGGGAAGAACGATTTAGCTGCAGTAGTGGTTAGATTGCAAAACACTGCATGGGTTTAGATTTCACTGCTTTTCAGCTCTTATACGTGTAGCACACCCAAGTTGGGAGACACACTAGTTTGTTGGCTCGTGAATCTTGTGAACATGGCTTGATAAGTGGTAATAAGAGAAATCCCTGGTCTTGAGTGTGTTACTGTGTATTCTGGGTAATCGTCTTTTAACCAAAGATCAAAGGTAATTCTGACTCCAGGAAGCATTTAGACTCATCTGTTTGCCTTTGACTGAATGCTCCAGGCCTTCTGGAAAAGCTTGCTTTTCCCAAACGTATCGAGCCTCTCTGAGCAAGAGCGAGTACTGATCTTGGCTTAGCTCCTTCCTGTCCCTGTTACAGGGCTGACTGATTATTAGAAGTTGTGTTTGGAGAATTGCAAAAGGCAGCAATTAATTTGTTCCATTCTCTGGCATGTGTGTTGTGTTACACATAATTTGTAGTTAAATACACTGCTTTCATAGCAGATGACTGGTCCGCCGCACTCTCTGTCACAGCTATGCCTGAACTCATCTGTTCCTGATGAATGCACTATGAACTTTGACAGATCACTGGACCGTGAAAAGGCACGGTTGTAATCAAGCAGCTACTTGCAATTATAATGAATTATAATTCAAAATAAACTAACATAATCAATGTTTAAACTATACTGTATAACCCCCACCAGTGTGTTACAGTATAAAGCTGTAAGGAATATACAGTACTGTGCAAAAGTCTTTCTTGTATTTGTTTAAGGTAGTCAAGTCTTTTTCACTTTCATTTTTGGCAAGTTTTTCTCTCATTTCCAATCCCTGTACCTGACCAGGAATATTTTATTTTTGCATATCAAGCCACACAGTGACCTATGAATCATTTACTGTAAGTAATAAACATGAAACATTTTCTGTTGGAACAGACGAGAGGGGAAATGAGGATGCTGCTAAGGTTGTTACATAAACCAATTTTTAAATTGTATCTATAAGACCCTGTCACAGTAAAACATTTGTTTCTATATTTAAAATGTATTCTACAAGAAGATTTGTCTTACTTTAAACATACAATAGTCTAGTTTATGAGGATGTTTGATGTCTAATCAGGATCGGTCTCTTTTATAAAATGACAATTAATGTGCATAAAATATTCATGTCGGTGTCGTGAATCGCTGTTGTTGAAAAGAAATTGTTGTCAGTTACTTTGCCAGTTGTTAGTGTGAACAAAGGTGAACTGTGGTCTAAAGGGAGCCATTTCTGATGATGATTGCCAAAAATTGTGCAATTTGGAACAGTCATGCTTGCGATGTCTCCAAGATACTGGATTCCCTGAATTTCTCCCACATTCACTGTTCTCTGAGAATATACTCTCTGGTCACAGACCATCTCCAAGAACAATGTGCTAAGGTTGTACAGTATGTGGGTATGTGCCTCTATTTATTTCACAATTCCTATGTTATGTTTGCAGTGTGTGTGCGTTTTTATGTGTATGTGTGCATGTTTTAGCAGCCTTGCCAATCACCCAGCAGCAGAAGTCTCTGCGACAGGTGCAGCTCTGACTCCCACAGTGTATTTCACTTCTGGGCTTGTGGTATTAGAACGCACACACACGGACACACACACACATACACACACCTAGACAGATTTTTGGTCTCTCGCTTCTTGCTGGCACTGACCTTGGCTTTGTTATTATAAATGCCTTTAACCGCACAAACCTGCTTTCCCTTAATTTTCCTTTAGGTCATCTAAACCCTCAGCATTGAAAGAATGTACACACACACACACACACACACACACACACACACACACACACACACACACACACACACACACACACACACACACACACACACACACACACACACACACACTAAGGAATTTTAAAAACTATTGCTTGCTAAGATTTACTTACAATACATTGCGTATTAAGGCACATACTGTACAGAGCATTTCAAGAACCTAATCTTAATCCATTGTAATTAATCCATTGTAATTGTAAGATTTTTTGTCTTAAATAGCATTTATTTGAAAGGCTGCAGATAAATGCTCGAAATTTCAGACTATATATAAACAACAAGTGTTAAGGCTGTGTTAAAAAAAAAAAGTTTCCAATACAGTTAACAGCAGTCAAGGTTCCTGGCAGTTTACTTAAAAGTTTTGCCTCTGATTTGTTACACAAAGCAAAAGTCTTATGAAAAACCACAAAAAACAACCACATCAACATAATGGCAAATTCTGCACTCTAAAACAGTACTGTAGGTGCATTTCTCAAAGGACAAATTATGCAGATTTGGAGTAACAACCTTTCTCACTGAAAAAAAAAAATTCTACAAAATATTTATTTTGCATACATGTCTACTGACTGAACAAACTGCCCGTATTTATAAGTGTGTTTCGAGTAGGTCTAAATGGGTTTACCATACTTTACTCAGCATTCTTTAGGCTTGCAGACTATTTCAAATAAATGCATAATAGCACAAAATTGCAGCATTTCAGAATCATAAAAAAGACAGAACGTGATTTTAGTACTCCATTATATTTCAGTACACCACATCCTCACAGCAAACAGCTGAGCACGACACACAATTTGCACATCGTAACAGACTTGAACACCTGACAGGACCTGCTGAGGGTAGATAAGATGAGTGCACTAAAACATGCACTTAACAACACTTCCCATTAAAAAAAAAAAAAAAAAAAAAAAAAAAACACATGGCACATTGGGTATCTAAATGAATGGTATTTTATGATAATAGTTGTAATAGTTGTGGGACATTGGTGGTAATAAATAATTGAGTGGGATCAATGTAACACTGGAGGGCATCTCCTGCACCGACGGTGATGAGGCATGTGACTCGAAAGCCAGTGAAACTTCCACATGAAAGACTACCTATAAAACCGATGCAACCAGAGCTTCAAATTGCAAGGCCGCTTTATCCACGGGCTTAGGAGATCGCCGTTGGAATGGATTCCTATTTTAAAGAGCAATTCTTCACCCCCAATTGCCCTTCTATAAGACTGTGACATGTGGAGAATGAACAAGAGTATTTTCCACTACTCCCGTATCGGGCTGAGGGAATATTCTTTTTTGTAGCAGGAACCAAAGACATTACGGTGCACTAGCGTATGCTGAAGTCAGCTGCACTGATTAACAGGCATGATATGTTTCGCGGTAAACATCCACAAACACGTGTGCACAAACGCACAACCATGCACACGTTTACATATTTATACATATTTATGCCCATGTGCTTGGATTAACACACAAGCACTCATAAACATACATGCACACACACACACACACACACACACACACACACACACACACACACACACACACACACACACACACACACACACACACACACACACACACACACACACACACACACACACACACACACACACACACGTCAGAGACTCGCTCTGAATCCACCCGGCAATTTCTGCGCCTGTGGGAACAACTCATAATGAAAGCCAAAGATACAGCTCTACCTGTCAAATTATCTTTCTGTTGCTCAGAGGGGGAAACAAAGGATGGGTGGACACACTGGTGCAGAAACAGACATCCACACACACATTTACAGAGAGCAGTATAATCTTTCCATACCAAGTTAATTGGTATGACTGATGAGGACAAATTGAAGCAGGATAAGGAAGCAGCAGCAATACCATACAATAAAGTAATGTCTTCAGTACAGAAAAAAAGGAACCCAAAAGCACATTTCAATTTTAAATGTGTTCTTATGAAAAAGAGGAAACCTTTTTTTTTTTTTAATACTTTGACTGCATACCGGAACGTTCCCATACGCACAGTAATAATGAAATAATATCCATTGTGCATGGGTAAAAGTTATGCTATCAAGGGCATCAAGCAAGACCTGACTACATGACCTGTGCGCTGAGCAAGCATAACCTTCTTTGCCTCTGACAACCTTCTCTCACAGCTCTGATGGGGCGTCTTCAGCCTCCTCTGAGCTCTCGCTGTTTATACAGCAGGAGCTTTGTTACACCTGAGCAGTAGTTTAAGGATATACACCGACATATACACTTGTGTGTCTGTGTCCATGTGCGTGTACGTCATATAGGCAATGAACACACACACACACACACACACACACACACACACACACACACACACACACACACACACACACACACACACACACACACACACAGAGATGTAGAAAGGTACTTGCACAAAGAGCTGCTGGATATCAAAGTGTGGAGACCAGGTGCTGGCCACCCAAATGGCTTTGTTGATTTTTTTTAGTAAAGACAAAAGAAAGTCAAAACAGACAAACCATTTTACTAGTGCTTCATACAGTATGTCCCCCATTTATTCTCTCTCTCTCTCTCTCTCTCTCTCGCCGTCTCTCTTGCTCACTCTATGCATCACTATAAAGAAGCGAACAGTTGATAGATTCTATAAAAGATAGGGAACACAGTGGTTTAACAATCTGAGAACAAAACCCCACCAGCGAGAAAAATTATACCTTACTCAATATCTATGGACAAAGTGCCGATACTGGAGCCGGCACTGGTGCTGCTTCAGGAAAGCACTCAGTAATTGGCCCATATTTACACTATTCCTATTTCCACCAGGGGTGCTCAAGTCAACCCAAGACTTTTGATTGTACAGAATAACATAACAGTTATGAGAGTACAAATTATCTTACTTATCCCAGTGTTTCACTAGTGCTTGGCTTCCATCAAGGTAGTAAGATTTCTCACTAGACCAGCACCATGATAGGACTGCCTGCTGGTCTCACAGGAACTCCTTCAATGGCCCAAACATGTGGAAATGGCTCGGAGTGAAGTCAGGACTGTATGGGGGATGTGACAATGACTCCTATCCGAGTTCCTGTAATGTGCAAGTGGTGCTGGTGAATGAGTCAGTTCCAACAGACAGAGGCATCTCTCCCACAAGTTGGCTACAAGTCATCCGTTGATTTACAAGAATCAGGCGTGAATGAATGCAGCAGATGAATCTCACGTGGGATCCTCATTTACAGATGTACGGCCTTCTTTCAAACTTTTGCACCGTCAGACGTTTCACTGCAGCAAAGAGTCGCATCTCGTTCTGTGCTTGAAGTCTTCTGTAAATGTCAATTGGTTTTACGCTTTCATACACAAGAAATTACATCATAGGTCATCACGGTTTAACTGGAATGCTCCTCATATTTTACATTTTACTCTTACTTACAGGGTCCTTCATTGCAGCATAGCGATAACGCCTCCAAGTTTTATGTCTTATATTTAGTCTTAGAGGTCTTACTTGATTTTAGATGCTAAAGACTCTTCAGGATGGATACTGTGCTTTGTGGGTGACATGACAAGATGCATTTACAGCCATGTTCAAAAATGAGTATCCCCTTTTTTCCAGAAGACTTGTGCTTTGTTCGAATACAGTTCAGATGACATCTGTTAAGCTTCTATGTTCTTTTTAGACAGAAGAGGTTGAAGAAGAGACAGAAGACGCCTCCAGAAGACATACATGTTCAGTCTTCTTCTAATTGTGCTGTCATAGCATAACATGCTCAGTGAGGCCTGTAGGGTCTGAGAAGTAATTCTTTTTGTATATCTCTGAGAATTGTACACTTTGACCTTGGGGTGAATGTGCTTTCCACTTGCAAATTATCTTTCTCACTGTATAACACTCACTTACGCACTCACTCATCATCTATACCACTTAATCCTGTATTCAGGGTCACGGGGGGCCTGGAGCCTATCCCAGGAGACTTAGGGCACAAGACGGGGTACACCATGGACAGGGTGCCAATCCATCGCAGGGCACACACACATACGCACTCACACACGCATTCACACACTATAGCCAATTTGGAAATGCCAGGACTGTGGGAGAAAACCGGAGTACCCGGAGGAAACCCACCAAGCAACCATGCACACAGAGACGATAATCAAACCTGGCCGGGAATCGAACCCGGACGCTGGAGTTGCAAGGCGACAGTGTTAACCACTACACCCACTCTATAACATTGAACCCTAAATTGTAAGGGAATGGTTTCCATATGGATGTGCAGCAACAGTTGCTTCTCTAAGACTATTACTTATGTCTTTTCTTCTTGGCATTATATTAACACACACCTGAATGCTCCTGACCAGCAAACTGCCAAAACATCTGCTTTTATAGAAGTCTGCACACCTGCTGATGGTCAATTTATCAAGGGGTGATGATTAGCAGCACCTGGCTGCAACTTACTCTTGCAAATACTATGGATGCTGCAAGGTTATTAGTATTACCCATGTGTGTTTTTTTTTTAATGTTCTTCTTATTATCTTATTATATATGTGATTCATCTGGGGTTGTATTTGGCTAAAACTAAGACCAACTCTGATCAGATGAATTTATATTGTTTTTAACAAAACAAAACACATAAAATGAGGGTACTAACTTTAGAACATGATTACAACAAATTCAGAATTCAAACTCTAACCCCTCAGCATCTAAAAACTGCACAAAAATATAGCCATAGATGATTGCAAAATTACAGATATTTGTGTGTAGCTCCTATAAGGAAGTATATTATTAACTCAAGTAATGGCACTATAGTATCACAATCCTTAGGTAAAGACTGGCAAGCTGTCGGTAACAAAGGGTTAATATGGACATGTCTGTGCTCACTATCACATACACATACTATATACCCACAGATACTCATACATACATGGGCAGCATGCAATAAATTCTAAGGCGCCTCCCAAAGGAAGCAGACTGTCTTTCTCTCTTCCTAGAATATGAGGTTAAAGTTTGTTAAGTTTTTATTACACATTTTATGGCACTGCAATTCTGTACTGTTAAGACCTCTATGGCAAATGAAATTCCTTCTCTTCCAAAAACCTGGCCCAGTAAAGCAACCTCGTTCCAAACTCCAGGAAGTGCCAATGTTATCTGTTAGTTCAGTACAAAGGGACATGTGCTAACTCACTTTGCGAGAACACTAAAAGAGTACAATACTGACAGAAAGAGAAATGACTACAAAGAGAGCCAGTGAAGTCTTACCAGCTGGTAGTTCATGTTCCTACCACCCTTTTAATGCATTTAAAATGAAATACAAGAAGAAACTTTAGCTAGGGGGGAAAAAAACATCCTTGTGGTTATAAAGACATGTCAAATAATAAGAAAATCCTTGTTAATCTGATAGCTGCATGTTCTAATGCCCTGGTCTGCTTTGCGTCACCCTGCTCTCCATCTTCCCCATGTTACCACTTTAACAGCAGCGTCACACTCTCAGCGTCTCACAGATTTCCATTAATTGCTTTAATAGACCATGTAATCAGTCTGAATAATTTCGAATGCTGGAAATCTACACTGGTTTGTACAACTCTGGTTGAACAGCAAAGGTTATTACATCTATGTATCAAAACATTACTGAATTGATAGCAGGTTAATCATACGAAACTACAGTATAGGTAGAAAGGTAATAGTCTGATTTTGCAGTTACATAAGGATAAAAATATGTAATATCATTTGTGTCACCAGCTTGGGCTCAATTTTATATCCAGATGGCACAAACACCTGGACATGAATCAGAACAACATGATCAGGCCAATAAAATCACTGATATTTTTTGGCAGGAGAAAAAAGAATTGCGTATATTTTTACTAAACATTAAGCAAACTCACAGGCAGAAATCATGGTCGTCAAAATCCTTTCTGTTTTTCTGGTGAGTACAGCATATCAAAATCATTTTTACTCAGTTCTTCAGTGAAACAAAAATCAGAAAACAGACATAAGACATCTGAAACTCAAGACGGCGATAATCAAGGCAATTTGCTTTCCTTAATGATCTAGCTCTATGGGCAGGTGGAAGATGATGTAAGACCAATTTTACAATCAAGGTCTTTGGAACCATATCAGTGACCCAACATCATATTATACAACAAAGAGCTGAAAAAACAAAAAAAATTCAAACATGTAATCAAACTTTTCTTACAATTTATTTTACCCAACAACCATGCATCTACAGAGCCACCAACATTGTGGATTACCCTCTAACCCCTGGCACAGACTTTTTACTCTCCATTAGGCAGAAGGTACAGGAGCACCCACACAACCACATAAGACTGGATGATGATCACCTAGGCTAGTCAAACACCTAACCCAGTGTGACGTAATACCATTACATACTACATTTTATAAAACTGTATCAGACACTTTATTGAACACTTAGCCCACTGCTGCTATCTTACCAACCGTTTACAGTTTATAGCCCATGTTATGTGTACTTGTTTTGTCATTATTCTATTTTGTGTATTTATTGTTCTGGAACCATCTCACTGTTGTGTTATTTGTAGTTTTTGCAGTCTTCTGTGCTATTACAGTATGTGTTCCTCCATGGTCATAGGGAAAAAAAAACATTTTGTTCCAATGTATACAAGCTATATATAAAGCAACAACAGAAACTCACTTGATATGACTTGACTTGACTTAGGTTTGTTTGCCAAAAAGCATAAAATTCATTTTCCTGCAATGGTCAGGGCAGCTGTAAAGCTAGTAGAACCAATATCATTGCAGTTATGCAAAAATAAATTCACAGAGATGTTTGTTCACTGTCCAGAAACTGTTAAATTTGTGTCAAAAATGTGTTCAAAGGATTAATCCTGATGATTAATTTTTCCATAACATCAGCTCTCACAAATGCTGGCTGTAATACGAATCACCGCCTTATTTCAATCCGCCTATTCTGATAAGATATTGTTTCCATAGTAACGACTTATATAGGGGCTGGTATGACGCATACTCTAAGTGGGTTAAAAAAAAAAAGTAATCATTTACATGTTAAAGGTTTCCGTTATGTATGTGAGTAATATTTTTGGAGGGAGTCTCTGGTGTCAGCTCTTTGTAACTTTGTAATATGTTTCCAATGTGACAGGCTTTTAAGAATGAAGGATTTGTTCTTTCTGAGTAATATGACATTTATTTTATCTTATTAACTTCAAGAAGGGGAATCAAAGTAAATAGGAATGAGAGAAGTTGAACATTTCTGTATTTTATGTTATTTGGAGAACACATCATACAATCATACTCATTAATTCCTAATTTTCCGACAACTGCTATTCACTACCTATTAACCGTTGAAAGTCACATCACACAAATTCCCAAAAGTGGTGGAGGTGGAAGTGTTGTTAAATCCAGTGTGCTTTAAAGTAAGTATATGTACAGCTGTGCTTTGACCTACACCGAACACTGCTTTTATAGACATACTGTATCTTTTTATGTAAGTTTAATTATGACGATATAAACCTGCATTTTTGCTTATGGACCTCATTTGTCCTTCTTGAATTTTGTTGCCACATGCTAGATTTTTCTCTGCTATTTGTGTGTCCTATACTATACAGTAATACGGTTGGATATTCCTTTACTTGGTCTTCAGGGGACTTGGGTCAGCAAAATCAGGCTGCTTTTTCTCTCCATAGCTCACAACAAAACACCAATGCAGCAGTCTGCACTCCCTCACCCCTCCCCATAGTCGACAAAGAAAAAAAAAATGACAACGTACAGTAATTTACTGTAAATGCCCAGTCTGACCACCTTTACTTAATGTGTATTCTGTTCAATGAGGCATGCAACTGTCTAGGAAGCAACAAGGCCTCTTGTTACCTCTGGGAAGCAGACACAGCAATCAAAAGAGAGCACCTTGTAATTCAGTGTAATAGGCTGAAGGGGGGATAGTACTGTGATTACCAATCAGAAAGAATAGAGGGATAGAGAAAAGAGAGGGAGAGAGCGTGAAAGGGTGAAAGGGGGTAGTTTTCCCCACTCTCTCAGCCTTAGGCATCAACAGTTCAGTCAGAGCGAAGGGACATGAGTTGATTGTGTAAGTTATCCAACCCCACAGTGTCCTCACACTGGAGTATTAGCTAGATTCTGTGATAATTAATTTTATCTGTTGTGTTCCGGGATGTCTGCAATGTTTCCTCCATATAATAGTTCCATTGACAAATTAATGCAAAACAAATGACTTGACTTCAGCATTCACGATACTACAGCCTATTCCTGTGAAGGGTCTACTGCTAAATGAGATCTATTTTGGCAGCTTTAGGGAGAACCTAGGTTATTTTTTGTTTGTTTGTTTGTTTTTTTCTTTCAGAAAAGCAAGAAGCATTCTGACCTTAATATTTGTTCTTGGATTCTTTAAGTCACAAATGAGAATTTTGCATGATTTTGCAAAACCCTATAAACCCACTTCCCACAGTTTTGTTACTATGGTGAAAAGCTGTTTGTGTCATAGTAAATATGCAATTTAGTATCAATAATATGTTGATTGTGTATTAATGAAAAACATATACACCAAATTCATGCTTTTTAGTGCGCCATATTGGCAGCAGATTAGAGCTAAGGACAAAGTGTGGTGGTGCTCACATCTTTTTATTTATAATACGTACTTGTTGTCCAAAATTTTGAAAACAATACTAAAAACTCAATTTACAATTTTCAACAGTGTCCCCCTCTACCAGTTTCAGTTTGGTAGTTGACAACAGTGCCTTATTGTACTTTTTATAAAGTGTGTATTTTTTACATATACATATACATTTATATTATTTACAATATATACAGTACTGTGTGTGTGTGTGTGTGTGTGTGTGTGTGTGTGTGTGTGTGTGTGTGTGTGTGTGTGTGTGTGTGTGTATTTTTATAATTCTTTGTAATTGAACAGAATTGCCAAGTAAGCATTTTCATACACATTAATATCTCCTCATTAATCTCCAACTATAATTACAACCTTTGAGACATACTTTAAAATTAGTGTCACTTTTCTCAGTAATGCTGAGTGTCATACTGCATTATGGCTATGGCTGATACTGATGATGTACAGCGCTAAAAATGATAAGAAATAAAAAATGTAATTGCCATCAGAAAGCACTTCAAGTGATTGACTTGATTTATAATGAGCTGTTGTAAAGAACTATAAGGTTTTTGTTGTGCTTTCATGGTGCTTTTATTTTATGTAATTTTCCTTCATTAAATAGGAAAAAGTCTGACACTACTATAGATAGATAGATAGATAGATAGATAGATAGCACCTTAGAGCAGTAATACACTTTGTTTATTTATTTATTTATTTATTTATTTATTTATTTGTTTATTTATTTATTCATGTCATTGTTTACTTGTATATAATAATTCATGAATATAAGATGCATTGCAAAAAAGATCCAGGGAACACTTGTGTTTTAATTGAATGCATGGAGCATTACAATGAGAGATCTGTCTTAATGAAAAGAGCTTCAGCAGGACTTAGCAAGAGACTGTTTCATTGTGCTTGCATTTAATTTAATGAGCCTTAAGCCAAACCATTTAGCTGATTTAACTGCTGTTCTATCATTGTCCTAAAGATACATTCAAAAATCTACAAGTGTGATTATCTAATATTTGTAGAATCTTAGACCAAACCCACGATGACTCCTACAAGACATTTTACTATTATTATTATTATTATTATTATTATTATTATTATTATTATTATTATTATTATTGTTGTTGTTGTTGTTGTTGTTCTATTAGTACTACTACTACTTTGGCTTTATGTAGCACGGTTAAGTATATTTCATGGTGTATCAGGTTTAAGTTGCAGTGTGAGGGGATGAGAAAAATCAATCCACAGTACATTTTTTTAACTACCAATCTAATATACTTTGGCACTTTTAAGGGGATTTTTTATTTATTTATTTGACCCAGCCTCTTATTGCTGCTGCTACTACCACTACTGATACTAATACTAATACTAATACTACTAATACTAATAATGAATTAAGTTTGTTTTGAAAGGCTAAGGGGTAACAATATACACAATATACATATACATTAAAACCTGTAACAGTGGAAGCTTTGAGAAGATCTCTGTGTGTGTGTCTGTCTCCTGTCTCTTTTTTTTCCCTCTGTGATTTGTATCTTAAGCCGTATGTTAAGACAAAGGGATAGTTTCTCTGGCCCTTAAAATGAAGAGCTAAATAAGGAATCTGCTACACAAATAGGAACCGCATTCCATGTGTGAGGGAGAAAAAAAAGGAAAAGTCATCCAAAAATTATTTTTGAAAGTCATAAATCAGATGCACATAATGCACTATTGTACTTTCTATTCCTGCTGCTCATCTCCACATATGAGTTACAGTCAGATCTACACACATTCACACTCCAAGTCCTGACAAAGGTTTGATTTAAGTACTCCTTTACCACTGACATTAAATACTAAGATAATGCCGAGATCCGGGTGTCTCTGGAAGCAAGCCTTCAGACATTTTATTTTTTATTACTTAAAACTATATTATGTTCTCTTAATTCATTGTAACATGTTTTGTTCAGTGCATTTTTTTACTGGAGGATCTAAAGTCTAAAATAATAATCTACATATTTACACCAACTTTAATTCAAACAGGGTCATAAACAGTAATATTTTGATATAGGTGCATTGTCATTAGCAACATGATTATCAGAAGCACCAGCAGGTTGTGTGTGTAGCTGCATGGTTCTTCTTACCTTGGCCATCTGCGCCTGCACTCCATTAGCCTTCAGCGAGGCCACGGCCTTCTGCGCTGCAGCAGGACTGTCAAAATCCACAAAGCCATAACCTACACACACACACACACAGCAAGGAATAGAGAGAAGAAAATCATATCTTGCAGCGTTTTGTTGTGCAACAGTGATAACAAGTATTCAGTAGAGATGATTAACAGCAACATCTCGTTTGGATTAAAATATTATTTGAGGAAGATTAGGGAACATAACACAGTGATGCATGCTGTTAGAGAAAAATAATGATAAGATGCTGTTGCACCCCCATGTCGATTATTTTTCTAAAACCGCATACTGTACCACCGTGACTGGACTAAGATTACAATTGTATTTTAATTCAATGATAAATAACAAATTATACCTTTTAACTATTTACAGTATATTTAGTCCCTTTTATCACTTGTATAATGTAAATTATATTAGTTACATTTACATTTAGGCATTTGGAAGATGCCTTATCCAGAGCGACGGACAGTACAATAGTGCTTTGAAGTTTTCGTCTTTTGATAGATCCTTACAATGGTTATTAGATTACAAATTATAGGTAAACACTGTTGTGAGGGTTTTATTGTTTTATCTTAGAAAAAAATAGGTCTTAAGTTGTGGCTTAAAGATGACCAGTGACTCGGCTGAACGGACATTTAGGGGAAGGTCATTCCACCACCTAGGTGTTAGAACAGAAAGCAGTCTAGATGCATGTCTTCCTTTGTCCCTAAGACATGGTGGGACCATAGTTACAAACAGTTGTTCTCTCAACATACTCTCACTTTCTCTTTCAAAACTACAAAAAACCCAGAATGTCAAGTTAAGAAGATTTTCTCTCTCTCTCTCTCTCTCTCTTTCACACACACACACACACACACACACACACACACACACACGCACGCACGCACGCACACGCACACACACACACACACACCCTTTCTAAAGGTTTATGAAACATCCGAAATATCGACATCACTGTATTTGTATTTGCATTTTGTGCATGTCTGGAATAGTTTTTCTGTTTTGATGTAGACTGGGGAGTAAAACATCCGCTAACATTTGCATAGCTCGTTTGTGTGTATTTGAGTGTGTGTGTAGGCTTGGGATTTGTGGGGTCAGAAATGGGGCACTTTGTTGAGATTTAACTTAAACTTGTAAGCTGACGCATTGAAGATTTGTTCAAAGTTAAACTCTCTCTCTCTCTCTCTCTCTCTCTCTCTCTCTCTCTCTTTCTTTCTCTCTCTCTAGCTCTCTCTCTTTCTCACTCTCGCTCTCTTTCTGTTTATTTTTCAGACTCACATATAGAACTTTCATATTCAAACCTCTGCTTAAAAAAAAAAACCTTCAGAGTAGGAGCGTGTCTCTGCTGTCTTGTTCCCTGTCGCTGTCCCTGCCTTCAACAATCTCACAGCATAGAACATATGGTTTAGACGTTCATGAGAACGACACTGATACACAGAGTGACAGAGGGAAAGAAAGGGCGCAATATGCAGATGGTTTCTGTCCCTGTTTAGAGAAATATTCAAGAGACGTGCAGATGCGATGTAAGTCATGAACAGTGAGAGAGAGAGGGAGAGAGAGAGAGAGAGAGAGAGAGAGAGAGAAGTATGTGTCCAGAATGCCGTGAGCCGGACGTACTGCTTCTGGTTAGTGAGAGCAGAGTATATTTCAGAGGTTGTTGACCTCCCAGGCGTAACAGCGGTCACCAGGATGTTGGCAGGGACAGAGGGTCCAAGTTTAAGAATGCAGAGATGTGAATTCTACACACAATGATACACCCAGTAAAAACCACACAGAAATGAGCCAGAGAGAAACCAAAGCCTCAGCTTAGGGAAAACAGATGTGTGTGTGTGTGTGTGTGTGTGTGTGTGTGTGTGTGTGTGTGTGTGTGTGTGTGTGTGTGTGTGTGTGTGTGTGTGTGTGTGTGTGTGTGTGTGTGTGACATTACACACATACCTGATATTTTTTAAGTTCCCTTTGGAAAGATAGATTTCCTAATGAAAATCTTACATTAAAAATACAATACCCTGAGAGGCTCTATTATTCGCTCTCTTATCTCTATTCCAAAATCCCTTTACAGGAGTTGTAGAAAAATACAGAGAGAGAGAGAGAGAGAGAGAGAGATTATTGGTGCAATAATGCCATATTCAGGATGCACAGTATGTATTTATACTCGAAAAGCTGTATAATTTATTTAGCACAATATACTGTATTTGGTATTCATAAGAAATTGATTTTTTTTCTCTGACAAGGCACTGGTTTCAAAATGATCACTGCTCCTTCAGTTATAAAGTGAACGATTACTCAAGTATCCAGGGATATTTCATCCATAATCTAAAAACAAAAAAGTTGATACTTTTAAATATAAAGTATTATAAAGCAACGGGTGCGTTTAAAAGAAGAGATTTGGTTATTTTCAGATTTTGCTGTGAAAAGCAACTACTCTTAAATCATAGTTTTCCCTAAACACATTGCTTAATCTCTGAGTTTTGCTTGTCATACAGTATACATCACATTATTTGCTAAGTGAATTAAATCTACAGTATATTTATAGATAAGCAGTATTAACTGTACCATTTGCTGGAATTTGACATGCTCACTAGCCAGTTCCACATTTTATTAACTGGAACCAATGCTAGCCTAACCTAGCATTAGCAAGGGCAAATCTACAGTAGTTAAATATAAGTACCTAAATAATGTCAGTAAAACTTACATTATGTAGACTTCCTGTATCACGAAAAGGCAAAGAAGATGTTTCATTAGATGTGAGTCTTTGCTTAGTCCATGAGTCAGGGCCAGGAATTATTCTTAATGTGCAGCCTGCCGGCTTATCCATATTCAGATGTATTGTACAGTGGATATTAGAGAGCATCTACTCAAAACACCTCAATTAAAATATAAATAACACCAAAATAATACTTAAGTATAGTAAAAAGTATATTGGCTGTGATGTCTAACAAGGTTTCAGACACTCCCTTACCCTGAACAGAACCTTTATATTTTCAGACTTGTGCTTGTGAACTTTCAGTAGGTTGGAAATATAAAGACTGATTGATTCTCTGTTCAACAATTTCTGTGCCGATTTGGTTGTCTCTTTAGGCTTAGTGTTGAAAATCTATCTATGGCCAAGTCTGAGCCTCCTGGCAAGGGCAACCAGGCTTTGTCTCATATCCTTTGGTGCTTAGTGGAATCCATGAAGCCATCAATCTGGACAAGAGATGCTGGACCACTAGCTGCAAAACATCTCCAACGCATCACTTATTCACTTCCTTATTTAACAACTGGCTATCAAGTGCTTTTCTTGCATGCTGTCCCAGTTTTCACATAATATTGCACTGGTGTGCAAGAAAAAAAAGTTAGATTTTGATCTCAATTTTAATTCTAGCAATTTTCAGATTTGAACAGTTCAGGCTCTGCAATGTGTGCAAAATGCTTCTTGTTTAAGAACTGGAACGTGATGGTTAATTTGAATAACAAGCCCAGGAATTGATTTTAAGTTCAATTCAGTTGTTTTATGGAAAATCACCACACAAATTTGTGCTTAATAAAATAAGAGCTTGTCTCACTCATCGTCGTCTATACCGCTTTATTCTGTATTCAGGGGCCTGGAGCCTATCGATTGCAGGGCACACACATACTATGGGCAATTTGGGAACACGAATTAGCCTAATCTGCATGTCTTTGGACTGTGGGAGGAAACCAGACTACCCACAGGAAACCCACCAAGCACGGGGAGGACATGCAAACTCCATACACACAGAAACGGGAATCGAGCCTGGTTGGGAATTGAACCCATACCATGGAGGTGCAAGGCGACAGTACTAACCACACCACTGTGCCGCCAGGTTGTCTGTTTATATTATTTTTGCTTTTACACACACACACACACACACACACACACACACACACACACACACACACACACACACACACACACACACACACACACACACACACACACACACACACACACGTTAAATCTATATGCATTAGTTGTATGTTAAGAATGAGAGGAGGGCTTAAAGCTCCGAGTCAGGGAGTCAAACATGGCAGCTGTCTTTTTTTACACAAAGCAATAAATCAAAGAATGACAAAGTGGAGAAAAATTTTCTAAGACACCAGTTATAAAATTCATAAATAATTTGTCCTTGACTAGACTGTATATAAATGCAATGTTTACCTAGGGCAGGTAAGGCACCACTGAGATGGCAATAAAAAGGTTATAAAAAAATATCTGCATATTCGCACAAGTCAGCAAAGCCTGGCCAAACTGTAATATGAATGGAATGATTTGTTTGTGTTTTTCTCTTCTCATCCCCTTCCCTCTCTCCTAATGGGCCCAGCTCCCATCAGCACTGGCACTGCGCCCATCAGGGTGGAGGATTTGCTGGGTGGGGGGTATCTCTGGGAAGAGGAAGCCCTCTAAAGCCTGTAGCGGTTTCCTCTATTTCCTTGCTTCTTTAGGCTGTGATTCAGCTCTCTCTCTCTCTCTCTCTCTCTCTCTCTCTCTCTCTCTCTCTCTCTCTCTCTCTCTCTCTCTCTCTCTCTCTCTCTCTCTCTCTCGCTCTCTCTCTCTTGCTCTCTCTCTCTCTCTTCCTTTCTCCTTCTGTTCTGCTTGCTCTCTTCCTCTTCAGTGGTTGTGATCTGGCATGTACTGGTTGGATTGAACTTGACCGTAACTAATAAGAATGTGGATTCTATTAACTCTGGTTGCTCTTTTTTTGTATTTTTAATGGTACTATTTACAGAATTTTAGCCTCACAACCACATGCATGCACAAACGCACACATACAGTTGGAGCAGCTCCACTCCACAGCAGATTGTGCTGCAAGCTGGGTTGTTAAATTCCATCCATAGCAGTGTCTCCTGAAAAGAGGCTGTCTGCTAAATCATCGATTTCGGTTGGACGCCTCCCTCACCCTCTGGCTATTTTTATCACTCTCCCTCGGCCCATGTTGTACATCAACACAGGAGAACATCCTGGTCTGTTTCATGCCATCGCCAACCCTTTTAGTCACGCTAACTCTTATCCGGCTGGAAGGGCCACTCAGACAGGCACGCTAACATTCATCCTGTTGTAAAGATTATCCTTAAAATCACTCGAAAACTGCTTCTGCATACAGTAAAAGCCCGCTTTTAAAATCATGTAAACGATTAGAAGTTCAGCAAGACAGGTGTTGCACTCACGTACAGTACACCATGCTGAATTCTGGGAGCTGAAAATCAGATGCAGATTACATTAATTAACTCAGATATTTTTGCTCTACCAGCTGCCATGTTCATACTTCAGAGTGAAAATACATAAGAGTGAAATATTTTAAAGTTCACTGAAAAGTTCACTTAAATATTGTACATTTCAACAACACTACTCACCTTTGCACTGGTTGGTGTTCTTGTCAAGGATTGCCTTTGTTGACACTATTTTCCCATACCTGATGAAAACATAAAACACACTGTTACTTAAATGTAAAAAAAAAAAAAGATAATAAATAATAACACTACACTACAGTAATGTGACTACCATGACGTCAATCACAACAGCAGATCATGGACGTACTGTTTACCGACATTAGGCTACTATGTATTTTTGTTGATACTGTAATTATACAGTATTTGAGATGTTTGTATCAGAGCCAAAAAACTAACAAAAATATTACTTGATGATTTCCTGATTACCTACCGGATTACCTGATACTTTGTCTTACAGATAAAAGACTAGCCTAGCAATATTAATAGCTTCTGTTCTGCTATTCTTTTCACAGGCAATATGTTGTGGTCGACTTCATAACTTAAAAAAAAAAACAAGCCTGTAAAAATGTATGAAGACGGTATTAAGCATATCAATTTGGTAATATGAGAAAAGCTGTTTGATTTGTTATCATAATGTGATAGCCTCAGATGATGTACAAATAAAGTCCTCTGGAACTTGGTGGCGTTTGCTAGCGTTAGCTCATTTAATGCTTCTGTTGCGAATGAGACGATACTATGAGATATGCTGTGCTTTACATTTCAAAGTGATAAAGTGATGTCGAGCGAATACTGACATTTTAAGCTTTCTAATTAATAACTAACCACCTGTTCAAGGGTTCAATGCAAAATAGTATAAAATGGAAAGGCAGTGAACTATGTAGGGTGCTAAACCCATTGTTCCACACATCAAGTAGTGCCCTTGATCAGGTGTTAGATGCAATTTAGCTTTGTGCCATGTTAGTTAGCCTTAAAACTAATGTTAGCTGTGAAACACAACATTGACAGTTCAGAAGAAGTTTAAAACAACTTAGAAGCAAATACTAAAGAGACAAAGTGTCGTTTAAGATGACATAACATTAGTGGATGTGTTTTCTTGCTGAAAGTGTTTCTGTGACAAGTTTTAAATATGAGTTTTGGCACTGGAATCTGGTAAGTAATGTCCCTTTTGCCATCCAGTAGTGAGTAGGACCATGGCGGTCATGACATCAGATGCAAAAGGTCTATACTATATACAGAGGTTGGACAATGAAACTGAAACACTGGCGAATTTAGTGTTGGAGGTTTCATGGCTAAATTTGACCAGCCTGATGGCCAGTCTTCATTGATTGCACATTCCACCAGTAAGAGCAGAGTGTGAAGGTTTAATTAGCAGAGTAATAGCACAGTTTTGCTTAAAATATTGCAATGCACACAACATTATGATGCTAGAGCATCTGTGACCAAGACAGCAAGTCTTTGTGATGTATCAAGAGCCACGGTATCCAGGGTAATGTCAGTATACCACCAAGAAGAACCACATCCAACAGGAGTAACTGTGGACACAAGAGGAAGCTGTCTGAAAGGGATGTCCGGGTGCTAACCCAGATTGTATCCAAAAAACAGCTGCCCACCTCACTGCAGAATTAAATGTGCACCTCAACTCTCCTTTTTCCACCAAAACTGTTTGTCAGCAGCTCCGCAGGGTCGGTGTACATGGCCGGGCTGCTATAGCCAAACCTTTGGTCACTCGTGCCAATGCCAAACATTGGTTTCAATGGTGCCAGCAGCAAAAATCTTGGGCTGTGGACAATGTGAAACATGTATTGTTCTCTGATAAGTCCACCTTCACTGTCTTTCCCACATCCAGGAGAGTTACGGTGTGGAGAAGCCCCAAAGAAGTGTACCATCCAGACTGTTGCATGTCCAGAGTGAAGGGGGTGGATCAATGATGGTTTAGGCAGCAATATCATGGCATTCTCTAGGCCTAATTCTTGTGCTAGATGGGCGCATCACTGCCAAGAACTATCGAGCCATTCTGGAGGACCATATGCACCCAATGGTTCAAACATTATATCCTGAAGGCAGTGCTGTGTATCAGGATGATAATGCACCAATACACACAGCAAGACTGGTGACAGAGTGGTTTGATAAACATGAAAGTAAAGTTGAACATCTCCCATGGCCTGCACAGTCACCAGATTTAAATATTATTGAGACACTTTGGGGTGTTTTGGAGAAGTGATTCAGGCAACATTTTCCTCCACAGCATCACGTAGTGACCTGGCCACTATTCTCCAAGAAGAATGGCTCAAAAGATCTCTGGCCACTGTGCAGAACTTGTATCTGTCATTCCCAAGACGAACTGATGCTGTATTTGCCGCAAAAGGAGGCCCTACACCATACTAATGAATTACTGTGGTCTAAAAACCAGGCGTTCCAGTTTCATCGTCCAACCCCTGTATATATATTTGCTATTAATTGAGGTTCCCTGTCAATGTTTAATCTAATTGCAAATAATGAACTTCAAGGTTACTAAACATATATGTAACATTATATAATAATAATAATAATAATAATAATAATAATAATAATAATAATAATAATAATAATAATAATAATAATAATAAATTTTATTATATAATTAATATTTATTTATAATAATAATAATTATTATTACTAGTAGTATTAAGTATACATTGTTTATTTATTTATTGTTAATTATTAATTAATTAATTATAATTCCCATTATTCATTATTAATAATAATTATTATTTTAAAAAATCAACATCAACACCTGCATTAACCAGTGTTTGTTAGAACCAAAAGCAAGTTCCAGTGTTTACACCAGGAGACCAGGGCTGTGTTTTTCCAAAATCAGGGCTGTGTTTTCACGAAATCATTTTAACTGGGAGAAAGAGTTCAATGTAATACTAGCTCTACCATTTCACAATTATGTTTGTGCTTCGATCCCTTTGGGGAACTTGATCTCGAAGTGTAATTTATCAGTCATTTAGTTTCAATATAGGAACACAAGTTTTGATAGATTTTGCGAAATACATTTACACTTATTTATAGTCACGGATTAAATTCTCATTAGTCAATGGGTGTGTCTAGTTACCGTTTAAACAGACATCAATTCGTACCTATATTCATTAGCATTATTTGTTAACATTGTAGTGTATTAATAATGATATGTGTAACTAATTCAATATTGCTTGTAAGGGAACCTAAATGTAAAGCCTTACAATATTGTACTATACTGTACATTTGTTTTAATAACGATCACAACATGCGCAAAGCAAACACTATGATTATTATGATTATTTATTTAAAATAATTTTAGAAAAAGTTTTTTTTATTGTACATTTATAAGTTGTACATTATAAGCCAGTTTTCCATGTGCATTTTGTATTCTGTCAGTATTCTGTGGTTTCTGATGTTTGTTCATTACTTTTTTCACTATTAAATGCTAAATGTGGAAAGAAAATAAATAATGAGATTTAATAAATACACCTAATCAAAATGTAACTGAACAAATAAATAAAGAATAAGTGTGATTAAAGTGATTAAATGGACCATCAGTAAACACATTTTTTTGTGTTTATTATCTGTTACCTTTAAATAATCAAGATCACATATGACTATATTTAAATAATTGAGGAAGCCAGGAATTGTATAAATGAATAAAATCCGATCAATTGTACAGCTGTAGAAAATAAATATACAGTATAAAATTGGTCTACTCAAGGTCTTTTAGTTTTCAGCTTGAATGAAATGTGGTTTGGTGTGTGTGTGTGTGTGTGTGTGTGTGTGTGTGTGTGTGTGTGTGTGTGTGTGTGTGTGTGTGTGTGTGTGTGTGTGTGTGTGTGTGTGTGTGTGCACTACCACTTTCACAGATTTATGCTAAAGACCGTGTATTGATGTTTCTGCTGAATATTGCTCATTCAAAGGTCGATCCCATCTTTGGAGAGAACAGATTTAAAGTTTCTCTCTTAATTAAAACACTTAGGAGGGATGATTTATCAATATAAATTTTATACTGTATAATCAAAACAATAAGTTTGAAGATATAGTAACTTTAAGAGGAGGTGCAGTATGATTGGATGTGTGAGTATATTGTAACTGTCCAGCATGCTCTCTTTGTGTTTCTTATAATAATTAGAAGTAGCTGACGAAGTGGACTGATCAAAATATTTGAGGGGACTGAACCAAGCCCTTAAAATATTGAAGCACAACTGATCCCTAGACGAACATATAAAATATGAAACCTTAGTCCTAAAGGACTAAATTTACAAGCGCTTTAATTTCATTTCTCTACCTTGGCTCTACGAATCAATGTCACCAAAGTATAAGACATTTATGTGCACAGAATCTGAAGCGTGCTAAATCATTCGCAATTCATTAGCAATGATAAACCTGTGCAGGTACTGCACAATGTCTGAAGGATCACCTCCCTCCTAGTCCATCCCTTGCTTTCTCTTTCTTTTCTCCTTCTTTCATCAGAGAAGGTAATAAAGTTCCTTATCTGCTCTGTATCCGCCAGCAGGAAAGGATGACTGATATAAGAAAGGCCCTCCCTATGTGACTTTTAATTAATGTTTAATGTGTCTCCTTCCTCCAGGTAAGACGAGAGAGTATATTACTCTACTTTTATGGGGACGGAGGCGTTTAATAAAGGAAGGATCATTTTGCTGTCACTGTGAAAAGCGTTGGCCCATCAGGCTTTCATGCCACCAACGTCGCTGAAATGGCAGCTAATTCATCTCAACCACTCAAATCTCTAGCGACTCGACTTAGGGTGAGCTCTACAGATTAAAAAAAGAAAGTCTAGAGGCATTTTACATGTCTGAATCATATAAGGTTACGCCACGGCTACTCTGCACTGAAAGCACAGTAAAAACTAAAATGTTTACAATGCTGTGTTGTACGTACATGCATAATGCATAAATACTGGTTTGCACATCATTTAATCATTTTGATGTAGATATTCACAGTTTTGGGATGTTTACACCAAGAATGTTGAGGCTGTTTGGACGTTTGTCACATGTTATGCAGCATGTCTGTCAGCAGTGCTGCATGGGAGAAACACCAACACAACACGTGACCGCACTGTTTGAGCCGCTGTCATTTCTCCTTACAAAGCACGCTCTAGCCAAAACAACGACATCTCAGTTGAATGAATGATGAGAGGCACCAGGAGCATTATAAAACTGACATTTGTCCTAGGAGGAGTGGAGGTAATATGATTAAACATCTACTTGAAGGCAAGCATTTCAAAAATTGTCCTGAATTGAGCAAACAATGAACAGGCATTCTGAGTCTCAAATGCTTTAAGAAAAATGAACAAATGTCTTTTAAATAACCTCTAGATACCTGAGTTGATGTTTTCTTTGCACTGACTGGAGCTGCTCTGGAAGATGTTGTTGGATCATGGGAGGGTTTTAAAATTGTAAGCACTGGGTTATATACTGTAGGATGTCTTTGTGATGCTGCGGACTTACAGTTTCCCTTCAACAAATCTTAGACACCCAAACCTGTTTATGTATGGCAGCACCTCTGTGCATAAAACATAGTTAGTCAAGGCTGGATTGGAAGACGAAGAGCAGCCTAAACAGAGCCTTGAACTCAACCCCACAGAACAGCTTTGGAATGGACTAGAATGTCACCAACCAGGGACCGCTTGGCATCATTAATGCACCTTCACAGCCATGATTTCCCAGAAAAGTGGAGCTTATTAACAACAACAGAGTACTAAATTTGGAATGAGATGTTAAACAAGGACATAAGGACATATTGTCAGGTTTCCACGCACACTTCCTGTCATATATACAGTATACACACACAAACACACACTTCCTGTCAAAGGTTTGGACACATCTTTTACGGTCTTTCACGATTTCCATTTCTTTCTACATTGTAAAACGGCCTTCGGATCTGAAGGCGTCCAAAATATGCAATAATCTCCTTTGAACAGTTGATGTTTGTTGCTACTTATATGCTCTGTAAAGCCTTGATTAAGACTCTAATCTGAGCTGCAGTTAATTGGTGATTTCTGAGGCTGGTAACTCTAAATTAACTTCTCCTCTGCAGCAGAGGTAAGTTTTGGTCTTGCCTTCCTGGGACGGTCTTTATGAGAGCCAGTTTCATCATGGTGCTTGATGGATTTTTCAAATGCGATTGACAGTACTGTTCTGGCAAGAACCATTCTGGAACAGTTGACCATCATGTCTTAAAATAACAATTTTCTTATGCCATATGTTTTTTAATGGCTTTGAAAAACTGCAGGATTTTTCTAGAATATAAAAAAAAAATCTACATTCTGGAGAACTTGTGTTCCAAGTTTTGACTGGTACTGCATATACTGTAGTTGCAAGCTAGGAGAATTTACCCCAGATGGGACTCCAAGCTCATCATATACTGTACACCTGCTGATAATTTAGAGTAGCCAGTCCACCTGTATGGGAAGAAACTCATGACCCAGAGAAAACCCACCCCGACAGAGTTGTAAAACTCCACTCCAAGTAGAACATTAGCCCAGGATTAAACTGGAGATCATAGAGTAGTATGGCAGCAAGGATATGCTCGGTGTAATTCATTACAGTTGCTGATGAAAATACAAGCATAATGACTAGAATAAAGTACGGGGATAGTACAGCGACATTTATCTTGTTAAATGTTCTAGTAAAGTCCTCCTGCTGTTTGTAAAACCTAATTCACAACAGTGTTAATGCCAGTCGTTAGTAATTCATTACCTATGATATTCTAGGGATTAAATTCATCCATATAAATGTGCACATTTTAAAATGTCATACAATAGAAATGGCAAACTTATGCCTCACTCAGAACAAAGACGTCAAGCTCTTTCGTTGTGTATAAAAAATGAATTACTCGCAGAATCCAGATCATTTATCCCATAATATAAGTTAAAAAGGCTTTTTGGAAGAACTCTGCTACATTTATAAATCTGTAGCATTCATGGATTTATTAACAATCAGTCAGGTTACAAACATACATAGAATAAATAGTGTTATGTTTTCTGTGTTGCTTTGTTATGCATTCATTTATTCATTCATTTTGAGAAACTGCTTTATGCTGGTCAGGCCTGCTGTACATCCTGAGCCTAACATTAGCTGCAAAGCAGGAATACACTCTGTACATTGAACACCATAAACATGTGCACACACTCACACACTCAGAGGGTAAATCAGATTTTGGAGTTTGGATTTGACTGTTGCTAAGCAACACAAACTTTGAGCATATTATTATTGTTGCATTAAGCTGGCCACTTATAGTATTTGTAATTAACAATTATTATAACCCCTATGAAATAGAGTAATGCATACAGTATAGGTATACATCCCAGTGATGTACTCATACAATGCCACTTGTCCAATTAAATTACTTGGTAAGAACTAACTGTTATAAAATATATATGTATAAAATACTGTAACATATGAAGGGCGTTCAAGTCAAACCAGGATTTTTAATTGTGCAAAACAATAGAACAGTTATTAGAGTAAAATTATACTAATGCACTTATCCCAGTGTTTTTCTAGTGCTGGGATACCATTAAGGAAGAACATTTCCACAGTATGCCGGATCCATGATCGGACTGCCTTCTTCTTCACATCTGAAATGCTGGCCCCTCAGGAACTCCTTTAATGGCCCAAGCAAGAGAAAATTGCTTGGAGCATGGCTTGGACTGCAATAATTATAAACAATGCCTGTAATGTCCAATTGGTGTTTATGAATAGATGTGTACAGTTTTCAATGATTGTTCTTGCTCAGACCTCGAGGGTCCCGGTTTGATTCCCGGCCGGGCTCGATTCCCATCTCTGTGTGCATGGAGTTTGCATGTTCTGAGTTTCCTCCGGGTACTCCAGTTTCCTCCCACAGTCCAAAGACATGCAGATTAGGCTAATTGGCATTCCCAAATTGCCCTTAGTGTGTGCATGAGTGTGTGAGTGTGTGCCCAGCGATGGATTGGCACCCTGTCCAGGGTGTTACCCCGCGTCGTGCCCTATATGTATATTTATATTTAATATTTTACAATATTTATTTGTGAGCATTTTATATATTCTTGAGTTTTTTGTTTAACACCAAACACCAAGTCATAAAAGAATAGATGTTAGCGACAGCTGCCTAGAGCACAGACACATGCCTACAGAGCTTACTCACTGCCTCAGTTCCTCAGCACAAACACACACCTCTATTCACCCCTATTTACACTTTCCTTGGGGAACCAGAACTCGGTTTAAAAAAGGATCACTTTATTCCTGTGATCTAGTTCCACCTGGGCCCAGAGGTGCTTCTTTTCTATAATGAGGCAAGAGAGTTAACCATCCCTCATACTGCTCAGTCTAATTCAAAATGCCACATTCGTTTAACTGCCATTCTCTATGGTTTATTCATTTCTTTTTCTTTTTTTTCTTTTTTTATTACAACTCATATATTTCCAAAGAAATTTACCAATGAGGGTAAGTACTATCAAGTAGAAAAAAATTGACAGTTGAGCAGTTTAAGGTCTCTGACAGCCTTGGGATTTAAATGTACCACCGTCAGGTCTCTAGTGTGAATCCTTAGCTTCTGACCCAGCTTTGTTTAGAGCTGATTGGATATAGTCTAGAGGGGGTATTCAGAAGAATTTAGGAAGGTCCAGAGACACAAATCGTAAAGGTCTTGATGAGCTGTTAACCTGAAAAAATAGTGACAACAGTTGCCATTTAAATGTTAGATATAAGTTCATGGCTACCAATAAAACATATCATTTTAAAGTGGCTATGTCTTGCCTTGCTTTGGTTCTTCAGATCAGTGCATTGACTAATCCCATGGCCTCTGAAGAGACATTTGTGATACCTGAAGTGGGAAGATTAAACATATACATCCATGTTCAGCCATTTAAAAAAATGCACTGAAATATTTTGTCTAAAACCAAACAGCGATCCACTACTTGGTGGCTCCTAGGCTAGACTTTTGCTCTAGGGCATTGTGTTTTCTACTTTTTGTTTAACCCTGAACCATGGACATTGAACCGTGAACCATGGACAAGTGCCACCTTGATACATTCTTACATCACAAGCACTTTTCTATGATCTAGATCTTCCAAACTTAATGCAGGTGGATGATTCTTACAATTGAAAATATTTACTCTAAACCTGATTAGGTATATGGTGGCAAGTGTGTTGGTGTTTTCCCACTCTTAAAGAAGAAAACAGCTCTCTTAAGCCCAGCATGTTATGACAGACAAGACTGGGAACAATTCCCCTATGATTTCGTGCATCACCAGGACCAAAATGTATTTTGTGTACTCAGCTCTCAACCATCGTGTGAAGTGCTAATGATAGCTCTCAAAGGGCCCTCACACACTCTGATCTTCGTGTTTATGTCTCTCCAGAACGCGGGCAGCCACGATGCTGGGCTGTTTGATGTCTCGTGCCGTGAGATGTGAACTGACGTCTTTCCGTGTCTTTCAACTCTCATCCAGGTGTGTGTGAGGAATCTCTTAATTGGCTACCAGTGCAGCTGTCTTGTCCGACACAGCGTTCATCAGTTGAGTGCACAGTTGAGCATATGTCTCCTGTTTGTGGATTTGTTCACTCTGGAGGGGATTTCTGACTGTGCATGCTTTCAAAGTTGAGCAACTATGCATCAATTAGAGCCAATATTACTTATATTACTTGACAATATTTCATGAATTATATGGAAACAGGATGTGGCGTGAGTGGCATTATGAGGGAGAGTCCAAAAGACAAGAGACAGCAGGTATATGACACTAACAGATAGAAGAAGATGAGGCTAAAGGGATTTAGGTTCCCCTCCCTCCCCCGCCTCACTGATGATACGTACAAGCAGACAATCATCTGTTTCAGGACAAGTGAGAATGCCAGTGAGCTAGTGCACTTGAGTTTAAAATTACAGCACAGTAGCCTCTTTGAATCAATTCCTGTGATCCCTCGAGGTGCCTTTAAAAGAAAATGCAGCATGTCTAAAGGTAGAAAGTCACATCTAACATCTGATTGAAAATTCTTTATTGTTATATCTTTTTAGATATACTATATGGAGGAAATGATCTTAGGAATCATAAGGAAAACAATTTCTGCAACATTGTTTAAAATAATTTTAAATGTCAAGCTTTGGTTTCTTTAAAATTATTATAAAACAAAAAAATAAATCAACTATACCAAATATAGTTTTTTTTTTTTAGCAAAATAACAATGTAGAGAAGATATATATTATTATTATTTTTTTTTAATATGCAAAGTTTTTAAATAAAATAAAAAGATATGAGTTTGCATGTTCGCGAAGAGACCGGTGGGTTTCCTCCTTTTGCTCTGGTTTCCTTTTATAGTGCAAAAAAAAAAAAAAAAAAAATATATATATATATATATATATATATATATATATATATATATATATATGCACATTAAGCTAATTGGCAGTTCTAGATTTCCTGATGTGTGTGATTGCGTGCGTGTGTGCGTGCATGTGTGTGTGTGCATGTGTGTGTGTGCATGTGTGTGTGTGTGCCCTACAATGGATTGGCACTCTGTCAAGGATGAACCCCATCTTATGTGCCAAGTCTCTACAAGATAAGTGGTATAGAGAATGAATAAATGAATGTTTAACTATGTATAAAACATGATACAAGATTTATACTAACCAATGTACACAACACAAGACATTGTCCTAAAATCAGATGCCAATAGAATTTTACCACAGCCTTTAAGAGTGGATTAATTTTGACCTAAACTAATATTTCTTGAGCACCTGGTGGATGAAATTTTGACATCTACCCTGTTAGGCCTAATCACTTTTGCTGAATATGCTACAGGACCATGTATCATCGTTTGGACACAGTCAAATGTTTGGACACAAGCTTTAAAAATTTTATTTTGCTACATACTAGAACAATTCTGGGCATTTAAAAATTATGAAATAACACATATGGCATTAGGTAATTATGTTACAACAACAACAGTCAGTTATTTTAAGACATGAAGGTCAGCTGTTCTTGAAGTTTTTGCAGGAACAGTATTGTCAAGTGCATTTGCCAACTCCATCAAGTACCATAATGAAACTGGAGCCCTTGAAAATCATTCCAGAAAAGTGAGACCAAAACTTACCTGTGCTTCAGAGAAGAAGTTTATTTAGAGATACCAGCCTAAAAAGACACCAATTAACTTGTTATGAATGCTTTACAGAGTATAAGTAACCAAGATATCTCAACATCAACTGTTCAAAGGAGATTATTGCACATTTTGGACACCTTCATTGTTTTACAATGTAGAAAGGAATAAAAATCAGAAAAGACCATGGAATTAGAAGCTGTGTTCAAACTTTTGGGTGGTAATGTATATGACCAAAGGTATATAGACCTGACCATAACACTCATATGTTCTTGTTGCACATCTTATCTCCATTTGCTGTTATAATGTCCTATAAGCTTCTGTGAAGGCTTTCCATTAGATTCAGGAGCACGACTGTGGGGATTTTCTGCTCATTCAAGATTCAAGATTCAAGATTCAAAGAACTTTATTAATCCCCAATGGGATTATGAAGCTCTGGTACTGATGTCAGCAAGGTGGCCTGAGGTGCAGATGGTGTTCCAAAAGTGTTGAGTGGGATTGAGGTCAGAGCTCTGCTGGAGTGGGAGAAGAGTGGAACCACTCAAGTTCTTCCAGTCCAACTTTAACAACCATGTCTTCATGAATGTCGCTTTGTGCACAAGGTCATTGTCATACTGGAACAGGTTTGCATCCTTTAGTTTTCTTGCCACATTAGGCAAAGTTCTCTTAGACAATTGTGTAATCCAACTTGTGTGCTGGCAAAACTTTGGTACCACAACAGGACATGGTTAAAAAATATATACCTAAAATATCAATTACTTTATTCATAGCTTTTAAAGTTTTTTGTTATTAATTATATATTGAATTAATTTTTAGTTAAAATGCAGCTACATTTAACTAAATAACTATGATAATTTAGCTAAATGTTTTAGGTTTCAACAATAGACAAAAAGTAAAACATTATTATTATTATTATTATTATTATTATTATTATTAGCAATAGCAGTGCATTTATTAACACTAGTGTTTTATAAAATGTATGAAACTGATAACATTATGCTTTAAAAACAAGTAAATGATCATAGTATAAAAAGCAGAATGTCAACTAAATAATTTAAAAACTGAGATGCATCAAGATAAGGAACTGATTTATAATTATACTTTAATCTAAATTAAAGTTTAATTGAATTCAGGGTCTCTAGAGATTCCCATCCTTACTGGAAATAACAGAGATGAATTTGTAATGTGGTCGTGATATCTGGCTTTAATCAACTACGAATCACTATAGATGTTGATAATAATTAACTCGGCAAGAGTTAATGAGATAAAGCACACACCAAATTAAAACAAGTTGCATAACCTCCAAAAAGTATTTAGTCATACACCGAAGCCATAAACCTATTTTAGGGTGATTATAAATTATGATGTAGTGACGTGTGTATAAATCTACTGAAGCTTGGAAGCACAGCTTTATCTACTGTACCAACATCATATCTTATGTGTCGAAGCTATGGAAGGAAACAGTGACAAGGCTAATGCTATAAATAAGAGGCTCATAGCCGGGTAAGAACCTTGACCTGTCACTGGTCTTGTCACTAGGAGGGAAAACAATATGCATGCTAAAGAAGGCTGAATGAAACAGGCTCTGTGTTTCTGAAGCCTGTGTGTCAGATTCCCCTAAAGGCCTCAGAGCTCTGTTCACAACATGGCAGCAAGGCACTTGGGGGACGTTCCTCCAGTCACTCAGTTAGTCAATCAGGCAGTCACACACACGCACGCACGCACGCACGCACACACACACGCACACACACACACACACACACACACACAGAGAGAGAGAGAGAGAGAGAGAGAGAGAGATAAAGAAAGAGAGAGAGATATGTACATTACTGTGTGGAGGTTTACTTGTGATTGTGGCCTTTTTTCTAGCCTCAGGGAAAATGCCTGAGTGTTGAAACAATGTGGAAGCAAAGCAAAAAAAAAAAAAAATCAATTTCTATTGTATGTGCAGATATTTTTAAATAAGGTGGTGAAATTCCCATTGCAATAAAAGTATTTAAACATCCACAAAACAATCAGAACCACATTCCCCTTGTGAGAGTGCACACAAACCTACACACACACACACACACACACACACACACACACACACACACACACACACACACACACACACACACACACACACACACACACACACACACACACACACTTTAGAATGTGATTATTCAAAACAGAAGTATAACTATAGGACTGGCAAGGTAATTATCTGGAGCCCTGTTCACCACCATTTTGCAAACTCCTATAACGGTAGTAATTGGGATGAGGAGCACCGCATGAACCACCAAAAGTAACATATATATTTAGCATGACTGTGATTTCTATTCATTATTTATTCATTTATTCATTCATTCCATCATTCACTCATGTTTTGTCATGCACACTCACTCCGCGACCGGCACGAGGACCGGGAAGTAAGACGGTCGCGCTTTCAGGAATGCATAAAAGGAAACAAGATGGCGCGTCACATCGCTCAGTCATTGAGTTCCATTCATGCCTTCGCCGATGCGTTACCGCTTC
>JAAGKR010000396.1:142760-164905 GCA_011419295.1 Clarias macrocephalus
ACACACACACACACACACACACACACACACACACACACACACACACACTTTAGAATGTGATTATTCAAAACAGAAGTATAACTATAGGACTGGCAAGGTAATTATCTGGAGCCCTGTTCACCACCATTTTGCAAACTCCTATAACGGTAGTAATTGGGATGAGGAGCACCGCATGAACCACCAAAAGTAACATATATATTTAGCATGACTGTGATTTCTATTCATTATTTATTCATTTATTCATTCATTCCATCATTCACTCATGTTTTCTGTAAGTGATCCTGGTCAGGGTTTTGTTCAAGACTATGCTGATTATACTGTCAGGAAAATTCACTCAAGTCCATACACGTTTATATTTTATTCATTTGTAAGGGCAATTTGGCATAGCCAGTCTACCTACTCACATATTTTTGGGAGCTTGGAAAACAAAAACATAGAACCAGGAGGAAATACTTGATGCTTTGTCAAAATGAACAGAACTTCACTTCTCCAGACTGTTTATCCTATAGATGGTTGCAGGGGGCCTGGAGCCTATGTAAGGGAAATTGGGGTATTAGGCAGGGGACAACCTGGATGGGGTGCCAATCCATCATAGGGCACAAGCAGACACGCTCACTCACACACTATGGGCAATTTGGAAACACCAATTAACCTAATCTGCATGTTCCTTTGGAATGTGGGAGAAAACCAGAGCACCCAGAGGAAACCCATAAGCTCTCCACCCAGTCCCAGCACCAACAGCAGCAGCCAGAGTGCAGTGGAGCAGCTCAGTAAAACCAGGCCACAGTGCTAATCACTATGCAAGGTGCTGTCTGAAAATATAATCTCTATCAAAAAGTTAGAAAATAGGTAAAAAAAAAATGACGAAGGTGGGTGGTAGAAGAGGAAATAGTGACAAATAAACCTAGAAGTCAAGATAAGGTGCAATGTCATTTTTGTCAAACAAGCAACTCGATAGATTGACTTGGTTTGTAGCATGTATTCATTTTTTCAGTAAAATCATTTGAGCTGCTTAGAGAATACAGAACATGGTGATGTCTTATCTACACAACCAATATAATAAAAATACAATAACAAAGACGCTATATGTAATATAAGTAAGTAAAACCATGGTTAAGGATTGGGAAGGTGCCTGACCGCTGCAGTGTCTATCTAGTATGATGACAAAATATAACAACTTTAGTGCAGGCAGTTACCCTAAGGAAATGGTTCATTCATTGTTCAGGAGCCAAACCCAGCCAACAAGCCTAGAGTATGTTGGAGAAAGTTATTTTTGTTACAGCGAAAAAGTGAATAGGAGTTTGTCTAGATTCACCATGGCTATGTATGTGTATATGTATATTTATACTATTCCATTAAATAAATATTATTACTGTTTGATTATAAAGCACACTTTGATTCTGATTATTTAATAAGACAACTGGGTAACATAACAGCTATGACTGTTGGTCAGGGGGAAAAGAATCGGTCAGAAGGGTCCCATACATTCGTTTGCCTGAAGCCCTCACAGTATCTGGAATCACATTTCCATATGTTAGGCTTAAATTAATGACATCGATTCACAGAAAGGAAAAGTCCCAATTAATTCTCTCGGTTTCTTTCTTTAAGTGTAAATGAATAACGAGGAAACAAAATGTAATAAGAAGCACATGTTCACCCAGAGCTCATATTAAAGATTCATAATTTATAATCAGAGCTTTTATGATGTGGCTGTGGCATGTTTTCAATATGGTTTGTCTGAGTAACTGAACGTTGCCAAAACCTGACATGTTTATCTGTTTATCTGTTCTCTCCAGAGCATGTTCTTTTATAGACCGTAGGCTAAAGTTTCCCTAAAAAGGGTCCATAGTTATAAATATAGAGTATAGGATAATTACCAACAGAGTGCAGCACTGATTGTGGTGCGTTTCATAATGTTGACAGATAATGTAACATTAGGGCTTCGTTATGAAAGCTACATACTCATTAATTACAGTGTACACACCATCCACTGACTTTTCTCATCTGTTTCTGTCATAATATTCTATGAAGCAAATATTCTCTTCAGCCTATTAGTGTAATTCATCCATGAACTTGGGACACTGAGTCTACTCACAGTTAGTTGCTTTGTTACTCAATATCTCTATGCGCAGAAGTAGAACAAATCATTTTCAACTTGAAACTGGAGATAATTCCTCAGAGGACATCAAGTATTTTTATTGATGGAAAATTATGTTTCTCAACCTATTAATTCTGCCAGTATAATTTTATTTATGATTTCAATTACCTATTGCACTAACATTTGAGACCAAAACAAAACTTTCACTCCGGGCTCTTCGATAGCCCCCTCTCCGCCGTGTTGGTGGGGGTCGGTTCCACTCGTCCCTCACCCACACAAGCCTGCTAGTAGGCAGCTGCACCATTTTTTTTTTTACAACATAATAAGGAATGCTTTTAAAGTAAAATAAGTTCAACATCAATTCAGCTTCAGAGGTTTCAGCCTTTAAGAGTCTGCTATTGTGCCAATGTCTTAAAGTGCAGTGCATATAAAATTCATAACTCTGTGTTGATAATGTTTTTTAAGGAATAAAGAAAGGAAAATGAAAATGTTTTAACTGCTGAGGTCACTGAGATTTCTTTTTCAGATTTTGGCTCTATTGTAGCATCAGCTCTCAAGTCTCAGCCAGGCTTCCACAGAGAATCGCAAAAGAAGATCTCCAAAATGTCAGCCTGACAACAGCACTTCACACAGCCAGCATTGCCACCAAGATTCAGACACTAGAGGACACAGGGGGTCACTGTCACTGGTGTGTTTGCGTGTGTGTGAGCGTATGTGTGCATGTGACTATGCGTATGTGTGTGTGTACTACAGCTTAAAACTCTACAATAAGGCATAGCAAGGCCCACACTAAAGATCATTGTAGGGTTATGGGAAAAAGGAAAGTGTCATTTTGGACCTTTTTTTTTTTGTTGCTGAGCCATGGAGGATGAGAACCCCGAGGCGAATCCCTTTGACCTTTCCAAAATGTTACTGCCCGTTTGGCACGCCTGCCTCACCTAATGAAACTTTTATTGCCATGAATTTTTTATTCCAATCCCGCTCCAGGCCTGGGGCAAACCTGGACCGAAGCAGATTAGGACCTCAGAGAGAGACGGAGGGAACGACCAGGCAAGGTAGCTTAGCACAAGAAAGGCAAAGAAGTGAGCTGGGCTCAGCTTAATATGAGCTAATATGCATAAATTCATACTTCACGATGGGTCTCCTGTTTCAGTGAATTAATATTGTAGGAATTACTCCAATTCTAACAAACACAAAACTTAAAAAAAACATTCCGCTCTCCGGCCTGAAATGCGGCTTGCCCAGTATACACTGTACTTTGAGGCCACAGCGACTATACGGTTGACGCGAAAATGAATTCCTTAAATATCGGCCCTCGGAGATCAGCTGGAATTTGTCAGTCATGAATGATCCCATGTTCACCCCACTGAAGGTTGAGTGCAAGTCCCTTGTGGTTGGCCCTCCCACAGTGCAGGGGGGATGTTTGCAGTGCTGTTGAGAAATCTGTTCGGGGTTAGAAGTATTGGAGAAAGTGTCTTGGTTCTACAGACCATCATCCCCCCCTTCCCCAAACAGATAGAACTATATCTGGATGATTCATTATAAGAACTGATTATGCAAGCTGCCCTCTGGTCTTCATGCAGAGTTTCACAATGACTTATCTCCCAAGACTAATGAGGCTGACCCTTATATGGGCCAAGATATTCTGGGAATTTCTGCACATCTATGCCATGTGCTTTTCTTTTCTTTCCTTTAGCTCACATTGGAACAGGATGTTGATATGTGTGTGTGTGTGTGTGTGTGTGTGTGTGTGTGTGTGTGTGTGTGTGTGTGTGTGTGTGTGTGTGTGTGTGTGTGTGTGTGTGTGTGTGTGTGTGTGTGTGTGTGTGTGAGCGCGAGAGAGAGAGAGAGAACGCGAGGGAGAGGCATGTGTCTGATTTTATTTAAACTATAAATGGGCATGAGACAATCAGTGTGAGAGAAATAGGGAGAGAGAGAGAGAGAGACTCACGGTTGGCAGAGTTTGATGAGGTCCTGGTCGGTGGTACCAGGAGGGAGGCCACGGATGTACAAGTTGGTTTTACTGAGCTGCTCCACTGCACTCTGGCTGCTGCTGTTGGTGCTGGGACTGGGTGGAGCCATTGGAGGAGGGGGAGGGGCATAGGACTGCTATTCCACCAGTGAGGATAGATTAAAAGAGAAAAAGATACAGCAGATGTCAGATAACATATATTATAAACATACAATACAATACGTTAAACACACGCTCTAAACATCTCTTAAGACTTGCTTGCATCATGTAGCAACATTTCAGCGCTCAAAGACGGCCCAAGGATTAGGTTTACATTAACGCTCAGGCGACTGTCACATCTGGGAGCTGAGAGATCCTTAAAGCAGGTCAATGAACTAGCTAGCCACATTAGTGTGTGTCTTCATTAGGACTAATTGTTGCAGTTGAGGAAGATGGACAGTCTGATTTATCCCGGGACCTGATGGATGAAAGGAGTGGTGGAGGAATAGCTGATCAGCACCATGGTTATCAGTCACTTATTTAAAAATATATTTTTTTTCTTTCTCATTTTTTTTTTTTTTGGTTGTGTGATGTTTTTAGTCCAGCAGATAACAGTCAAGTTGGATTGTTTTCATTAGTGCCTATTCTTGGTGATAATTTAAAGATAATGCACTATTCTTATTTCAAAGTATTTGTGAGTTAATGCTTTAATTCTGAGACAATCAGTGAGAGAGTAATGTATAAAGTCACACTACGATCGATTCGGTTTAAAATGGTTTCAACAATAAAGAATGTACCGAGCCTAAAACCTGAAACGCATGGTTCATCACTATGTACAAACACGGCATGTACTTAATGAAACATTAATTCTTGTCCGGAGTAGTAACAGCATCCATATGCATGTAGAGCCTAATGAGCTAAAAACGTCAACTGCAAATCGGTTTAACTCAAGATAGCGTTAACAAGACGGTATCGATACCAATGGTGTCAGTGTCTACAAAGTCAGCTTCATCACCATTACCCTGGACTGTTCTCTCCTTGCGTGCGCTGTATTCATTAAGATACAATAAAAATGAAACCCATGCCATGACTACTATATAGACACAGTAGGTCCACTCATATTCATCGGCAGCTGCTTTATCACTCATATTCAAGTACAGGAAGAGGCTTATACTGAAACTGATATTTTGGCATCAAAAGAAAATTCCACACCACATGATTCTTCACTGCATGAATGCAAGAAATGATATGCATTAAAGTGGCAAACCTTCGTTGCCGAAATGAACCCGTTTTATATGCATGCTTTAAATGAAAACTGATTCCTGGATGAATTCCTGGGTATATACTGTACACGATGGTAGTCAGGAGAGTAAATTGCTGCTTTTGAATGGATGTCAAAGAGGAAATCAAGTCTTCTTAAGAATCAGATCATTTTCCTGCTGTACCTCACAAGAGCAAGAGGCTTCACCCGGAGTGCCGTATCTCATCTACCTGGTGTGCATCTCATGTAGATTCTCTTTAATATGTCTCTGTATGTGTGTGTGTTTGTGCGTAGTGTGTGTGTGTGTGTGTGTGTACACAAGTTTGTACTCTTCCTGCCTCCGTTTGTGATAATCATTGGCTGTCACAGTGGTGCACATTGGCAAGTCTGGCCTGATATTAATCTATTACCTGTACTTCCCCACAGCCTACAATTACCACAGCTCGAGACAGACAGGTCTATCACAAGACTGGCACACTCTGCAACAATGTTATTCCCACAGCACTGTGCCTCGGGCTACGGCTATGAAAGAAAGCATTGAGGTTTTTTTTTTTTTTTTTTTTTTTACAAATATGACACACATACAAGAAATGAAATAGGGGCCAGACACACAGTTGGTGTGGAGGTCTAATAAAATTTAGATAAGATCTGAAAATGAGGAAGAAAGAGGATATCTTTGCATAAAATATATATAAAGGCATGGGCGCATTGGTGCACCTTCCTACACACCTGCTCCAACCAGCCAAACAAACAAACACACGCACCCCCCCACACACACATGAACACACAGAATACTCAAAGTGCAACTGGAATTCATAAGTAATATGCGTCTGGGACTATAGGCACAGGCATGACTGGCAGCACTGACAGAGAGTGCACATGCATAAATTTATGTGTATAAACACACACACACACACACACACACACACACACACACACACACACACACACACACACACACACACACACACACACACACACACACACACGCACACCTGATAGTAGTGTTGAAGTAAAAAGCCTTCTTTATCATGGGCTCATTTTACACAGCAAGCCAGGGCCTGGTCTTTACTACATGACGGCATGATGGAGAGAAGTAGTAGTAGAGAGCAAAAGAGCGTCTGATCAAAGAGTTCGCCTCTGAAACCTCTTTCAGCCAATTTGTGCAGCTGTCAGGGGCCAGACGATAGCACATCGGCATGTGTAATATGTCAGGAGGCGTGACAGGGAAGGCTTTGAAACGTCAAAAGTGCTCATTGCTCCCCCAGCACACAGGCCGTGGTTAGTGACAAGGGGAAAAGCTTGCTGCTTCTGTGACATGTTGACAAGGCTGTAACTTTAACATGCACATAAAACATTTATAAATTGCATGACAGAAGATGTATATATTAACTTAACGTTAGAAATGTGTCATGTTTAGCAATTCAAATACTGACAAGCATTTCTCTGCCACCTGAATGACCTCGCCCCATCTGCTGAAACTACTGATGAGTTTATTCATAACTTTGGATGTAAGAAGGTGAGCTAGGGCCTTGGAAAAATGAAAACAAGAAAGCTGACTAATGACTGAACGTAAAAAGTTGGTCAACTTTTAAGGAGCTGGAACATAACCAGACAAAACGCCATCTAGTCTGGTTTGATCCCAGAACAGCCAATGCAGCATAAATTGTCGAAAAAAGTCAACGCTGGCCATGATAGAAAGACACCGGAACATCCAGTGCACCACAGCACACAGGTCCTAGCAGGCAAAGAGCCCAGGACTGCCAACATGGCCTCCAAACTCCCCAACTCCCAATCTAATCGAGCACCAATGGACTGTGCTTGCCAAACAAATCCAATCTATGGAGGCTTCAACTTCACAACCCCCTGCCCCAAAGGATCCGCTGCCAACGTCCTGGTGCCAGACACCACAGTACTCACCAAGAGGTCTTGTGAAGTCGTACCCCAAGGGGCCAGAGCTGCCACAGTGACACAAGGGTAACCCAAAACCTATGTGGTTGTAATGTTAATGGTTTTTAATGCTATGGCTGATGGGTTTATACACAATGCAAAGGCATTTCAACAGTGAAAATGTGCGAGACGAATAGGAATATTAAAATTTGACATATTTTGTTTTTCTTTTATACTCTAAAAGGCCCTATATGACGAAAATGACTATTTTAGTGACGCTCTACAAAACTAAACAAGTTGAAAATCATTTTCTTGTTGATATTCCATAAAAACCCTGTTAAATTACCCAAGAAACTTGTAGTAAGCTCTGCTCCGAATAAAGTTGATGATACTTTCTTGACGATATACAGTATAACTGAAAGCCTGAAACCAGATCCACTGCATAATGATTGGATAGTGTAGCTTTCCTGTGGTGCCTTTGGGGTTGTATTAGAAAAACAGGTCTCAAAACACTTCCAAACATTAGAGATGGCTGCTTTAAGATTGTTTGCTGATTGCACAGTTTTGAATGTAATCTTTTTACTGAGAAACAGCCTTTACAGTCCCATATAACTAATAAAATGACATTTTACAGTAACTGGTGACAATATAAGTGGTACTATAATTGTCAAGAACTATCATAAAATCTTTCTTTAAAAATGGTGAAATCCCTTTGAAGCAGCCCCTTTTAAACAAGTATATCTTTCTTCCCCCCTTTGATTTGCTCCCGTTTTCTCTAGAGTGACTAAAGCTGTCTATCAAGCTCATTAATGCCCATGTCCCTCCTCCTTGCCTCACCACCCTCTCATTTTCTAAGGATAAATCTTCCCCTCCCACCTTCGCTTCTCTTTTAGCTTCTCATTCTGTCACTGTCCGTAGGCCCGGGCTGCGCCGGTGCAGTGCCCTGGTGCCGTCTCAATTTAAGGGTTAGTGATGTGCGCACACATTATCTCCTCTTTGCACACTCAGATAGCCCTCATTTCCCTAAAGAGTCCTCCAGTCACCAAACAATTAGTATTTCTTAGAGAGTACTTCAAAATGGGTTTCAAATGGCTGCTCCCCTTTTCTACCCCACCTTCCTGTGTGTGTGTGTGTGTGTGTGTGTGTGTGTGTGTGTGTGTGTGTGTGTGTGTGTGTGTGTGTGTGTGTGTGTGTGTGTGTGAGAGAGAGAGAGAGATAGAGCAGGTTTTCTCTGCTATTGTGTACTGACTGGTGAGTTATCCAGTTTCAGCTAAATGAGATTCTGCTCAAGGTGCAAAGGTGTGTGCTTTTATGCATAATGTATTTTTATCACATTGTTGACAGAGAAACAGCACAGCTGTTTTTAAACAAGCCCCATAATGCATTCTTATTCTATTCATCTTGGGAATAACACTTAGATCCTGAGGACTTACCCAGACACACATGTGTTCTCTCTATCCCAAGGTCAGTGATCGGCAGTACACTCTGTGTATGGGACAGAGACATCTCTACGCCTATCACACTCTACCCGAGGGCTTCCTGGGGCTAGGGAAAGAATGCTGCCTATTTTGGGAGCAGGGCTGCGATCCCTTCCTTCCGGACAACAGAAGCCTGGAGGCCAGAGGAAATCCCAAAGACCAGACTGTGCAGAGTACACACACACACACACACACACTCACGCACGCACACAACCGAGGCTACGTTCAGCTTTTATAAAGCATGACATTGTCTGACCTGAGGATCCATTACTGCATACATTAGCCCATTAGCCTCTAGCTAATGGCTGTGTGGTGTCTGTAGAAAGACTACCAGAGGCAGCCATTAAGGCTTGTAGTCAATAATCTGCTGCATTACAGTCTGCATCTCCGAACAGATTTCGTAAAAACATTAGGGATCAGTCAGTGCAATAAGGTGCAGTAAGTATCCAAGACAAACAGGCCGCTTCTAAGAAAGAACTGCGGATCAAAGGAGGAGTGTGTTGTAATGTAAGCATAGTGGAAGACTTATTAAAGATTAGTTATGAGTTTTGACAGTTTAAAGCTTTCAACTTGTATTTTTATTGTAATGGCGTAATGTGTACTGTTGTAATGTAAACAGCACAATGGGACAACAGTAAATCTGGGTAATGACATACTGTATAGTTTAGGGCTGCACAGTTGCTTAGTGGTCAACACTGCCGCCTTGCACCTCCAGGGTCCGGGTTCGATTCTTGGCCAGGTTCGATTCCGGTCTCTGTGTGCGTGGAGTTTGCATGTTCTCCTCGTGTTTGGTGGGTTTCCTCCGTGTACTCCGGTTTCCTCCCATAGTCCAAAGACATGCAGATAAGGTTAATTGGCATTCCCTAATTGCCCGTATTGGATGAATGAGTGTGTAAGCATGTGTATGTGCGTTCCCCGCGATAGATTGGCACTCTGTCCAGGATAGGCTCCAGGCTCACTCTGACACTGTATGTAGGATTAAGTGATGAGTGAGTGAGCGAGTGAGTGAGTGAGTGAGTGACATATACTGTCTATCCAGAGTTATCCAGATGGGATGAGCTGGGGAGCAGATCAGCTCTTACGGTTATGCTAGAAAATTCATGTTCTATCTTAGACACACACTCATTTACATTCCTTGTTTGTTTCATTCTTTCTTTCTTTTATTTCTCATATTCATTGTTTAGAAAAAGAATACTGAACAAATGATATATAACAGATTATATACCACAAATCACAAAATATAGCAGTGGGGTGCTGATGATAATGTCTATTTGTTGTAAAGATTTTCAGAGGTAATGATTACTAGGTTCAATGTTTTTGCTTCTTTTTTCTATGTTAAGGTGCATGAATTAAGCATTACCAATTAGGCTTGGAAAGATGGAATTATCCCAGCGTGGGCTGTTCTTCATAACGGAGTCCTGTGGTGAATGGGCTTTCGAATACTGAGAAAGCCTGCTTAAAGAGCCTGCCTCCTACACAAGCCTTTCACTTTTGACCTTTCCAATAAGTTACACAGTGCAGTAGACCACACACACTGACAGAGCGCACCTGAGTCAAAGTCTGCTCTGCATGTCTCTCGAAAGTCTCGCACCACCTCTCTCTCTCTCTCTCTCTCTCTCTCTCTCTCTCTCTCTCTCTCTCTCTCTCTTTCTCTCCCTCAGCAAGAATGCAGGGACAAACAGACTGGCTTTAATTTAGAAGGAGCACACAGCTCCAGAGGCTGAAACCATCCTCAAGCTTGTTAACGTCAGGCCCACGCTCATTTAATGTCATAAACAAGTTACACAAACATTCAGCCAGACAGGACTAACAACATCCTCCACTCTGGCCTCTCTCACGACACACACATACACACACAGACAAAAAGAGAGAAAGAGAGAAAGAAAGAAAGAAGGAAGGAAAGAAAGAAATAAAGAAAGAAAGAAAGAAAGAAAGAAAGAAAGAAAGAAAGAAAGAAAGAGTGGGTGTCTAAGAGAGAATATGTATTTGTCTAGCATGAACTTACACTCAATCTGCTCTCCAGCTCAACCCACCTACATAATAAATGACAATCTGTGCCTCGTTCCACACTCTTTCACAGTGACTCATTCACATCTGTGATTTCACAACAGCTACACTATAACATTATTCACCAGAACTGTGTGGCCCTTCAAATATTCTCAAAGCATGAATAATTGAAGGCTCCGTTTTAGCATGAATATACATACACATGCAAATTTCACTTAACTATATTCAACATGCAAATACAGTTATGTCACAGAGCGCACTGCCTAAATGCATTTAAATGTATATAAAATGTGAATATTTTATTTTATAAATGGGTGGCACGGTAGCACAAGGTCGTATAAAGTTAGCAGGTGGATTAGTGACTGTGTGTGTGTCCCAGCAAGGGTGTATTCCTACTGTACCTCATGCCCAGAGTTCCTGGACTATGGTACCAGTTCTACCCGGACTATGACCAGAATAAAAAAGGAATAAAATAGATAAATGAATTGAAATAAAAAATGTGTATTTTTTAAAGTTGTAATGTGGATTCATTAACCTCTTTCAAAGGAAATTAAAGCAGTGAAAAGGACAAGGCGAATGAAGAGTACATTTTTTGGACTGCTGCATTAGCCTCTCCAAATCCCCAGTCCCTTTAGGGCAGACACCTCATATTCAAATGTGAGGAAACAATCAATGGCTTTCTCATTTACATATGAACAGGCAGCGGGAAGCTCGCAAATCCGCCACAGTCCATTTTAATCCGAGAATGACTTCGTCCTGTATTGTTATGAGAAACAGTGCGGATGCTCTGTATTCTGCGCTCCGAGTCTTCAGCCTGGAATTAACATCAGAATGAGAAGCTTCCTCAGACCGGAGCACTGATCGAGCCCTCTCGGGCACGAGCGCCGTTGCCCAGGCAACAAAGTGGAGGACAAGGCAGGGCCTTATCAATCAATTAGAAATGTCTCTGAGCTGCAGGGTTACGGCCCCGCCTCAGTTTATCAAATTCATTACGGCCTTGGCTAGCGTACTAACACTTTTACTTTGCAGACAAAGAGCCTTTCCTGAAACTGTGACTCCATACAGTAATTCGAATGTACTTGACTACATTACCTATCGCTGTGAATTAAGAGATGATCATCTTTCAAGGACTTTGATCAATTTCACCATGAATTCAGTAAAGAGAAAGTAAGTTGAGAAGGTTGTGTACAATTCACATACCGCAAGGATAGTTTACTATATTAAAATTCCTCCCCAAGGTTTGTCTTTTCAATCAGCTTTCCAAATATTCCCGACAGACACAATCCAGGGAATTCCTCCATTCATAGTGTCAGAGTTACTCAGTATCAAAGTAATTGCAATCACATGGCATTTAGCAAATGTGAGGTCAGGCTCATATTACAGTAATTTGAAGTTGAGAAGCAAAAGTAAAAGCGTGACTTTGTTCAGTCCTAACATCTAACATCTGAAGCCAATACTTGGCCAAATGGAACTTGTGAAACTTTACTCAAACGATTCAAGCAGTTTAAACTCTACGGCAAGAATCATAACACTTGAATCCTCAATCCTATTATAGATGTATAGACTTTGCCATTACCATATATTAAATAACACCACTGTGCGCTTGCAGGAACATTCTGTACGTGGTGGAAATTACTCCAGGGAATTTCGACAGTTCGCTCTAATATGAATAATACCGGTGCACCAGCAACCACAATGGCTTCATATGTCAACCTTGAATATAATCTACACATCACCGATCAGCACACACACACATACACACACACACACACACACACACACACACACGATGAAGTGTTGCTCACACGCTGCCTGTGTCTGTCCTTCTCACTGCATTGAGTCATCAGTTTTCCAGTCCATTAGTCACGCACCATCAAACACTGTCATATCATGTCAGAGCAGTGTGTGTGTGTGTGTGTGTGTGTGTGTGTGTGTGTGTGTGTGTGTGTGTGTGTGTGTGTGTGTGTGTGTGTGTGTGTGTGTGTGTGTGTGTGTGTGTGTGTGTGTGTGTGAGAGAGAGAGAGAGAGAGAGATATAAAATTTTTTCATCTAAGCCCAGCCTTATTTTTGAGGAAACCATGCTTTAACACAAACATGTCTACTTCTTTAAGTGTTAGCAAGGCAGTAGCTGTCTACATTGATCTGGCTATTGAGATGAGGAAGGATATCAACACAAACATAGTGAAGCCCTTCAGTGTAAATATGATACTGCAAAGGACAAGAATTACTTTCCATACCAAGCTTTCCATCAATCTTTTAAATGCATGCTTATTATTATTATTATTATTATTATTATTATTATTATTATTATTATTATTATTATTATTATCTTTTTTATACCAAAGATTTTAAAGGAAAACTATTACCACAGTATTTAATGGCTGAAATTTATGGAGTTATGACTGATTTGATGGCTATATTGAATTACTCTGAAAGGTTAGAACCATTCATTGCCCAGAATCGTGCTTTTATATTATATGGGGGTTGGGTTGAAAAGAAGGCTAAAGACAAAGAATCCAAACAATATTTTCACTCCTGCAGTAAAACAGCAGAGGTTGGGAAATAGTGGTGTTAAAAACACTGAGGTCAGTACTGCATGGTGTTTTAGAGTGTGATACAGTATGTCGGGAAGACTGCCGTCACGCTCAGCAATCATCCAGACACTCCTCAAGGGAACTGTGGAGACCCACAGAGACTGAGTCAAGTACATAAATGTATTCAGAAATGGTTCATAAGAGAAGCACAAAGACATCTATACTATAAGACCTGTATGTCTGGTGTGAGTGGCAGAGTTGGATGATTTCTCTGCTCAAACATCACCATTAAACCTTGTCATTAACCGAATAGTTTCATTTGTTTCATTAGAGCAGAGAAATCACAAAAATAAATGACTATGTATACAACCCTTTAAAATAATCACAGGGGTAGCAAACTGCATGGAATCTCATTACAGTACTTATGTACAGTGCCGTGAAAAAATATTTGCCACTTTCTTGATTTTTTATTTATTTTTTGCTTTTACTTTTTTTTTTATTAAGGGAAACAAAGTTGTCCAAAAAGTAATTGCCCCTAAAAATAATAACTGGATGTGCTACCCTCAGCGACAACAATTGCAATCAAGCGTTTGCGATAACTGGCAGTGAGTCTTTCCCATCACTGTGGAGGAATTTTGGCCCACTCTTCTTTGCAGAATTGTTTTAATTCATATTCCATGGAGGGTTTTCAAGCATGAACAGCCTGTTTAACGTCATGCCACAGTACCTTACAGTAAAGTCCTAGGTCCGGACTTTGACTAGCCCACTCCAAAATTGGAATAAAAAAAAAAAACCTAATTATTTTTATTCTTTTTTTTTTTTTTGCCAGTTATTACAAAGGTTTGATTGTAGTTGTTGCCACCCAACCACACAATCAGTTATTAGTTTTAGGGAGCCAAGCAGTTTTTGACAGCATTTTCCCCTAAATAAATGAAATCATCATTTGAAAACTGTATTTTGTATTTACTTGGGTTATCTTTGTGTAATATTAACATTTGTTTAATTATCTTAATCATTTAACTGTGACAAATATGCAAAAGAAATTAAAATCAGGGACTTTTTCACGGCACTATACACTGTTTATTAAAAAGACTTATTAAATCAACAATAAAATACAAATTAAATCAAGTACTGTTATAAAGTATTAAAATGTAATTAATTTCGGAACCCTGTAATCCAACTCAAAGAGATTGTATGCAAAATATTTAAAACAATTCAGTTTTGAAACACAATTATCAGCAGCACTGTCTGAGACAGTGCTGACAGATGAGCATCCCTGGCACAGTTAATCAGGTATCTTTGAATTCAAGGAAACCATGTGATAATGATCTGCATATTATGCAAGCCAAGCCAAAACTTAACTTAATCAAACCAGCAGAAATTGCCAGGTAAGCCATTGGCTAGCTAATTGTGTATATACAAATAAATTTGTGAACTTTATCTATTGTGGAAGCAATATATATATATAATTTATATTATATATTATTTATAATTTTAAAATTATTTATTTATTCATGTTATTAATAATTTATCACTAAGAAACCTATACATTTATTATTACAATGAATGTATAATCATGTATTATGTAATATACACATATGTATAATAGTATAATCAATAAGTATATCAATATGCAATACTACTACTTATTATTATTATTATTATTATTATTATTATTATTATTATTATTATTATTATTATAGCAGTAGTGGTAGCAGTATAGTAGTAGTAGTATATAATACCAGAATTCTTTATTATACCTATGATATTTCTATATCATAATTAGTCTTATAATAAATATGTTATATGTCTTATAATTTTCTTTTAATTATTATTATTTTAGGGGTTTTAATCCAAGCAATCTAGCTACAAAACCAGCAAGCTTTTTTTTTTTTTTTTTTTTGGATTTTACTCCAACAGCAAGAATATTTTTGCTCAGTTCAATGTATCTTGCATGTTCTCCACTACTGACTAATTGCAAAAAGCTCTCAGTATCCATATTAAAACAGATATTACAGAACAAAAAATTATAGGAGCAGACAGCATAATTAAATTAAAGCCTCTTAGCTGTCTTCATGGTTTATTGCTAATCTGTGATATGAAAATGATTGATGTCAAAGACATCAGTAGTGATTTGAGTGTTCAAAACAGCCATTATATTATTCATTACTTCATACATTCTTATTTATTTGAGAAGACTGCTTGCTGGATGTAGAGCTCAGTATAGCTAATGTTCTGGATATAATGACTGTGACTTTCACAATGAATTCTTGCTGGTAGCATCATTAAATTTGCCTGTGCAAGCAATTTACCATGTGACTTTCTTAGTAAACCTGCTTTCTAAGGGTTAAAGGAAAACAGTGTGCTGCCTGGACAATAGTCATGCTCAATTCACACTGTTTGTCCACCCACTCTATGTAATTATCTCCAGAAATATTTGTGTTTCTGAGCACAATGTGATCACTCAGATAAACAATTAGGGCTGACTTTTCACTTAATTCAGCAGCAGCTTTTTTTTTTTTTTGCTGTTTTAGATGCATAATGATGGTGATCAGGGAGAAGAAAAACAATTATTTTTGCATAATAATAGCCATGCACATTGTGCTCTACACATAGGATTTTCGACGCAACAGTCTCTTCCCACTCAGTTTGTGCTTTACTGTCAGAGTGCCAATTACTGTACAGGCAGGTAACATCCGTTTGAGCCAGGCTTCATTCCACCAAACCCATTACGATTCTGACACAGCGGGATTGTCCTATTTAGTGCAGGACTATGCTACAACAATGCTTCACTCCAGTGCACAGATACAGTACACCCATCCTCCATGTATCTCAATGTCATTACAATAATTGAAAGATATGTAATACTATATATATATATTTTTAAATATACAGAGAATAAGAAAATATTTCTATGCTTACTGCTAGTGTATATTCAGTAACATGTACATTATCCAGCATGAATTAATGATAGTTAAAATAGCCTGAAGCCATACTGTAATTCCACTGGATTCAATGATTTTAGCTAAATACTGGATGTTTCATCTAAATACTTTATCGACTCATGTATGCCTTTCATATCCATTAATAAACGCAGTAATAATTAGCAGTAGTGGAAAATGCTGAAAAAGTGTGAGTTACCTGGAGACTACTGTATTATGCATTCAACCTGATAGGCAAGAATCAGGAAGGAGAGGTGAAGAAAAAGAGAATGAACAAGGGAGATCGATTCAATACCTTTAAGCAATTGCCTTTCAAAAGCACTTCCGGTTGTTAATAATTGATTTCCTAAATCAATGATTTTAATTGGTGGTAAGGGGTAATCTTGGCACACACACACTTTTGGGACTCTTTCCTCAGGCAGATTTTAAGAAGTGAGGCTGCAGAGTGGTTAATGTGCAGTGTTCTGTCTTCTCCCAAAGGCAAGAAAGCCAGGAAGCCTCTGAAAACCTACCTGGAACTATTTAAGCTGCATCTGTACTACGCAGAAAACACAATGCCAGGCTTTATTTAGGAAATGTACACATGCCCTTATTCAGATGCTCCCAAACCTGCTCAAATCTTAAAGAATTCATTTCATGGACACATAATAAAATGTCTACATTCTGTTCTATAGTCTACTGTATATCAGCCAATTAATCATTTCAAGCAACATCTTTTTTTATTATTCATAAACGCAATCTGCTCCTAATCCACAAACTCAGCTAATCTTACGTACATTTGACATTAAAATCACCCCAGTCATATCGGATTAATCTCATAACCGAGCACCACATGTCCAAAACAAAGGAACAATTACACTAAGGATAAAGAGCAGTACTGATACAGCTCAGATAACATCTGTGAAGACCAACACAGGTTGTTCCTTAAAGAGAGAGAGAGAGAGAGAGAGAGAGAGAAAACAGAATCAGAGATTCTTTAATCTCCTTCCTAATAAGCTAAACCCACTCTGAGGAGCAGCAGTGCTGCCGCAGGTCCATCTGATCCTATGATCCCTGCAACAGCAGTCCTGCATGCACCATCAAAAAAAGACCAGCTTTAAACAAACCGAGTTTAAAAACCTGGAAGGCATGCTAATGAAAGCAAAGCAATGTATTCTGTTTAAAACTAAAACAAATGGTTCAGTAATACACCACATAAAAGGGGGATATTACAGATTCATCATATAACAATCATAAAATGTAATTCCCTGCCTTTTTTAAAATGCTTTAGGTATTTGCATTTGGTTTCTGTATGCTTGCGCAATTATGCACATTAGGTTGTTTTAAAATAGACACGCTACAGATAAAGCCTGTACAATATGAGTGTTTTCCTTGCTTCTTTGTTTCTTGTCATTCCTCTCCTCTGTGTATTTCGTTCCATTAGCCATGATAATCTGCAGATGCGGGCTTGCCCACCTTGCTGAATTATGCAAACCCAGCTCAGCCTGGGCGCACGAGTATAGCTGAGGCTGATGGAGGGAGACAGACAGCTTGTGGTCTCTCTTTTGAAGAAGACAGCCTACCTCTAATCCCTTTACTCCTTTGCCTCTCTCTCAGACATTTTTTTTTTGTCCAGAGCTTCACCTTTCATTCTGCTCCTTTAGTCTTGTCTTTAGAAAGGACATACACTTTTCAACTTTCTCTTTTCAATTCTCTTCTAGTTCCCCACCTTTTTTTTTCTGCATATGAGTTACCTGACCCCCGCACAGTGTCTTAGAAAGATCCTCCCTGATGCTGCTCAAGTGCTAAAATCCATGAGTAAATATCCTGGGTTATGCGATTGAGATTGACATGCTTGTAAAAAAGCTTTCGCTTTCAAATACAGGAGTCTCAGGTGCAAAACAACAGTAAAAAAAAAAAAAAAGAGAAAAACAAAATAGGGATAACATCTTGAAGCTGTCACCACATGCCAGTCCTGCATCAAATTAAAATACACGCAGTGGAACCATATAAAATATAGTCACATTGTGAAACGGACTGTTTGAAACTATTCAGGTTTGTTCAATGGTCTGGCTTTTTTTGCCGTCAAACAACAACAAAAGCTCAGTTTGAGATGTGTTGCTTGCAGAGGGAAACAAGCACAGCCTCTTTCCCTTTACTAACTGACCAGGCTTTATTTATTGATCTCATTCTCTGATATTATCAGTCTCAGTGAACAAAATCTATCCATTTGCATACTAAGTGCAGTTTCATTTATTTATTCGATAAAAGTGTAAAACAGTGATCTAATTTACTGTGTAATTTTATTACCACCACTTTCAGTTTTATTCTAAGAGCGTAGCTTACATTTATTACCATTAAACTGTTAAGTTACACCCACAGCTACAGTGCAAACTGAAAATGGCTTTATTTGTTAGGAAAGACGCTTGGCTTAATTGACTACTAAACCAGCCAAGGGTATTCTCAAGGAATGCGACTCCTTTTTCAATTCTTAAAAAAAAAACATACAATGAATAAAACAATGTATCTATATAATGAAAGTTTAAATATTTATTTTTAAAATAACAAATAGAGTTTCAGTATTAAATATGTGAACAGGATCATATCAGATAAAAAAAAAACGGTTATGTGGGTGTTAAAATATAATCCCAGTTCCAACTAAACTGTTTTGTCATAGGGAGTGAATTTATTGCAGTAATGTCTTGTACATTCAGTCTTAGTCTTTCCAGTCGCTTGTGTTTTCAGCTATGTTCACTGGAGAGTACCAATACCAATTTTTCACAGCCAATATCACTTCCAAGGGCAAATCTCAAATCTCAGAGCTGCTACACAGCAGTAATATTGCTACCCACCATTCTGTGGCAAATGGAGAGCAGTATACAGATCCTGTTGATGGGTGTAATATGTTTTGCATTATTGTGAACCGTCTATGTTGAATATGCTCAGTCTGGGAAATATAATGGAGATATGCACTACTATAAAACAACATCCTGGTTTATAGATCTATGCATTGCTTTTATTTTATGTATGTGTTTGTATTATCAACTGTGTGCATATACTGTAGCGGCAGTGCAGAGACATGATATGCAATGCATGTGATTATGGGACATCTGAGCAGGTTAAATAGGCTATTTTCAAGCTGCTCAATCAAGTTGAGTCTAAATGAGAGGAATAAATTGCAGCAAGTGAATAGGTCCATGACTCCTAGTTTGTGTGCATGTGTGTACATGTGTGTTTTGTCGCCCCCAGGCACCGGCAGTCTCATTAGTAGAGTTGGGCAATGCTGGCTTATTGCATTGTGTGGTGGTGTTTGTATTCTAATTAGGGTTAGGCAGTTGGCTTGGACTTCAACAGACCTCGTATTTCGCCCTTCCAGTCAAATCCAACTTAACACACAGCTAACTGTCATGGGACATGAATTTCAATATAGTCTCATATGGGCTTAATGTCTACTTTCAAGTGGGGATTTCCTGTCCTCACAGTGATACATTATATATTTAAGTAATTCTTATTGCAGCTAATTGAGACTATGCCAACACCTAAATGTAACCCTAACCTTAATCTCTGTAACCAGAAGTAAACAGTTTGTTACTTTCATTTTTTACCATAAACGTAGTTTTCCGAAAATTATGACCTAAAAAGGTCCTTGTGCAGACATTTGGTCCCCACCGAGATAGAAAAACACTGGCACATACAAACACACTCTGAAATAGTCATGCACTCTCCGTGTAAGCTCTCTTACACTTTCTGCACTCCCACCCCACCCTACGTACTCCCTTTCAGCAAAATGTCCATCATTGTGGCTCTGAAAACACCACCACACCTCCATTAGACAGCCTACCACCATGTGTGTGTCTGATTGTGTTTGTGCGCATGTGTCTGTGTGTGAGTTCCAACTCTTTTAGAAGTGTGTGATGGGCTTGATGGATCATCAGATATAGTGGAGTGAAACATCTCCGCAGAGCTGCACAAAGAGCTTAAAAGAAAAAAGGTTTAAAAGAAACGTGCATAAAAAAAGTTTAACATCCTCTCCAAACCTCCTTCCTCTTTCCTGCTGCCACACCAGGAGATGAAAGGACTGTGCTTGTGCAAAGGCTGAAAAAAAAAAGGACGACTTATTTTTTGCACATGCCACCACTTTGGCCAGCCAAATGCATTTCATCCTCACAGCAGCAAAAAGGAATGACAAGCTGTGTGTGGAGAACAGAATCTTGCCAGAACTTCAAACAAACACAAGAAGGAAGATAAAATCTAAGCAGAAGAGGACTCATGTAATTGCCAGTTCCAGGAGAATCCATTTTCCAGTAAAACCACTGAGATCAAAAATAATATGATATGTTCACATTTCAAATTTCATTGCCCAATTGATTTTTTTGCTTTACTCAGATCAGATGGTTCATATTTGTAACCGCAAGTGATCCATATCTGCCTTCAGCATGAACACACCTGATCCACACGCGCCGATTTATCTGAGTAAACACTTCTTATTTTTGACAGATTCCATCCAATATTGCTAGATTCCCCAAATATCACGTAAATCCCTCATTTCCTCATCCTTCCATTGAATATAGTTACAGATGTTGCTGTTATTCATTGTAGTTTTGCCACTATTCTAGTGCTTGGATTCCAACCTAACCATTCTTACGTGTCATCTCATGACTTGCCTTTAATTACTTAATTAAAGGAACATTTTGACATGGAAGGCCAGAATATTCTTGATCCCATTGCCACCTATTAAAAAACATGGTTTCATCATTTCATTCCTGGATAAAAATGTGCCTCAAAACAGTGGAAGCAAACAGATTCACCACCTTCCACAAAATCCAGAGTAACTGCATCTGCACGTAAAGATATGGTCAGCATTTTAGGGGACAAATGTGGCATCATTGATGTAGATTTTCTACCCTGTGGTGTCAGCACGAACAGTGAGTTCTACAAGCTGTATATAACGCTTTCAGGAAAAGAGCATCCTGGATTGCTCAGCTAAGGCGTTGTGTTTTTTGCAGGACAATGCATAACCTCATATTGCCCACAAACACCACTTGCACATTACAGGAGTTTGGCTGAGAGCTATTGCCAAATCTCCTGTACATTCCTGACCTTGCCACATGCAATTTCCACCAAAGGAGTTCCTGGGAGGCCAGCGATTCAGCAATGATGGTGATGTGCATTCATGTAGCAGGGGATTATTTATTGAAATAAACATAGTCTAATCCCACATTACATACCCCCCCCCCCCACCTAATTCTAAATAAAATAGAATAGAATCATGTCTCTTTAAACTGGTAATGTGAATGTAGCCTTATGCACATCCCTTACATAAGACATACAGTCTGGTCAAATTAATAATTTACCAATTAAGTACAATTAGATCTTGATTGCTTCATTTCAAAATTCATTGTGGTGGTGTATAGAGACAAAAATACGAAAATTGTGTCACTGTTCAAATACTTCTGGACCCGACTTTATATGTACTAGCTGGAGTACAGCGGCACACACAAAGCAGCTTAATCATTCATAAAAGTAGAGAGGTTAATAAAATATGTAGGGGCACTCACAAGCATGCTGGCAAATTTCCCCTGCACTGCCTTTGCTTTTAAAAGTCCCCCAGCAAATCAAAGGAACATACCTATTCTAAAGTTTATATAGTGTGACTTACATGGTATGTGAGAGAGGTACAGTATATGTGAGTGAGAGAGCAAATGAGAGAGTTTGAGAAAAAGAAGTAGAGAACTTGACTCTCGCACCGAGCGTCACGCTGTGCATGTGGCAGATTAGTGGACAAGGTCACATAGCCTGTAGTGTCTGTAAGACTAATCCTGTCAGGCTTTTATCCTCCCCTTCCTCTGCCACTTAAACACACTCGCCTTTCTCTCGATCCCTCGCTCACTTTATCATTTGCTTGCCTCCTCTCTAAAACTGGACACTGGTCGAGCTGGATAGCCACCCCCCCCCCCCCCCCCCCCAAAAAAAGCTCATTTAGATTATGCTCACTACTGCAGTTT
>JAAGKR010000396.1:164925-211682 GCA_011419295.1 Clarias macrocephalus
TCTCTACTGCTGTGTGTGTGTGTGTGTGTGTGTGTGTGTGTGTGTGTGTGTGTGTGTGTGTGTGTGTGTGTGTGTGTGTGTGTGTGTGTGTGTGTGTGTGCAGTGAAGAAAGCTTGCAATCAAGGGCAGAGCTGTGTGACAGATAGAGTGGTTAATAAGTATAGTCTGGAACTCTCTATTTCCTCCTATCCCCAAACTTGAGGGAGTTTAACCAAGTGGAAAGACCACTGCTGTCATAGATTTAATGAAGAAAAAAACAACCAGAATTGTTTACTGAATAGAAACTGATCAACATTATTATACGGATTTATTGAAAAACATATGAGGTACAGTATAAATCTTTAGTGCATGCACAGAAAAAAATTAGCAAGTGAGGATATCTTGAATATAGGCAATATTTCTCTTAAATGCTATTATTATAAAACAAGTATACAGATTTCTAGTTATTTTTATGTATTTAAAGTGTCTTGAGTGCATTGAATTTCTAGAAAGACACACACTTATCTATAAAAAAGTGGATCGACAAGAACAAATTAGTTCAAAGCAATATCAGCTTAATGATCTTATGTTTAGTATATACAGTAATAATCCCATAATGAAAAATATCTGATACTTGTATCTTTATTCAGGATGCATTTACTTCTGTAGATCTGCGTTGTGCAATGTAACAATCTAAAATCGTTCTGCAAATCAGGCATCTTACTATTAGAGGGACAGAATTCCAAATTCCGCTTTCTTTTGCAGCCTTGTTCACCAGGTCCTTGGGTGTTGGCCACACAAATGATCCAGAATAAAAATGTATGCTGTGCAAATTAATTTAACCAGAACACAACAAAGCAATGTCTACACAACCTAATAACAAGCAGAACGTTTACTTTTGAACTTTCGGGTATAGTTGGAATAGTAAGGACAGGGTTATCTGTTGTTACAGTATAAATCAGCAATCCCTACTACACTCCAAGCACAGTATTTATCTTACAGAGAATTTACACAGCAACCAGTTCTTTCAGATGGCTCAGAGTATTTATAGACTGAACAATAAAGTCAAAACAAATTGTCTCCCCTAAAGCATTGTGAGTGTGGCGGATGCTCATTTCTTTACCCATGCGTGGAGAATTGGACATGGTTATAGCAGGTCAAGAGCACCGGGCCCATATCCGATTAGAGCAGACTCTGCTGTGGTCGTAACTGCCAATAAGGTGTGCATAAATTGGACTAGAGGAAGATAGGCAAGACTTGGAAGCAAGAGGCTGGACAGTGAAATCCCTCAGGAGTGTGTATTCAAAAATTTATGACACATCTCCGCTCCTACCCTGTCCTTGGCTTTGACTGCACTGTTTCTGTGGGAGACGATTTTCAGCATTTCTCCTGATTAAAACGCAGGAGAAGGATGGAGCAAGTGACAGGAGCGAATGAAAAAGCCCCATATTCGAGCACCATCTTTCCTTAAGTCCTTTGCCTTCTCCTTACTCTGAGTTCCTGGCACACCAGGAACATCAGATACACTCAGGTGAAATTTCTGCAAGGATGATAAGACTTGTCAAATCACCTGCCATGTGACGAGTTTGCTGAAGAATGCTAAATGCATCTAGTCAACTTCACGTTGCGCTCGTTTTAGTGTTCAGTCAGCCTGAAAGTGTATGATTCACCTTTACCCACACATAGAGCTCAGACCTCATCAGTCATGATTTATTATCGCATTACAAGTTACACATGTTTAGCCCCCCCTCTACACACACAGACACAAACCATATGGCCTGGCCATTCTTTATGTCCACAATCATTAGCCCATGACTAAAAAACGTTTGAGTAGGATGCCTTCCTCAAGCCCAGCATACACTTAAATATGAGGTAAATACGAGTAAAAATGAATAAAGACACATTTCTCATGATGTTACAACTGTATTATTTTATGAACTTATTTTTGGCAAATGATTTAACTTCCTTCAAGGAATAAATGTTTGCTATATCAGTTACTAAAATAAATAAATGTTACATCATTTCAAAATACTTGGGCAAGGTCATGGTGGATGCCCTTGAAACTGGTTGCAAGGTGGGGATACACCCTGGAGAAGACACCGGTCCATCAAAGGGCATCATACACACATTTGCATGCTCTTTAAAAAAGCCGTTTCATCTTGCAGCATGGGGTTGAAAGATCGGAGAAAACTGAAGCAAACCCATGCAGACAAAGGAAAAACATTCAAAACCCTGAACAGACAGTAACCTGAGCTCAGGAACGAATCCCAGACAGTGGGGCTACAAAGGTCTGCCCTATAGCCATAAACTTCCTTTTTTTTTGTGATTAGTTACAGTGGCATTTTTGGCAGGATGTTATGGTCTAGAGAGACTGCACAGATGGCAGATGATTATTTCAAAGTTGGAAACTGGACCTCCTTATTGTAGGACGATGCTGTTCTACTAGTTAGCTTACTATAGCTTGATAAAATTGACAAAATTGCCAGATTGTAGAATTTATGCATTACAACCTTATCAGATAATTCCAGTAACTCTATTATTAGTACCACGAGTCATCATTATGTATTTAAACACCCTCACCCCCATCCTTTGTCAGGTTCTCAAGCTCTCAAAATGGCCAAACGAAATGCACATCTCCACTGTATTTACAGCCTAAAATGCTCACCAAACATATGGTGTGTGTATGGGTAGTAGCTTTAGGCATGGAAGACAGAAACAATGCCATAGAATCCTGATCAATCCCTACACTGCTCTTTGCATGACTTTAGGTTGCTCCCTCCTGTTTTAGCCATTTATCCCTGCTGCCCAGGCATTGTTAAGCACTCAGAGGGCCTAAAAAGCAAGCTGTGTGTAAAAACCAAAAGGCAGGCCCTTTAAAGGTAGAAAATCCATCAAGCATTGGTTACAAAGTGGTCCTTTATTAAAAATGCAGCAGGTCTATTACTCTAGGACCAGGGCTTCCCTTTCCCCTTAGCTCACACAAACCGAGAGTTTACCAAACTCCTTTGTTTAAAGGCAACTTACCGGCTATCATTAGAGATAAATCTAGCTGACCAGTTGGTATCAGATCCCATTTGCCAAAGTATCAAAGGAATGCCCTCTATGGACTCCTATGGCTGCTTACCATGAGCTACCAAATAATTTTTAATAATAAATGCCACATAATCTCATATTAGATATACGAACAATACATTCTCAGCACAAGTTTCTCTATACTAAATATCTATTATTTCAAAATGACTGATAACCACCATTTTTGCTGCATATACTGTAAGCTTATGGTTGGCTAGTATGTTTTTGCTTTCTGAATCAACCCCACCCTTCTGAACAGATGGCTGGAGAAAATGCCCAGGACACAGTGGGATAGAAAGAGAGAGGGGAGAGAGAGAGAGAGAGAGAGCAAAGACTAAAGAGACTACAATGTCACGAGTGAATGTAACAAAAAGAAAAGTAGAAATTAAACATTATTATGTGGTATGTGGAAAAAAAAAGTGAACAAAATGAACAAACTGGTTTTATAGATTCGCACATTGTAGAACATTGTGTCACACCAACCCCCTACTAAGGAAGTAAAAGATTTGCATAATTTATGATTATTTATTTTTCTCTGCCATTATTGATGTTTGACATGAAAGGCAATTTTCAAAGCAAGCCAAACATTTCCTGTCCTGAACATCCATAAAGGATAAAGGAAGTACTCACTATGTATGACAGAATGTGCATATTGAAAAAAAAAATACAGATGTAAGGTTTTTCATATATCATACAGTAATTATCCCAGCAGTTATTATTAGCGATCATCTGTCTTGTTCTGAACATCCATATGCAATACAATAATGTACAAATATACTACTACTACTACTACTTATAAAACTGTTTTTATCGTGCTATTGTTCCATAATGGCAATTTAAACATTTATAGCCACACAATGATGCATATTATTTATTGAAAAAGCGCTTTATTGTGATCTAGCTGAAAATGTTAATTTTGTGTAATAGCATGGCTCAGGCGGTAGTTCTGGCTCATTTCTATTGTCATAGTTTACAAAGGGAATTGTATAGCAGGAGCTCCACATAAACAGATTAAAAGAAAAGTGTGTCCAAGTTGTAGAAGGTTCAGAAAATGCATTGTCATATTCATAAGCTGTAATGAAGTTATTGTGAAATAAATTATATATAAAGTTACAACAATGTTAAAAATGAAAACACAACATGAATGAAAACAAAAACATTTTTAAACATTTTCTTTTGAGATGTTTATTTAGCACTTATTTAGCGAGGTTTCAGTGCTTTGTATTATAGTCAACAAATTGTGTCTTTAAGTTGTCTAATATGACAAGCTGCATTTTTTTTCTTATTCGTTTTATAAGAAGGAAAAAATAAAGTGGCCAGTAAGGTACCAAATGTTATAGCTATTAGAACACAAGTGATAATAGAAACAAAATGATGTAATAAATGGTGCTATTATGAGAAAATTTATCAGGTGGTAATCTATGACCTTACCCCACTGTTGATTATTTTGCTGTTACTGCATATCTATCTTGTTTAAATTCTTAAATAATATTGTATTACCTGTATTATCAAGGAATCAACTTAAGTGAGATTTAATCTCCACAACACATCACTTTCCACAACACTGAAAATTTATCCCCAGACTACAAGAAAGCAATTTACCCTTTCAGTCAAGACCACTCTTTATTTACAGAGCACACACCAGATGTCTCCAGGGCGGTGCAAAATTTTACTAATGAATTCACAATATCTGAAGAAATTACATGCACATGCTTACTTTACCTTTTGAGAAATATTTATAAAAAAAATAATAATTATATATCCAAATAATTGTAATGGTTAAAGGCCAGGAATCTTGATAATAACACATAAACATGATATTGCTGAGAAAAATATTTTAAGGCAGGTATGATGATAATGTAGTAAACCAGGGTTGATTTTGTACAACCAATATTTAAACCATTCATAATCTCCTACAAAGTAAAATGGATAGAATAGCACACAACCACACACACGTACAGTATGCATGCACGCACGCACGTTCAGCCCTCTCCACAGACCTCAAAGCCGAAGCAACATACACACAGGAAGCATTTTACTGCGTACACGTTAGAGAGGTGTCATACTGGAGGAGTTTGCATGTATAATTCACATGCACACAGCCACATGTTAACTTTGTGCATCTGTGATATAGTGCCTCTAGCAAAAAAACACCTCTGCTGAAAACGGCTGTCCACCTCTCTTTTACGCATGCTACACTGCAAAGAGGAGTTAGAAGGCCAGGTTTTTATTTCTTTTGTATAAATGAAATGGCTGATGGGTTCGTCTGTTCATATGGAAGCAAATAGGACATAAACAAGCAAACAAACAAAACACACCACCCTTCAATATGTGTCTATAAATATGTATACACAATTACTAATAACTGATCAATATTGTACACAGGAGGACTACTTGTCATGTAGTACTGTATGTCACAGTGTATATATATAAAAAGAAAGAAACCTTCCAGGAAATCATAAGCAAACATAATTTACTAGTATAGATCTAGTGATGGATAAAACAACCAAAGAGCTGCATTATATATAATTTATGCCTTATTTCTGGCTCACATAAAGTTTATTCATTGAAAAAATTCAATTAGCTTGGCAAGAAGATATCTTGACTAAAGGGAAAGCTATCTAATATTTCTCATAAGCATTTGGTAAATGTAAGACTATTAAAGGGACAGTCTGTCTTAAATCAAAATTGAGATGCATATAAGTATGTTACAATAGGTCTTGGCTGTTATAAATTTTCCTGCTCTGCACATTTACCATGAAGTCAAATTAGTATGACTGTGAATTTATCACAAATTTAACGATTATCTTTGACAGGAACTAGCTTGTATGGTTCCACTTAGCCATATGACTACAGTATTCTAATTAGCCTTACGGCTAGTTCCGGTTAGCCATATGGCTATTTTCTCAGAAAGAAAAGAGTTATATTTGTACTAAATGCACTGTAATTTTGGAAAATATTACTCTATTTAGCTCAGTGGGACTGTAGAAGCTTCATACAAGTCTCAGCTGTACTTTGGAATGCATTTTTGGACAGAACTACGGTTGCGGAAAATGGTCCCAATTACTTAAATTGTACTCACATTCTGGGTGACAAACTTCACGGTTGGTGTACAAAGCAGGAAAATTTATGACCAAGACCTATTGTAATGTCCTCAATTTTGATTCAAGACAGACTTGGAAAAACCCGAACTATCCCTTTAAGACTATTGATATTTTTAGACATATATACCAATTTTTAGTAAAAAGAAATATGAAGAGTTATACAAACTTGGGGAAAACCCTAATTAAGTTAAGGTTTAAAAAAAATACTAATAATGAAGTAAAAATAAAATATATACAGAATATAAAAATATGCTTAATAATCATATTTTTATGATAGAATTATAAGTTACATTTACCTTTGTTTCACAATTTTATTATTATTATTATTATTATTATTATTATTATTATTTTCGTTCATTTTTTTGGATCTTCGTTTGCTTGCAGAGTCATCATATAATGGGTATTTCATACTGCCAAAGTATGAAATTTTTTGGTATTCCAAAAAAATTTAATTTCAAAGATTCGTTTTTTTTTTTAAAGAAAATAATGGAGTATTTTTATATAATGATAAATTTTCTTGATTAATGTGATTATATATGGAAGTATGTACATTTTCTCATTCAGTGACAATCGTGATTTTAATTAAACAGATAATTAGTATAAGTGCACCTTATAAATGAGTTCACATTAAAGAATCCAATTATTGAGCTGATAGTAATTTACGAAAGGGAGGAAATGAAAGCTTTTTTTTTTCCTTCATGGCAAAGCTGAAGTTCTGTGACAGAAACATTATGAATCAATCTCCCAATTATCCACTGGCAGAGTAAATAGCATGTTGCCATGCTATAATCCTAAGTAACATTGGGAGCAGCAGAAGCCTAATGAGCCCCATAGAGAAGGTTCTTGAGACACTGCTGACACACTGCATGTCATCGCACTGCAGGCCAGTTAGCGTGCACTCACACTGAGAGCACAGCTTTAAACAGACCACTGCATGTTATTTTTGCTGCACAAAATTTGACCCTTCTGAGTGCAAATGAACCTTACACACACACATGCACGCACGCGCACACACACTGTACAGCCTTGACTTCGCACTGCTGATTGAATGGTTGAAAGGGCCTCGCAGCCTTCTGTTGGCATGATACCAGACAGGGGGGGATTACTTCCCTTTAAATCTATTTCATATCCCACTGGTGTATGACTGCTGTCATGGATACCTCCCTGTGCATGCTCTATGCATGAGCGCATGAGGACTCACATACACACCTATGGATTTGCATCTATCTATGCTGTGACAGGCATCCCAATACTGTACTAGGAGAGATTAAATGCTCTTTATGTTCACTAGGTGCATAAACCTGAACAAACATTGAACTGAATGTGATCATTCCGAAACTCAAATATAGTCATTAAAGCGTGTAGATAAGACATGGACTGAAACACTACTTAATTTGGACTAATAGCAAAATCTGGTATTGTTTCTAGACATGCTGATGTGATACCATACCTTCCACCAGTATATTACGCATTCTGGCTAAGTGCACAAGGTGAGTGGGAGCCATTTAACTGAGATATAGACAGACAGAGAGAGCAAGAGAGAGAGAGAGAGAGAGAGAGAGAGAGAGAGAGAGAGAGAGAGAGAGAGATCAGTGATTGTGTGTCAGCTGCTTCTCTTCCCCCACATGATTGATTCCCCCTAGAGGAATGCCTCCACTTTGAGTGTATGCTGGAATCAAGATTAATAAGAGGGCATTTACATTTCTGGTCTCCTCCTCAGATGCACACATATACACAGGCAGGCATACAGTCATACACACTAACATGGGGCCCTCATCGTCATCCAAAAGGCAAAAATCTGAAATCTGAAACGTAGCCTGACTCTGCGCCAAATGCGATCTCCCCCTTCTTCCAATAATTTGAAAATCAATGATCATTCCCAGAATAATGCTATTGTTCCTCCTGTAACGCTAACACTTGGCTCTTGTAACGTCTGTGGAAACTAATTCCCCTACAATAAGATCTTATTACGTTATACATAGATTTTAGCTCTAAGATGTTCTGTGGTGACATTTGAATAAAACGAGAAAGAGAAAAAGATGACTCCAGGGACTCAACCTCCCATGGAGATGTTCTGGGAAATTCATTACAAAAGCGAAAGAGGGTGCAACAGAATTTGACTTGACCTTGAAGGCAGCTTAAGACACGAAATAAAAGGTCAAGCAAAAATATTTTGGGTGATTAGTGGGAAGATGACCGGTAATAAATTAGTTTGTAAGATTTTTTTTTATACTCTGTCATTAACATGTAAAATACTAATCTTGTCCTTCTTCTTTTAAAATACAAAATAAACAAGCCATCCTTTAATCTTTTCAGAGCCTTCGCTAATGGATTTTCCTGCTTAAAGTTTCTCCACCCTGATGTTAGAGAAAGCATCTCATCACTTGCGTGTTCACACCCTTGGCCCGACAGCAATTCCCTCAGTCAAAGCAACATGCTCACTACCTTTCTCACATAATGAGCATACAGATATACAGATGTCAAGTTTTTGTTCAAGGGGAATGAAGATGTGTATGAAGAGCAGAAACGCAGGTAGAGATCACCGGCACTGTAACAGCATCTTGATCAATGCACGGGAATCAATTTTCCACTTCAGAGTGGCGTAGGAGTCAAGAGATGGATGTTATTATTCAGGTCCCTCATCAAAGCCTGCTGTGCTGAAGCGACAAAATCTCACATTCGAGTGTACGTGCAAGTGAAAGTGTTGGTGTGTGTACAAGACAGATAATTAACGTGTTATTTCTTAGTTGTACTTATTTTGGGAAGTAAAGCTAAATCAGACACCAAATATATGTCGGAAAGATGCTACCAGGGTGGGGACAGAGACACGGACAGAGAACAGACAGAACCCGAGAACTGGGGAGCAGAGCACGGTACCTTAGTCTGGAGATAGTGAGGGTAGTAGTAAGTGTACTGGGGGTACATTGGTTGCTGTTCCAAGCGTTTGCCCATGTAGCTGGAATCTCTCTGGCCGTGGCAGGATACTGAGACTCGTGTGCTCTCTCCAAAACTCAGAATGCCTTCGCTCGCTGGGCCAGGGGCTAGATCCGCGCAGCAAAGGCAGTGAAAATAGGATGAAGAGAGTGTGAAAGAATGATGGGGAGTGCCACAGGACCCCCGGCTGTCCTTATGTCTGTCACTGTGTGGGAGTTGCACTCTCAGTGTGCGAGCCGCACTCTCCTCCCGCTCTTCCTACTGGAGATCGGACAGAAGATGAAGGGAGAACAGAGAGGCAGCGAAGATGAGGTCTGTGCAGGAGGAAAAGGAGAAGCGGTAGTAAAAACCAAGGAAAAGAGGCAATGGAAGAAGAAGGAAAGAGGGGGTGGCAGAATATCACTTCTTATGGAAAGCAAGCTCCTTGTCTCCTGCTCATGCCTCGACTTTGTCTCCGTCTCTGTAGTTGTTTGTTCTCTCGTGGCTGCACAATCTCAGATCTTTCTCAAGGCTGTCAGATATTCCAAGACTGTCTACTCCGGTGTGTCCTGCTCTGGTTGATACACAAAGAAGCGATGCAGATGGATGATGTAGCTGCGCTGAGAGAGCTGAATCTGATCACAGTCAATGAGTCCGAAACCGTCCCTAGGAACAAGGAGCTCACACGGAGTCCGGCTTTAAGCACCAGGGAACTCCAATAAAAGGGAAATACTATCCTGAACCCAGACACAAGTCCACACAGCACACAGTGCTCTTTCTCTCCAGTGTCTGGCTGATGCCTTCTTTTCCCGCTGTCTCCTTGTCTTTCCACTTGCCTGTGCCTGTGTGAATGCGCGAGTGGAAGTAATTGTTCCTGTGTGTGACTGTGTGTGTGTATGCTTGTATGTATGTGTGTATGTGCGTGTGTGTGTGCGTGTATGTGTGTGTGCATGCGTGTGTGTGTGTGTGTGCGCGCAAGTGTGTGCGGCTGGGTGCTCCACACTGGTGAGGAGTGAGGACTCGGCTCAGGCAGCACTATGATCCTCCTCCTGGTAGGCGGGACGAGAGGCAGGATGCAGCACTCCCTGGACTGGGGGAGTGTCACGACCAGCCTCTCTCTTTCTCTCTTCTCTTTCTCCCTCCTCAAGAGCAAAAACGCCCTCTGCTAGGCTTTCACTCTGCAGGCAGGAGGAGCCAGGAAGAGGGGAGGAGAGGAGAAAGGGTGCCATGAGGAGCATAGGCCTCCTACTGGTGATTTGTAGATTCCACAGACATTTACCCTTTGGATTTTTTTTTTCTTTCTACTTTTGAAAAAACTGACATGCACAACCTCTAGTGTAAACAAATTTTCACAGCTTGCAACATGCCTAAAACAATTAGGAATACACGTTCTGTTATACTGTACAGTACAGTAGGTGCATACAGTAGTACAGCTAGGAAACAGTTAAATTTTTGTGTTCCCTGAGGACCAGTTTGGAAAACATTGTTCTAGCTCATTTAGCACTTTCACATCATTGTCTTTTGTAAATTACTAGTAGAAGTGTATGCACAGCAGATTTCCTTTTTGCCATGTGGCACCCGGTTATCTCTGTAGCAGAGACTGATAGTGTAACACACTGACACACTGACATTCATGCATAGTAGAGCAGAGAAATATGGCCTAAAGAAGTGCTTACATAAGTCTGTGTGCTAATCCTCACCTCTGCTTAGAGAGCAGAGAAATAAAGCTTTTCATGACTGTTAAACAAAAACAGGAATATAGCTGATATGTTCATTAGTGCAACAGAGAAAAAAAATTAGGCAGTGATGTAGAATGATTAGTTTGTAATTCAGATTCTTCAAGCATACATATGGAAATAAAAGAGGAAATGTTTTATTGTCATTTGACTCCCTTGTATATTGTTGTTCTACTCCTTTTGGATGCTATTAGGAACATCATATATACATATACAAAAGATCGCATATGACACAACCCTATGAATTTTATCTGGGTTTAGAACTGAGCATTGAACTGACTTATCACCCCTGTAGTTGAGTTGAGCTGAGGAAATGAAACAGGCAGAGATACTCCCTCTGTATAAACTGGGCCCAATATTTAATTGTATAATAACCTAAAATAACCTTTTTAATTAATATTGAAAATGTCAGATGCCCCAACCCCAGAACTGCCGTCTCTACCGTTGCCTGCTATTATGATCAAAGAAGTAAAGGTTGAACATCAATTTTACATTATGAATCAACCAGCTGAAAGACATTTGCTTGAGGTTTAATGTCAGGATTCCATGAAAGAGATGATTTTAGAGCAAACAAACTCATTGCGTCTGTACGTGCTTCATTCGTATTAGCCTTGGAATTATCCACCACTTTTGAAGAGAATCTAAATTACAAACCGGCTCCAGAGAAGCTTATATGGAGTGTATGTGTTTATATACATGGCCTCCAGGGAGCTCTGATTATGTGGAACAAAATGCTAATGATAAACGTACTCAGGAAAGGCAAGATGATTTAGGGTTTTAAAAAAAAAAGCAATGGCTAATAATAATAATAATAAACATGGTGGTTTTTTGGGTAATGACTGGTTACAGACAATACATTAAGTGTTTGCTTCTGCAATAAGCTACCTGAGAGAGAGAGAGAGAGAGAGAGAGAGAGAGAGAGAGAGAGAGAGAGAGAGAGACAAGAATTATACGTCTAATATTAGACAAGCCCTATATAATGTAAGTTTCTAAAATAGAACAAAACTTCTGAGGTTCTGTAATAAACTGAACAAGCCATGTGTGGTAGTCTGGAAAGTGCTTCACATGGTCATCTAAACAGCATCCAAGCCTTATCATTGTCTTTCAAATAACTGGTCTCTGTTCCTCTTTGAATAAATTGTGATTAAATTAGTCAGTTTTGTTATGTTGAAACATAGTGGGTATTTTGACAAACAGTTAATGTAGATATTACTAAATCATATAGCTACATCGTCAACAACTTTAAATTGTGACATTATTTGAGAAAATCACACTTAGCTAGAAAGCGTTTAGACGTATTTAGGCAGACTAACTATTTTTAATACAGTGACTCTTTTCCTAACAGGATATTTACAGGCTGAAAGTCAAAAGAACTCTGGAAGGATACCGCTGAGCCATCAACTTTGCAAAAGAAATGTGGTCGGAAAAAATAATGAACAACTATAATCATTCACTTAAATGCTTGGTGAGGTTGAAGCATAAAATATTGACATTAGTAATCATAGCTATGTTTAATAGCAAATGTAAGAGCATTTCCACCCATGCAGTGTGATGGGAACTCAGGTTTGGGACTAAACAGCTGTCCCCCACCCCCACCCCAATAAAAAATTGTGAATGAGAAGGTTTCCAGTTCCTGGGAAGAATAGACTATGGACTAGACCAGACTGAAGCAGAGGGAAAAAGCAAATAAAGCAATGTACCCATCATGCATAGAGCCCAATGTATGTACAAGCCTCTGGAGGCAGTGTTATGATATTGGGTTGCTTCAGTTGGTGAGGTCTAGGTTCAGCAATGTTGCATGGCAATAAAATTAAGTCAGCTGATGACCTAAATGTGCTGAATGCCCATGTTATCACATTAATGGATTTTTGTATACTCTGATGGTGACTTAAAATATGAAAGTGATTCTGTGACCATGAATTGATCACCACATTGCACATCATAATAAAAGTTAAATCAAATTAAAAATTTTAGTGTGTGTGACCTTTTTGGCCAGACAGTGTATGTTAGTAAATTCTATTTTAGCCAGCATCTGATTTTTTTTACCACGCTTTTTTCCCCAGAAAACAACATTCAACATCTTTTCCAAATTGCCACATATACAGTATACATATATACATCTTTTATATTATAGTAAAAAATATTGTAATGTTCTAATGTCATAAACCTACTCTTTATAAAAGCATTAGATGGACACTCATGAGTGCGTTTTAAAAATTGTACAACGTCATTCGTAGAATTTTGAAATAAACAAAATTTTTACATGCTACTGTGAAGTGTGCGTAACGAAGGTGTGAGATTGCGTTTATTGAGTAGATTTCAATTGCACACACATAAGCACATATAAAAAAATGTAAAGTGCCATCATGAATTTTGAAAAGAACTAATGATTTTTCCAAGGTCAATTTTTTTTTATGGTATACAGTAAGGCCGTTTTCCATTTAGATAGCAAAATAGTATATCGCCTCTTATAAAGCCTATACGTTACCACAAGCTCGGCCAAATACACCTGTGAAAAGCCCATTAAAATTCTTCAGTATGATGCGTGCACAAACAAACAGACAAACAGACAAACAAAAATTCCTGATGTGTTCTATTACTCATCTTACAAACCACCAAATATCTTTTTGCAAATATCTTCAATATACAGACATGCCAACTTTTTATTTACAGTTTTATTACATGTATATATGATGCACAACTACACAACAGACATATTTTACTCCACAGACCTGGCAACTATTTACACATTACTTGTGAACACTGAATGCTTTTTCCTATTTCTCTGCTAAAGGATTTGGAACTTGTTTAGGTGAGAGATCTGGTGTGACACCACAAGAGTTTACATGCACACACTCATTATTAAAGCAAGCAGTGCTCTTCAAAGCATCTTCGGAAGGGTGCAGGAAACGGTGTCTGTGACTCACGGGTACCGTTCTCATGGGCCCAGAGACACAAAAGTGGAAAAAGAGCTTCTTGTCTGGTTACAACACATCTGGGAAAACCAGCATACCAGCTATCAGCTCCTTTCCTTGGGCAGACAGAAGAAAATGGATATTGTCTCACAGAAAGCAATATGTAGAAGCTAAGCAGATAGTATTTTGGTGTCAGTCATGAAAAAATAAAGAACGAAAGAAATTGCCTGGAATATCAGGTCTATAGAAGACACAATACAAGGTTATGCCCTTGGGTCAGCCTGTTCTGTTTGAGTCTTAAGTACTCCATTATTTAAAATCATACAGTAAGGGCAGCCATGCAGTGTCTCCACTGACATGTCAAACTATGATGGATTGGTTCTGGCCCAATCTGGGTCTGAGCTAGGATAATGCACATTATGTTTTCTGCTGTCACGAATGGGCATGGTGACTGACATGTACATTTATAATGGCAAGCTTTATTAAGGACCCTCTAATGATGATCAAGAATTGCAAGCACAGTTTCGAGCACAACAGAAACAACATTGGAGCTGAACTGTACATGACCACTGCCTTTCTGGGATGTATTTCATTGAGCTTCATTGCAATGCACAAAAGAGACCCCATTCTACCTTTTTAATAACCATCTATTACACTATTCAACTATTACCCATTCAGTGTAACCCACAAGTTCTCCACCACAGCCAGACCATCTCTTATACTACTTATTTATATCGAGAGCACCCCACTCACTGCTGCATACAGAAGATATGTTCACATTTCCACTTATTCTTAGCCTTTATACACCATTTACAATAAACATTTAAAATCTTACCTGATGCCTTTGTATTCAGGTTGATTCTTGCTAACACAATTACACCCCAACACTCTTGTTAACAGTTTAAATAAGGACACTGTTATGCACAATTTGCAAACAATTTACCTGTATAGCACGTTCATTTATCTAGCTTGGGTAGGTTTATTACTGCTTTTGTCCTGATGAGAGCTGTGCCAAATTTGGAACTTGTGCCATTTACCTCCCTAAAAATCACATAGTTTTAAAGTTTCAGTGTAAAACTCTATGGCGTTGTAGGGCAACACAATCAGAGATGATATCCCATTCACAAAATGACTTGTTTACGATGCTAGAACATCCAAAACGTCCTAAAGAACACATACTGTAAATGGTTGGTACAGTGGGTAGAAGATCTTGGCTTATGTTCTGTGCAGAGTTTTTTTCTTCCTTTGATTATGTAAATTGCTCCTGGGTTCTTTGGTTTCCATCACAAAATTGCCCATAGTTGTGAATTTGTGCGTGCTTGATGCACAGAGATGAACAGGCATCTCATCCTAGTGTGAATTCTTCAGCCATGTGCCTAGTGTTACTGGGATAGTCTCCGGATCTACTGTGATCCTGACCAGGATAAAATAGTTACTAAAGGAAGAAAGCAACTTTAAGGATCTGGTTTTGTAAGAACAAATGTGGAAAGAATTGTGTAGAAAAGAGACTGAAGAGTCTAAAGTAGTGAACAGTTCAACAACAGAAGTTAAAATGTTGTTGAAAATATGTTAGTCATCCCCTCCCCGCCCCCCCTCTGTTTGCAAACAAGCCATAAATGTGAAATCAGTAAGTTTGGAACAAGCCACAGAAAGCTGTAGGCGGGTGAGTTTGATAGCAAACTGCGTGTGAAGTAGTGTTAGACCAACTAAGTTTCTCTCTATCTGTCTTTGCTCATGAAAAGCTTTAATCAAGTAGTGTTTACTTCAGAACAGACTACACAATTCTTTATCACACCTAAGTTTGACAACAACTTATTTGGAACTGCCTGGTGAAAGACCAAACTGGCATCTAAAAGGACAATTGTGGACAAAAGTGGACAATTGCTTAATATTTTTCAGCTAGAGCCAAATACTTTTCTGTGAATGATATACACTTGAACTCTAAGTAGACTTTGGCATTCTTAAAGGAGCTGTATAATAGAAACTAGCTGTAATTCCTTCAGGCGTGTTTCCTTTATCCGTCTTGATCAACATCAGCCCTCCCAACAGAAAAGTCACTGCGTTTTATCGCTCATCATGGCTTGTTAGTTCTGAGGTTAGTCAAGGTTCATTTCTCTAAGCTTTGTTCCCTATGAGAAGACTCAAAGCCATAAAGTTTAATAGAGTTCCTGTAATATTGTACCAAGCGACCCATAGGACCACAACACTTCAGTCTGGGCACAAGTGACTGGGAAACACTCTGTTCCTTATCATGCTACGCTGTATTTTGTATTTTCTGCAGTTTGTCTGTAGTTAAATTGCATGCTAATGTAAAGTGCAGTGGGCAAGTTAGTACAGTAAATTTGCAATTACAACATTTGTATTGCATGAGTACCAACCAACGCTATGCATTTGTGTTTCCTAATACCACCTCCAACTGCTGGCCACCCAATTGGCTTCCTTACAGGTTCACTTTTTTCACTGTAATTGCATTTGACATCGAATATTAAACTCAATGGGCCTCATTTCTCAAACTGGATACGAACAAATGTATTCAGAAATTGTTCCTTAGACCCTTTTACACAAGAAATGTGGCATAAAGAAACATGCAGTCAGTTCTGAAAATATGTTTATATAATATGAGAGCTCTCTCTATATATATATTACACACACAATACACAACCTAGGGAGTATGTATATACACTGTAAGTTGGTATTTCAGAGACTGGGGTGGTCAATGGGTGTCACTAATTGCAAAATGTAGGTGAGCTACATTTATGACATGTGCACAAAGTTGTTGAAATTCTGACAATTTACTTTTATTTGGTGGAAGCATTTGCACACAGCTCTACTAAAATATTGATAGATGTACAATGTATTTACCCAGGGACCAGACATTCAATTTTAAACAAGCAAGAAAAATGACAAAACTATAAGGAGTCATATGATTAATAATATTTTATTGTTAAATTATTCATTAATATAGGATGTTTACTTTTTTCAGATTATACATAATAATCTGTACTATGCAGTAGTGTATTATATTAATATTTTATTAATAGTTAGATGTGTACTTTGTAACATAAGGAGTGCTTTTTTATTCTTCATTGCATTATAGGATAACAGTCTTTTAATAGTTTTTAATTATTTTAGATTTAAATTAAGTAGGTAGACAATTTTAAATGTTGACTTTGTGACCTTATGGGGTGCCGCCATAAGATTTCTCATAGCTCTGTCTGAACACTAGTGTATGTTTGATAGATATACAGGTTAAGCATGTAGGCTGTAGTTTTAAGAATAGAGATAGACAGGGAGTTATTAACAAGGGTGTATACAGTCAGCCTAATGATCCATGCACCTATTTGTAATAATACAGCAACTTACTGTCACACTGAAATTACTGCCAAAATTTTACATTTTAATTATGTCATTAATGACTCGGTGGACAAACTATCTATTAGCTGAAACATGGCATTTTCTGATGTGCTGTTTTCATTAGGCTATCCAAGCTAAACCTATTTTTTGGTAAGATGCCATACAACAGACTTCTTTCATTAATTAAAAGCAGATTAATGAAAATGTCCTCCTTGGAAAGCATTCAGCACAAATAGCTTAAACATTTGATTTTAACTTACAGGGAGATAAGAAAAAATGTAAATAACGAATTCCTAGTACTGATTTACTGCTAGGACTCCTCCATGACACACAGTCACTCACACACACAGTCACTCACACACACACACACACACACACACACACACACACACACACACACACACACACACACACACACACACACACACACACACACACACACACACACACACACACACACACACACTCACACACACTCCCTGCAGGTAGTGGTGTCTCTGGTGGAGGAAAGCACGCCTGGTCTAGCGTGACTGACAGGAGGGGCTCCAGACAGTGGAAGGTAATTAATTTCTGTAAACGACCGCCATATCTGTCAGCTTTTATAAACGAGCATTTATGCGTTATGGACGATTTAACCACAGCGCTGAGGGGAACTGACAGTGATGAGTGGAACAGACCTATAAGGAAATCTGATATATGGACATATGAGTTTCCAGTATATGTAATATATTGACATATAAGAATTTGATACATACATACAGTACATACATACATACATACATACATACATGCATACAGTATATACAGTACAGGCATAGAGTACATACATATAGAAGTATGCATTTATATGGAATTTCCTTCTAGATCAATGGAATTTCCTTCTAGATCAATAAAATATCTATCTATCTATCCATCTATCTATCTATCTATACATCTACACTGATTAGACCTAGCATTATGACCACCTGATACCATACTGAGTATGTCCCCCCCCCCCCCCCCCTTTGCCACCAAAAACAGTAATGACCTATGTTTTTGACACCTTTCTAAGGAAATTAGAGATACAGCAGCTCAGCCTACACCGACTCCCCATGTGCATCAATGAGCCTTGGCTGTTTGAGCCAGGTTTTCCTTCCTTGGACCAATGCAGACTGGGAAAATCCCACAAGAGCTGCAGTTTTGGAGTTGCTCTGACCAAGTCATTTAGCCTTAAAGTCATTTAGTCATTTAGAAGTAATGATGAACACAGCCTCTTAATAGATAATAGTAAATAGGATTGGATATTTCATTTCTCGATAATATAGGCAACGACTGCGAGAGGCAGCACATGAAACATAAACAAAGATGGAACCACTTGACTGTTCAGGAGCAAACTAAGATCGCAGCACGCAGTGAAGCGTGGAATTGTGCAGAGATTGTGGCGTACAGTATGCAACGCAATATCTGGAGACAATAAAAAAAAAAAAAAGCTGATGACCACAGGCTCGGGGAACAATGCAAGAAGAAGCACCACAAGTGCATATGTTGAAATTTAAAGATTTGCTTTCATTTTCCTATGGAATAAACTACATGTATCATTTTTTTATTAGAAATATTATTACAAATATGGACTTTATCACCAATTTGTAATGCCGAGTTATTTTTACCCACCCTGTTTTAGGCAGTAAGTAAATGTTTTGTCCTTGAAATTGATGTGTTGGTAACAGAAAGAATGGGCAAATGCACGGATTTGATTGACTTTGACAAGGCCCAATTGTGAGGGCTAGAATACTAGGTCACAGCGACTCTTGTGGAATGTTCCCAATCCCAATTGTGGAACTAGTGGTAGCAGGAATTAAAACCAGTAAACCTCTCTTTTGTTCCTAATTACCTAATGCAATACATGTTGATTTGAAAGAATCTAGTATTGTTCTAAAATGTAGAAAATTATTCCTTCGAAAACATTTCTACATAAAAGAAAAATTTATATAGAGCACTAAAGAGTAATAAAATGAATACAATCAATATTTGGTGTAAAAACTCTTTGCTTGAAAACAATCAGTAGTGATTGATAAGTAGAACAGTTGGGATGTTTTACTGAGTGTTCTGGGGAATATCCCCAAGATCTTTTTGTAACTTTGTCATTTTTGCTTCTTTGCATTTTCATGCAAAACCCAGGTGCCTGCATTAGTTTTTATTGTTTCCATCTGAAAATCGTTCTGTCATATGTTTTTTTTTTTTTTTAATATAGGTTTTGTACATTATAATGCTGACATGATAAACAGACTGTATATTACAAAATTTGCACTAAAGATAATATGGTGCCTAAGGCTTTTACACTGCATATAACATTTCTGCATGGGGAAAGCGCCCAAAGTGGATACAGTCCAATATTCATGTGAATAGAGCACTCTGATGATAAGAACACTTGATTCTTAGTTGGAAACACTTTTCCCTCTCATAAGCAAAGAGAAGTCATTAGTAGTAGCGGGGCTATCACAAGGTTTAGGTTGATTCTTCAACTTACAGTACAGCCTACTGTATACTTATACAGTAACATTATATTTATGTTAAATCAAAATATTCAACACCTCAGCTAATGCAATATGACACTCAACAAAAATGTTTATACTGGATATCATACAGTACAACAAATATAAGCCAAAATGTACTAAAATGCATATAAAACTGATCTACTTACAAAATCTGCTTACAAGTTGTATGAAAATTTTGCAAAATTGTCTTGTGTCCAGGGTTCCCATAATAGCCCCTGATGCACTGGGACTCCGGGTGGAATATAGCAACTGCTATATGTTCCCCCTGTATTATAATGGTGCAAATATACACAGTTATCAATATAATAACGCTTTAATCGAAGATGTCTTAGCGTTTTTCCAGCACTGTTTCCCCATCAATTAGTAACAAATCCAACACTGATCCCAAAATTATTAGACAACAAGACAGCATGAGTCAACCATCTTTTAAGAAAGAATGCACATACAGTACCTTGCTTCAGCCGAGAGTTTTGGCTAAAGTCAAACCTTTTTTTTTTTCTTTTACCAACTTTGTGAAAGTGATCCATGCTTTTCTTTCCTCTCCTTTTTCTTCTCTTGTTTCCAGCTTGTTCAAAATGCTGCTGCTACTGTAGGTTTTTGACTTGCAAGCATACAAGCGTGATCATATTTCCACTATTTTAGTGTCTTTTCACTGGTTTCCAGTTTGATACAGAATTGATTTTAATATCACCATAGTCATTTAAGTCATTTAATCGTTTAACATCCTTTTACCTCTCTGAGCTTTTACTTGCTCACATACCCTCTAGGACACTTAGATCCTCTGACCAGATGCTCTTTCATATTCCCAGGCCCAGACTCATGCTCAAAGGGGATCATGTTTTTGCAGTCATAGCTCCAAATTTCTGGAACAGTCCACCAATCAACATTAGGGCTTCACCATCATTAACAACCGTTATTCCAGACTTAAAACCCATCTTTTTTTCAATGGCTTTCACACCTGGTCTACTTATCTATCTATTTCTTTTATTTATTTAATTATTAGGTAATGTGGTTTTTGAGTGTTCCTCAAGATGAGCAAATATTTTTTATACATTTTGACTTGGAAAACGAACAAGTCTTGGTTTAAGAATACCGACTATCATGTATCTTACTTTAGCTTCACACAGACAAGCACACACACAAATGCAGGTTAATTTGTTTTATTTTTACTTTATTTTTGTATTAATTATTTTTATGTAATTATTTTTTGGGCTGTGGAACAAATACATTTCCATTATTTTCTATGGGAAAATACAATTTGGTTTAAGAGTGCTTTGATATACGTACCTGCTTCCTGAACGAATTATGTTTGTAATCCAAAGTTCCACTGTATCCGTTTCTCTTGTTTCTAAGCTCTGTGGCCAACGTAACAGAATTACAAGCAGCAATGATATAGCACTCACACACAGTCCATCCAGAGTAGTGCATTTATGAAGGTACCATTTATAAACAGACATTTAAAAAAAGACAATGAGCTCTTAAGAAAAAGAAAACTGTCCAGTTTGCTGACTGCGAGAAAGACCTATTGCTTCTGGGTAAATCTCAAATGGCACATGAAGATAATTCTAGACTTACACTATGGGAAACAGGAAAATACAGAAAGCCATCACTCCTAATCGCAGCACTTAATACTCACATACACTGTGGTGCCATGTATCCTGTGGTTTCAAATGGTTCCTCCTTATAGGCTGTTAGGTGTTTTTGATGAGGTGCTCAGACACCAGGGTTTCTTCAAACACACGTGGGAAAAAAGGGTTTCGACCCATCAATAGCCTCTATGCAATGTTTCTGGTGAAATATGTGTTGTTCTGCAGATTACGGAACAGTAAGGGGAAAGAGAGCAGAACAGAGACCATGATCCTACTTCTTCATTCTTGAATAAGATGTAGAGGAAACTGTGGAGAGTGCAGGGAGAGAAATAGAATGTACTCCAAATGTGTAAAGACAAGATATAGTGAGCGTACACACACAACTGGACTACAAGTAGAATATTTTATAATGTGGTATGTCTTGATTTTTATTCATTAATTCACCTTCAGTGACCACTTTATTCTTGTCACGTTTAAACTGGATCTGGAGACTATCCCAGGAACACTGGGCATAAATACACCCTAGGAAATGGGAATACACCCTGAATGGATTTTCAGGATGTATTCACAGGACACCATGCAAACACATGTTTCACACAAAAATATATGTAACTCATTCACTTGCCAGTTTTGGGAGATGGGAAAAAATCTGAGAAATCCCACACAGTCATAAGATAACACGTACTGTAAATCAGCAGAAAAAGTGACTTAAGCTCAAGAATTAACCTTTTTTTTATTTTATGTTAAATATTACTTTTAATTGAACCAAAAGAACTATAGACATACAAACTACTTTGCTCAACTACACATTTATTTATGTATTATTCTTCATTTTTTGATTTTGGGTCCATGAAATGTATTTGTTAGCAGGAAATAAATAAATATATAAATAAATAAATAAGTAATTGCTGTAATCACAGTAACAAACCCATACGTCTTATACAGAAGTATGTAGTTCTTTTACACTCAGTTGTTTAGCAGATTTAGTCTTTAACTGGGCTGCATGTAAGTTCATTCTTCCAAACCAAACAGAACAGTAGACCTCTTTACAAAGATGGGCTTTTTTCCCCACTTGATGGGTTTAACAACAGGGTAGAGACTGTGTGAAGTCTCCAGTACAGGATGTTACCTAAATATCCTTTCCCTGACATATCATTAAAATTTCCAATATACAGCATTTAATTCACAAAATTCCCAATGAACATTTTTCTTGTGTGTGGCTCAATAAATAACTGAGGGAAAATACACAACAACCTACTTACTGATGATGCTCTGATAGAAACAGAATTTTCATACATACACAGTGTGTTAGTAATGCTGTAGCACTGACTAAAATTCTCATCCAGTTGACTTTTTAACCTTCTTTTATATATGCACACCTTTTCAAAGACTGTGTTATTGTAAAGGATTATATTCAGAAGGAAATATGTTTTTTTTTTTTCCCAGTAAGCAAGAATTGAAATTTAGCTGATTCCCCATGCTGATTTGTTATGTGGATATTTGACAGCTGCCCCAGGGACCTTCATGCCATATTAATGGAAAGAAATATGACCAAGACCACTGTAATTATAAAAGCACTCCAGGCAGACACACTGCGTCATAATTTACACAGCTCCCATCATGTTCAGTACTGTTTTCAAAGCAGGGTAAGAGAAACCATTATCACTTTCATCTATGTCATTATACTTATCTTCTTCATTAAACATACCTCAATTCATCTTTTAGCTGAAGTGGAGTGATGAAAGTGAATGTAAATTGAGTTGTGTTTGATTGCTCTGTACAATTAAGTGACCTAAATGTTGAATGGGGATGTCTTCTACTGATTTCTGTCAGAGCCTGAAAAAACAAGAGTTAAAGATTGCCTCAAGGCTGCGTGAAGAAACTAACCTTGTGAGGTGTTGAGCTGTGCTCCAGCTGGAATACAGGAATACAACCTGAGAGAAACAAAGCAGAAAGCCAAGCATTAAGCATTTACACATAACAAGTTTTACTATGCCTTACAGAGACTCAGATTTTCGTCCCCAGCAACCTCTCAGTTCTCTAGTCCCATCTATAAGAAGTTACTCCATCCATCATTGACATTTCCTTAAAAGAGAACACATTTTTGATCTTGAATTAATATAACAACAAACTCCCTCCCAGCTGCTGTTCCATTCTGAAAAGGACAAATGCCAACATCCTTTTTTCATCGAACTGACCAAAACCTCAGAGAGGAAGTTCAGTGGAGATGGCTTTTATGCATTGTCCATGTATTGTCCATTTGATTGCAGAAAAATACAAGCATTCATTAAAAAAGATCCTGTGTTGCAACAATGAGTTTAAACCATAAAGAACTGTCAGAAGATAAAATAATTCTGAATGATAAATAAAACACTTTATAGATCATTACGATCTATAAATATCATTATAAAGAAATATAAATATAATATATATATATATATATATATTTCTATAAATATATTTGTATATTCATAGAATAGTAAATGCACAAAGGCGTAACATTACAAATGGAGTTAAAATGAATGAGAGAACTTTTATAACTTACAAACTTACCCCTTTGAGTTTATTGTATTATCTATGGGAAATTTCCACTATTGAAGACAATTCCTCTTTATGAAATTATTCTGTAAAAGCCTTGTTCAAAAAAATGCACACTACAACAACTTTAAAATGGTGAATACCATGGTGGCATAGTGGGTAGCATTGCTTCAATTCCATCGTCAGAACAAGTGTGTGAGAGTGTGTGCGTTTGTGTGCCCTGTATCCCAAGTCTCTTGGGATAGGCTCAATGCCTTCCACAATCCTGTACAGGATGAATATAGTTAATTAATTAACATGATGTGAATGCTTAACCAGGAGCCTAAAACTCTTATGGGGTAGGAGTAGCTTGGAGGTTAAGATGTTGGACTGATGACAAGGATGTCCCTGGTTCGAGCCCCGTCACCACTGGGCTGCTGCTGTTGGACTCTTGAGTAAGGTTGGCATTTAGCATGACACATAGACAGACCCCTAAAACCCTTACAAGGCTCAGATTAATACAGACATTACCAAAGATGTTTTAAATATAATGGCTGTGTCCAATAAAAGTAAGAAACATTCAATCTTGTGGAAAAAATTATAATAAAAGGAAAAGACAGTTTAAACTTATTACCATGAACACCATTCTTGGAAAGGAGGAATAGGAATCAAAATTGAGCAAAGAGCTGAAGAAACTCTGGCAAGAGGACAGGGGACATTCCATGAAATCAAGTCTTCCTTGGATAAGAGCCATGGCAGAATTTAAGGAGATAGAAGTTGATCAAGTTCAGATTGAAAGACCTGCCAAGTACCTAGGTACATTCTTCACAGAGAAGTTCACCCATAATGGAGAACATGGATAAATAATAACACCTGGAGAACAAACTAGGCTATACAAGAGAGGAGAAAGGGGAAAAAAGCTATAATTTGTCTCCAGTTTATAACAAATAAAGAGGGAACAACAAGTGAAGTTCTTGTGCCAAAACTGGAAGAAGATTCTAAATTTAAGTCAACTAGAGCTGTATATTTGGGATGCAGAGCTGAGAAATACAGTATAATTGCATGCATAAAAACAATTAACAGGCCAGATGTTTTCCAAATTCAAGTTCCGCTGCAGCATATTAGCATATCTAGATTTGCTACAAACATGGAACAGTAATTAAATTGATAAAGTGCTTCATAAAGATTTTGTCCAATAAAATGGTATAAAATAATCATTGTCAGTATCTGCAACTGTATCTGCAAAATTAAAATAGCAGAGAATACAAATTAAAATTTCCTAAGCAGGAGCTTTCTGTATCAGAACATGTTTTTAAAGGAGAGGTAGAGACACCATTCTTTTACAAAACATTGTGGGGTTATCAACATATGAGGTATTGTTTCATTACTCAAACAAGCAATTACAATACGAAAACCTACGCATTTTAATTAAACAGTGTTTTTTATCAGGACCACTCAAAGCATTCAACAGGATGTCAGAATTATATAAATGCCTACAGTATTTTACTTAGGAACCACTAAATATATAATAAGAACTTAAGATTTAGATTGAAACATGAAAATGAGATTTCTTTTTGGAAAAAGAAAGAAAAACTGTTAGATCAGTGCAGAAGGTACTATAACTCATTGAAGACAAAATTCATATTTTTGGCCTTGTCCTAAACTGAATCCACATTGGGAAGATATTTATAAAGGATTTTATGCCACCTTAGCACTGATTCACCTCTGGAGCCAGTGGTGTACACTGTACTGTAGGTGCTAAGATTGTAGGCATACAATGTAAATATTGACTAAATGTAATAGAGAAAAATTTATACAATTAATCTTTGCATGTAGATGGTGTAACTATTTAATTTGGTACAATTAAATAATTAAGAAATAGTGCGCGAGAGGGAGTGCTGTTATACTGAGTGTCAGCAGGGCTGTTGTAGGCATAAGGGTGCAACATTTCCCACCAACACATTATGATTTGTTTGTTTATTTAACCATTTAGTTTGCTCCACAAGCACATCTCCTTCCACGACTGGCAGAACTACAGTAACTAACTGTAACTGGTGAAACTGGCAACCAACAGTTAGCAACTGACACGGGGTGAAATTTGGGTACTACTGTATGTAACCAAAAGGTGAGAAGAATAAACCATGGAGATGACGTATAGTCCTGAGAAACTTACAAGATTTACTTTATATATTGTATACTCTGTACACTTGGTTGACAAATTACCATTGATAAAAACGCTATATTAAAAAATGCAATTGAATTCAATTATCCTGCTTTAGACCATCATCTAACCTCCCAAATAGGATTTAATTGAAAGCTAGTGTTCTCCATAAAGTGTGCAATCCCTTATTTCTCACCCCAAATAGTGCCCTTAATCAGCGATTAGAGAGGAATTTGGGATTCAGCCTTGTGTTAGAAGCTAGTTAGCTTTGCAGCTCATGTTAGCCATGGACAAAACAACACGGGTGGCTCAGAGGCAACTCGGAACAAATTAGAAGCAATAACTAAGAAGACAAAATGCAGTTAAGACAACATAACGTTATCAGATGTGTTTTCCTGCTGAAAGTGCTTCTGTGACTGGCACTGAATGAAGGTTTTGGCAGGCAGCTGCTCTTCGCTCTTTCCAGGACTGCAGACCATGCCAACCTACTTTCACCCATGCTGATGCAGAGTTAGTGTAATTAACAATTATTATATTACCTTTGACATGGTGTGATGTACGTATGACAGAATTATATCAGGACTCTGAAAAAGATGAATCACAGATATCCATATTCCTGTCCTTCAGCCACTTTGAATTGTAATGTTGAAAGTTGTACCATTCTGCCCTTTTCCCAAGTTTCCTTGCACAATATTCTTATTTACCTCATAGCTCTTCTTTCCTTTAATTTTGACAAATGCTCCAGGCACAGTGATGAGTGATGAGCTGATAACACCATGTTTTACTACAAGAAAAGTGTTCTTAATATGTACTATGTTTTTCACAACTGACACTATACTATTTTTCCATTTCACCTATCATTTTAACTGATTTTAAGTGGTCTCTGATTTTTCATTTCATACACATTTATTCGTAAACATCTCCTGAGCTATTGCACAAATTACTTAAAATGACAAATAGCACGATAGCCAAAATATTTTATTATGAACTAAGCAAAATCACCATAGCGACTTGGGTTCTTATGTAATCTTGAGTTGATTCCAAATATATATTTTTTATTCACAAGGAAAAATCAAGTCCCATCAAAACAAGGTTTTACTTTAAGGTCATTAAATTTTAAGGGAATTACAGTTATGTACATTTTTCACAACATTTTACTTCCACTATGCAGATCTTTGCTTGTTCTATTTTCTTCAGCCTCATAGTATCTTCACTACGTATATTTCTAGATTCTATATAGAAGCACTGTGTACAAGAAACCAACACTTAAACTCTCAAGTCCCAAGATAATTTTTTTTTAAAGAAGTATTAAGTGCAAACCTTGCCTGAGTAGGAATCGTATACAATAAGACATGCTGTTAGCCCGAAGGCATGAGTGTAGTTATGTGAAAAGTGAGGATGAGCAATTGAGAGATCGTATGGCAGAGCTGAGACAGAGTGACAGGAGAAAGATGAAGAGTTAAAGGGAAGGAGGAAAAGATTTAAGGCTCATGTCAGGAATGCCAAGCACAATAAATATCAGAGGAGCCACTGTTGGGACAGCATTAAAATGGCTCTATCAAATCACAAAGACACAGCAGCCAGTATTATTATGCCAGTTTAGCCATGGTAATTTAATCACATAACGATTAGCAAAAATTTAACCTTGCCAGAATGGATTAGGTAAGAAGTGATTTAAGAGCATATTAAGTTTAGTGGCACCCAGCGACTGGGACTGTTACATTAGGTGTGTGGTTACACTCAACAAGGAGAACAGATGCATAAATCAGATTTCAAACTGGGGGGATGGGGGATTCGGCTGGCAGCTAGCTGGAGGACGGCACAAGAAAGCCCTGAAACATTTTATCGTAAAGCAGCTCATTCATCAAGCTCTGAGAGCCTGGCTTCACCCTGAGGCCTTGGCTGCAATCGACAAGACTGCCTCTCCCTTCATCACGTTTCTTGGACGTTCAAAGTTGGGCTCACTTGCATGGGTGATTACTGAAGGTGTTTAATTAAAACACCCCGGAACAACCAGAAAGTGACTGAACTGTGAGTAGCCATCATGAACCACGCTGAGGTGCAGTCATTGCTCCGGCTGTGTGCAGAGGTCTGGATTAGCTTCAGCCCAACTCATAAACTGGCTTCATTTTCAGATGTCCCACACCTGCCAGCTCACCCACGCTGTGCTTGGCGAGCAGTAAATCAAGCCGTGCAGGGTACCGTTCATCACTACTGATCAGGTTATCACTACACATCTGACTCTTTCAAGCAGGAGGACGACAGAGAAAACCTGTCGCAGTGCATATAAAAACCTGCTGCAAACCCATTTCTCAAATGGGGGCTTTTGGATGAAGAGGACTACCTGCTCTAATTCATTACTCAGGTTCCTGTATATTCTTAGAAAGAAGCGTTTTCAGTGTTAACCCTTTAATAGGTTTTCATTATGAGCCAAGATGTACATTACCAGTCATAAGTTTACACACACCATCTAATTCTATGTTTTTTTCCTGATTTTTATTTCTTTCTACACTGTACAACAATGCTGAAGTGAACAATATCCAAAATCACCTATCTCCGTTGATATTTGGATGTGTCTGCTACTCCAAATTGTTTAAAGCCTTCATAACTGCTCTAATCTGAGGTGCTGTTAAATGGTGATTTTTGAGGCTGGTAACTCTAATTGAACTTGTATATACTGTATAGACACACACACACACACACACACACACACACACACACACACACACACACACACACACACACACACACTGTATATACTGTATATATACAGAATATATAAACTAACTGTTTGCTGACTGTTCCAATAGGGAGCACCGTCTTTAGCAAAAACATGTACTATACATCAAGTCGAGCTCACAGCACTGGTGTACCGTGCGTTAGGAGTGGCAGCAGTTGGTCACACACTCTATTCGTAGGTAATGGCAGCACCCGGGCAATCTGTATATGGGTGGAGCCGTGGGTACCCTCTAGTATATTATGAATAGCACTGACTCACTGAACATCTTGCCACAATGCAAGGTGTATGGTTATGATCAAAGAATCATTCTATCAAATATGACTTTGTGCATAACATTTGTTTGATATGACCTAGTGAGTTTGATCCAAATAACCTAATGTAATTGATTTGCATTTAAGCATTTTTACTGACCAAATATCATCTTAATATCAACACATTAAATATGTTTATGTTTACACCATTAAAAGCAAAATGAATGAAGAATGTTTAGACTTTATGCACAATTGCATCTGATGAGAACGTTGTACAGATAGAATAATGTTTAATAATGAATATAATGGAATTGAAGAAACTGATGTAACTTTAAGCAATATGGGGTTGATGCGCCTGCAATATTTGCTGGCAAAGAGACTGACATTAACATTTAATTCACTAAGGCTGTTGCTAGTCTTTCAAATAGTGTCTGGGACCATCTACTAAATGCAAACTGGGTGAAGTACATAGTTTAAAGGCCAATGAGAAATGTTACACATGATCAAAAGTATGAAATTTTAAATGAGTAATATATTTAAAAGAAAATCCATGTACAAAATAAGGCTGTATAAAAAGGGTATATTTAAACGTTATTCTTGTTTTTGTTTTTAATTCTTGCTGTATAGACAACCGTAGCTGTAACAACACTTGAAAATGTCAAGTCCTATTTAGGGCTGTGAATTTATTTCTGTGGGAAATTCATGCATGTGTTTATGTGCCATGACAAAGTGTTTAAAGCCAGCGATAATAAGTGACAACATGCAGGCTGTGATTTTTCTGCTGAAAAAAAAAAAAGACCATTGATGAGCTGGGCTAAAGCGCACTCATTTTTAACTTGTTAAGCTGTTCAATTGCTCCACTTCCCCCTGCAGGTGCAACAGATTTAAGTTCTGTGCAGGGAAATAACACACATGATGAATTAGAAGAGTGCTCGCTTTGTGTGACGAATGAAGCAGAAGGAAGGCCAGCATGTGTGAGTGTCTGTCCTCTAGCGTGTCAGTATTTCTCTGTGTGCTCTGCCAGGGCATGAGCACCAGCATAGGGCTGACTGATCACCTGTCTCCAAGTTTGCTGCAGGGGTCTCCTTCTGCTTCACATAAGGTCGTTCATTGACTCCAGAAGTTTGGAGGTGCCCTATGTGACTAAGCACTTTTCCCCATTCGGCGCTTACTCTGACTAATTCACCCTAATAAATGGAATGTCCTCAGAGCTTGTCAAGACACAGGCATCATTACTATGAATTATGAACATTCAAAAACACTGAAACCATGCCATGCATTTCTTGTCAGTCTCTACAGTATTATCCTTATGGGATATAACCATACAAACATATCCCATGCAAGGGCCGATACCTCGTTATCATACAAATACCTTTTGTCCATTCAAGCCTTTATCCTGTAGCAGCGGCCATGTTTGTTTAAAGAACAAATTATGGAGAAGTGCTAAAAAGAAGTTAAGAGCTACACAATTTGTCTGTGAATGTGAAGATATTGCGCATTCACACTCATATCACTAATTGTCTATACTGCTTTATCCTGTATACAGAGTCACAGGATGTCTAGAGCCTATCCCAGGAGACAAGGAAGGGTACACCTGGGCAGTCTGCCAATCATCGCATGGTGCTCACATACACACATTCACACACTATGGAATACCAATTAGTCTAATCAGCATGTTTTTGGACTGTAGGAGGAAACCGGAGTACCAGGAGGAAACCCACAGGGAGCAATCTCCATGCACACAGACCTGTCACGGGAATCAAACCCTGAAGGTGCAAGGCGACAGTACTAACCACTGAACCACTGTGCCGCCTACACTCATATCATTCAAGGTAAAAATGGAAACATAGTGTAAATTTCTGACTGTCCTTTTGAGATATGAGGAAACATAAAACACTCACTCACTCACCTTCTAAACCGGTTTGTCCTGTGTACAGTGGCATGGGGGCCTGGAGCCTATCCCAGGAGACTTAGGGCACAAGGCGAGGTACACCCTGGATCGGGTGCCAATACATTGCAGGGCACACACACATACAAACATTTATTCACACACTACGAGTGATTTGGCGATTATTAGCCTATTAGCCTAATCTGCATGTCTTTGGACTGTGATAGAAAACTGGAGTACCTGGAGAAAACCCACCATCATGGGGTGAATATGCAAACCTATCCTAGCCCACAGAGGCGGGAATCGAACCTGACCAGACCCTGCAGGCGCAAGGCGACAATGCTAACTGCTAAGCCACCATGCTGCTATGAAACATAAAACATAATAGATCCATTTAAAATTGGTTTACCAATGATCAGCAACAGAAAGAACAAGTCTAAAAAGAAACAGATTAAAACAACAGCATGCATAGAATACATCGAGTTCACAAGCATATTGGGATGACATGAGGATGTTTTTAGTAGCAGGTAGCTAAATACAATAAAGTAAATTGAGCAAGTAGTGATGCACAGATGTAAAGATGAACGCTCCATAAACTCTTAAAAGCATAACATAAATTACCCTCTAATATTTATGTACGTACTTTAGGAATCTGTGGATCACAAACACCCCCCCACCCCTAATATTTTCGTTGACAATAAACCATTGACTGGTCTTTTTCCAATCATCAACTTTGATTTAAAATTTGCAGTGACCTTTTACTGTGGATTTAGATTCATCTTCTTCCCTGAAAAAAGTGCAATCTGATGTGGTGCTAAGCCCAGATGCTTTTCTGCTCACCATGGTTGTAAAGAGTAGCAATTTGAGTTACTGTAGACATCCTACAGACTGATTTTGATTCATGTATTTATTTTATTTATTTATTTTTATTTATTTTTTGCATCACTGTGCAGGCAACTGTAGAAGCAGTTGTGTGTGAAAATCCCAAGAGATTTGGAGTTTCTCAAGTACTCAAACCAGCCCATCTGGCACCAAGAAGCATACCACAGGCTAGTTACTGACATCACATTTTATTCCCTTCTGATGTTTAATTACATTTATATTTTTATTTGGCAGACACCCTCATCCAGAGTGACTTGCATTTTTATCACAATTTATCTGAGCAGTTTAGGATTAAGGACTTTGCTCAAGGGCCCAACAGTGGCAACTTGGTGGTGGGGTTTGAACCTGGTTCTTATAGTTCTGATCACTAATCTAATGCCTTAACTACTGAGCTTTAAGCAATAACTTAATCTATTGACCTATATCTGTGTGGTTTTATGCACTGCCCTGCTAAATGTCTGATCATTTCTCAAAGGTTTATTTTAACATTACACTGAAGGACAATCATTAACGATATGAATAGAGCGCTTACACCATCAAAGTTCGTGAAAAATGTTGTAATAGAAATGAATCCAACTGGAACACATATTATGGGATTTTCCTGTTCGTCACTCATCTTTTTCTCTTTGTTCCATCTCAAATACTCTGTGTAATTTGGCCAATATTGCGGTTACTCCGAATTCCTGTGGGTGAGTCATATTGTACTCCAATGCCTATGGGATATTGTCTTCCCCCAAAATTTCCCTGACACATGGATCCTATTTGGCTGCCCATGAAAGAGTGCATGTGTGAAACCTCATTCATATCCACCCTGATTGCCTTCCAGAGAATCCATGCAACAGCGTGAAATGACCTAAATGTCTCCAGGCCCAACCCAAATGCGTTCCCTCCCAATAAACCACACGCATACGCGCAATCAAGAATGGCACTTGTGCTAGCCCAACTGTGAGGCGTACAGCGTGGTGGAAGATTTCCAAACCACAATGTTTGACAAAGTTTAAAAGTCCACAATAGAATGAAACTGAAAAACTCAATTATTGTCTTACAGTATTTAATAACTTGTATGTTTTTCCTCAACAACGGTTTCCTTTGTTCAGATGCAGTTTTGCGAACCTCAATCGTGATTCCATACACAGACAGAAGAGGCTTTTCTGGCAGCTCTTCCAAACAAACCAGATATTTTCAGTCTTCTTCTAGTTGTGCTTTCATGGACTTGTTTTTGGTCCATAACTTGACTAGTTTTTCATGGACTAACATTTAACATGATCAGTGAGGCCTGTAGGTTCTGAGATGCAGCTCTTTTTTTTTGTTTGTTTTTTTGTATTTCTCTGAGAATTGCACAGTCTGACCTTGGGGTGAATGTGCTGGGACATCCACTCCTGCGAAGACTGGCAACTATCCTAAATGCTTTCCACTTGCTTTCTCACTGTAGAATGCTGAACACCAAATCATTTGGAAATGGTTTTATAACACTTTCCAGACTGGCATGCAGCTGAATGCTCACACACCTGAATGCTCCAGATCAGCAAACTGCCAACTTCTTGCTTTCATAGAGGTCTGCACACCTGTTAATGATCAATTTATCAAGGGCTGATGATTATCAACACATGGCTACAACTTAACCTCTTAAATCCTTTATTTAGTATTGCATGCTTTTTTTTTCTTGGTTTCATTTTTATTAAATAAATAAGAGCATGGTGAAAAAAAATCATGTTGTTTGTCTGAGGTAATATTTGCCTAATACTAAGACCGATTACTGTCAGATGATTTTTATTATGTTTTTACTCAGAAACACATGGAATTAATCGAGAGGGTACTAACCTTTTAACATGACTGTATATGCATTTACTAACATCAGCAGCAGGTTTTGTCATATTTCTTTAACAAGTTAAAATAGATCTCAGAGCCCCCCAAAGTGTGTCTGTTAACACTTTGGCTGAAATGCCACTCAAGTAATGTATCCTTTCAAACCTCTCGGTTTTATCCTTCATCTTAATTCACTGTTTAAGCAGATGACGGCAAAAAGCCAGCAGAGTATAACTTCTTTTACTGCATGAGAAATCTTAACTAACGGTCAAAAATACGCTAATAAAGACAATATTCCAACAATACTAAATTAATGTCGCCACAACGTTTGGACAACCAAAAATTCCTGATGGGATAAAGTTTGAAACACACAGATTATGTTAATTCATATGAGCATGTAGCAGTCATTACTTACTTCTCTTTTGAATAAAAAAAAAATAGGCCAGTAGTTCATATTGATATGTTTATTTTTGTGTTCATATCTTGGGAAATAAAATCAACAAAATCACTTAGAAAATATTGTGGCTTAAAAATAAAACCTGCTAGTCTTTTTTTTTTCTTTTTTAAGCGTGCTGACACTACTGCCATTTCTTATTTGCCTCACCTTACTCATACATACACACAGAGACTAAATTCTAGAGTTGGTATTTTATTCATTTTCAGGCTTATCCGGTTGAGTTATGGTTTTAAAGTTATAGTGGATCTATGATTGTAGTGGAAGCATACACTCTGGACTTGATGCCAGTCAACAGCTAAGAATCATCTAAGCACATTCACAGGTTCATTAACACTTAAGGGAAATTTCAAGCCACTCCTACACGTACATATAGAGTTCCTCTACCAGCATGTCTTTTTTTTTTTTTTTAAGTTGGATGAAAACAGGAGCCCACCATGCTGTCTGTAGATATAAATTACAGGTAAAAAAAAAAAAAAAAAAAAGCTTCTATTCCTCTACAGACACATCAATGAATAAAATTTATTAGGAAGACATACAAGTTAAAAGCGCACATGCATAATATTGAGAATGATTTGAAAACTTTGAAATGGTTTTATGGCCCTTCTGGCTAATGGGTGATTCAGTTGATTCAGATTATCCATAAAAAATACAATTAAAGAGAAAGATATTCTGATTGATATGGTACAGTACAGTATGTGCAGGTTGACACAGTCAGTTATCTCTGCAATTGGATGCTTTAGTCCAACAAAAGTCTGGTATTTCAGCTATGCAGTACAAGGAAGAAAATAACACTTTGACTGACTTGGTGTAATAAGGCAACCAGATGAACATAGGCTGCAGGGCAGTGTAAAGTGCAGTCTATTAAACGGGAGTGTGGGAGAATGGAATGGAGGGCACAGAGCTAAAGGTCATAGTCACTCTGTTCTGAAACTCTTGTCATTCTCTTCAAGAAATCTGTGCAGCCTTTAGTGCAGTGTAGTTCATCTACTAACTATACACAATGTTATATGGAACCTTTATGGCTGTTTTAACACTGGCCTCCAGGAATACAAAGTGAAGGAGAAAAAGGGGTAAAAAAAAAAAATGAGAAAATTAATAATGAACAGCTTCATAATAAATGCACCATCTGAAGAGTGGGCCAATATATTACTCATGACTAATACATGCATTGGAGGATTCAATTCAATTTACAGGAGAAAAGCAGAGAAAATAAATAAAACATGGAAAATAAATTGGGTCACTCATTCAAATTCATTAGAACCTGCCCCAGAGTGTCTTCTGAATATTCGCTTTAAAATACAAAAGTACAACAACTTCATACTTTCCTCAAGCAGGGCAGAGGGTTGGGCACTAACATAGAACAGATGAAGCTCATATAACACTGCCCTCTAACTGTATGACTCAGCCTGAACAAAACAGATTAATCAGACTAATGATAACAATAAAAGTAATCCACATCACCGACAGTCAGCTTTGCATGAAACTGCAAGCATTGACATGTGCACTTGGCCATGCCGCTGGGGCGGGGTTTCTCTGTACTGATGTTTTAATAAGTGAAATCTCTTTCCTTTCTCTACTCTGTCCAACTTCATTTATAGATTATTTCATAATCTGCATTACATTATGACCAGTGTGTTAATTAAATGACAAATTAGTTTAGTTAGGCCTAATATATCAGTGCGACACATGGGGTGGGTGGAGGATAGAGTGCAAAGGGATTAAGAGAATGTTTGACTTGAATTCTTGTTCTACACCCAGAGTTTTAAGCCAGCTGGACCAGAAACATCATGTACGGGCTGGGTGCAATAAGACAAACCTTACTTAATACAAGCACAAGTTAATAATAATGACATTAGTGCTGCATGAACATTTAAGCAGATGGCAATCCAGGCAAAACTGGACTACTCCAAAGTTATAGTAGCATTTTAAATGTGTACTGTAAGAATGTGCTTTCTTTAAGAAATGTATCGATATACTGAAGTTAAAAGGTTTAAATTACAATTTCCTGCCATGTGAATTAATTTATCCCAAAAACACCCCCTAAAGTCTCCAAAGCAAGCCATGTTGTTGTATATTAATGCAGTCAAAAAAGAAAAAAAAAATTAATCCCAACTCTCAGCCCAAACTGAGAAAAAAATCCACTTTTTGAGCTGTCATGAAAATGTATACACATTTGCTACTAAATTATAACCTGATTATTTAGTCATTAATCTTGTATGCATAAAAATAAGTTTGATGTAAAACAAAAATCGAAATCGAAGTCTGGACATACTGTACATCTAAATGCTTTACGTATATGCAGATTATATGGAACAATGGGTTCACTGTCATGTGACCAAAATTGTAGGAACAGTCAGTGTACCTTCTCCAGTGTCATAACCACAAATCATCTACATGGAATAAGAATCAAGCACAGTGCCAAATTAACACAATTTATCATAACTATGAAAGACTTGCCATGCTGATATTTGTTTTGAATTCATTCCTATGCATGCTCTCTCTCTCTCTCTCTCTCTCTCTCTCTCTCTCTCTCTCTCTCTCTCTCTCTCATTGTGTAATTTTGTGTGTGTGTGTGTGTGTGTGTGTGTGTGTGTGTGTGTGTGTGTGTGTGTGTGTGTGTGTGTGTGTGTGTGTGTGTGTGTGTGTGTGTGTGTGTGTAATGAAACTGAACAGCATTCTCTTGTGGCTTGTCTTCTCAGCTCAGCTGAACTCATTCCCACCCTGCCATCATAGACTGCATGGAGAATCAGCACTCTCCAGTGTCTCATTTAGAGCTTTTATCTTTTCACTCTCCATAAAACATAATAAAATATGTCAAGCAACCTCAAATTCAACTCCATTTGGTAATGCCTATTTGCATTGCTATGCAGTTGGGAGGGAATATACTACAGTTGTACTACAGTACAATTTTTAACTATATCAGTGTTCTGTCTTTTCCACTTTTACACTGAAAAAGAAAAAAACAACATTTCAATAAGCAGAAAGGTATAAAAGTGAATGAACAAACAAACAAATAGCTAAATAAAAAAAATCTGTGTGGCCTGACAATCTGTGGGTTAACAATTTATGAGTCTAGAGTCCTGTGCCAGACAGACAAACTTCACATTTTCCACTCCATACGGACCTACTTATTAAGTACCTTCCTTCACAGAGCCTGCCGTACACTGCTTCTACCTGCCAATGTACTATATACATACTGTGTGTGCGTATGGGTGGAAAGTTGTGTAATTTTCTGTTTCATGGCTTTAAGGAAAACATAAAGCCAAAAAGAAAATTAAAATATAACATGCATATTTACATTATAATTTCACAACCCTAGGAGACTTTGAGAATCAGCAGATGCTTCTTATTATGCAGCTTCAGCAGAAATCGTGTTATTAGGCAAAGCTACAGGTGTTGCTTTTTTTACTGAGTAAATTACATTTCATACATAATAAATTTATATTAGCATATTGATAATAACCTGTGACTGGATCATACATTTATTTATACAGAATAAATACATTTTACACAAAACGTCTGACTTTAATAAGAATTTCTTTTTTATTTTCCTGTACGTCTATAAAACAGTACCATACTAGCTGCATTTATTATTAGTTTTACTTAAAAATGCACTAAACCAAATTTTAAGAAGAGGAAATCAGTTAAAATGAAGACCGTTAAAAATATTAAATACTGTTATTGTAATAGTATATTGCAAAGTATTAAAACAAATCACCAAGATTATTGCCTTAGATCTTCAGTCTCATAAATCTATGTATTACACTTTATCAAGTATTTCAACATAACCAAATACGAAGTAGGTGCCCACATGTTTGACCATAATTGACCAAATTCAAATATGTATGAAACTAAAATGTCTGTGACTGAAATTATATAATGACAATAATCCAAATGGGATGGAAAAATTTATGGCAGTTTCTCCAGTGGGTAATTTTTGTTATTTGCTGTAGCTGCTTGGATAGTTTTTCACTGCACACCCCAATTCCCCTATCACTGTAGATAGATAGATAGAAATAGTGTAATGGGGGAAATGAGAATTTCTTATAATATATTGCTTTAATTAACCTAATAGACTACAGTATGCAGACTTAGATGACCTTACTGGGTGAAAACAATAGCAAAAATACTCTTATTACAGAAAATTTGCAAGGTGGGTTCCTTTGTGTGCTGAAAAGATTTCCCCTGTCTGTATGTAGCGGGACTAAACTGAGTTAAATGTGGTTATTAAATGCCAGAAATCCCATCGTTTGTTTCATTGTTTTCTGTTTCCATTTGCTCTTTTTGCCTAGGGTTGTAGGTCTTTCCTGGGAGATTTGGAGTAAATGTTAATCTTTAAGAAGAAGCCCTCACAGTTGGTTGAGTGTTGCCTTTAACATCCCTCCTTAGGTCTGTGCATATACAGTACTGTATTTTGGTTTTATGGTCTACCTGGTTGAAGATTTAACCAAGCACTTAAAAGCAGTATTCATAAGTTTGTTCATCATGATGCACAAAATTGAACCAGAGGTTCTTCCCATTTGAATTACTGTGTCTGCGCAGGCCCTGTGCTGTCTAAGATGTCATCAGGGAGAATTGGGAGGAGAACATCTTCCAGGGAAAACAAAATTTAATACGTTCTTGACCAGTCTGAAAAACTCCTCATACTGGGTCAAACAATACTTAGAATTTCAGTCTTTACTGTATAACTGCGACATTGCCCTGAGAAATAAAGCACTGCTCACATCAGGTTCCAAATTACTCATGAAGTGGCAAAGACTCTTTGAGGTTCACTATGAGGTTAGTCAAATGGATAGAGGTGGTAATTCAGGTTTAAAACCTCAGTCTACTAAAACCAAAGAGGGAGCTAACCCTTTTATCAGCTCAGCAAGCACAGGTTGTTGAATTGCAAAATGAGTTTTCCAATTTGTTTTCACCTCTATCCAGTCATACTAACCTTATAAAGCTCCACATTGAGATTTCTACAGGTCTGATGGCATGCAGCTGTGCAAGCCACCTGCCTGAACACAATAAAAATGGATTCAGGATGAATTTCAGGCTATATTTGACATGAGGTGACCGAGGAGTCACACAGACTTGAGCAGACCGTTGTTCTTTGTATAAAAGAACGGCCGATTGTCTGCTTCAGTGTAGACTTTTGAAAATTCAATGAGGTGTCTAAATTCGATGCATACCCAATGGCCCGAATTGACAAATTGCTTTATTAGTTAGGTACTTCTCACTTGTATTCAACACTGGAGTTCACAAAGGGATTTTGGCAGATTCCCTTGTCTCCCATGAGTTAGTTCTTTGGCCTGGCTAGTTATTATCTTAAGTTTGTGCCACCAAGCTGTTGACCGATCTTACTAAAAAGGTATAGCAGATTCATAGAGGCCCACTGTTATATTCACCTGATTTTCTCAGCCCTTTATTTTACATACTGTATAGATGTGTCAGGTCAAGAGGGCAGTCTTGTCCCCGGTGATGTAGGAGGAGAAGCGCCCTGTGCTGTACATCAGATAGGATCCAGGCAGGATCAAGAAAGGAGGGTTGGCTCTCAGGTGGGTGGTCCTCAGCCACCAGTCACCCTCCACTCCTCTCCAGAGCCCTCACTCTCTGTTTGGACTATTCTAAGCTACAAAGGCTCAACTTCCTGAAGTATGTGAATGCGTAGATGACTCTTTGGTATCTGGCACAGCAGCCATTTAAGTTTGAGGTGGTGCAGATGGCTATCCCTTCACAGGATGGATGTTGCACAGTGATGGTATGTGGTGGTTGGACATGGTCAAGCACCTATTTGTGAAAGGAGCAGGGGTCAGATAAGTGGTAAAAAAAAACACACACACACACACACACCTGATAAGTATGTGTAACTAGTGCTTGTCTGTTGGAGTTTTGCTGGGGAGCAAGTAAATGTGAGTGGGCAAGGGGGTGGAGAAGAACCCCTATTGTGTGTCTTGATTACTGCGGCTGAAAAGTAACTGATGCAACCGATACCACTAAACTAAAACTCACCTCAAATCTCTCTCCTGTCTCCATCCTTCCTAATGAGAAATTTCATGTCACATGCTGCTATAAACTATTACATACTGTGAAACATGTTTTGTTGTTGTCTAATTTATTTTTAGTTTGTTGGCTTCATGGTTCGTTTTCCTTAAACTAACTTTGTTCTTCAACATTTCTATTGTCTTTTTAGGGCTGTAGTGAGGATCTTCACTGCCAAGTCCACGACAAATTCAAGACCAGGGCTAGCTGTGATTGGGTCAACATCGGGTCTCAAAGGGATTGAGGCAAGGTCAAGATTGAATCCAAATAAAAATGAGACCAAGCCAGATTAACAACAAAACCCATCAAATGTCAAGCCTTCAATTCAATAAAGTTGGTTTTATTTGTGCACTGGGGCTAATGATTAAACCTTGTTCTCTAGAAGCAGGAATTATTTCTTGGTAAACTTAACGCATGCAATAAATGAGTGAGGAAGACAGACGGAAGGAGGGAGAGGGAGAGCACAAATATTCGTTTTACAAGTTCTTAGATGAAACCAAGAACATGTTTAGAAAAACCAATGCCCAAAACCGAAAAGTAAAAGTAAAAATAGCAATTAATCTGAGAAAAGTCCAAGTCAATACAAGAAGAAAAAAAAAGTTTAGTGAACAGATGATTAAATGGCTAGATGAATGAATGAAGCAATTATGTACTTTAATGAATGAATGAATGAATGAATTATTTTTTGGAGTAATAGATGTCTACCATGATAGACATTTGGTGTAAGTAAACCTTGGATGAATCCTAGCAGGAAGTTTATCACTATTGGACTGCTCTATAAGCGTAAAGCCCTGCTGATGCAGTGCACCAAAACCTTTCTTTTTTTTTGTATTAAGATTGACATTTGACATTGATATGGAATATGCATATGTGACTATTCCAGTATTCAACCCAGATCTACAGTATGTGCTTCAGCTTGGGTATGGAGATGATCCTACAATAATATTGAGATGAAAATTTCCAATGCAACAACATTTGTTGCAATTTTTATGTCTACTATTTGTTTCCTTTTTTCATATTACAATATACACATCCTTGGCATGTCTAGAAAATGAATTTCTCATTTTCAAAGAGATGGAGTTGGTCGATCTGAGAGTGGACTGTCCCAGAAAAAAAAAAAAATCCCTAATCATTTTGAAATAACAAAGCAGAGACATGACCTGGTCTACCTGGGCCTTCTGAAAGACATCAAATTAAAAATTTTCTTCATCACACACAACCATACTGTATGATGTGCAGCGAAATGCTTACATGACTCCCAATGGCCAGAAAAATAAAATAAAATGGAAGGTAAGTTACGTCAAATCCATATTAAAATAAAATGAGACTAAATTACACTAGTTTTATATTGCAATAATTTTTATTTTATTATTTTTTAAAGCATTTCAAATAGAAAGAAAAAAAAATTAAACACACTCTGACACATGCAAGACAAAGAAAAGCATATATGATGACTAATAAAGTGCAGAACAAATATTATTTTAGTGTAGTCTTGCTACAAGAAACACAGAACACTGTTAAAGCTTGCTTTTATTTCTATTTATTGACTTTGCTTCAGGAAATACCTAGGCAATTTTACGTATAGATTTCTTTCTGTCTTTTTAATAAAATATTTTCCCTTTGTAGTTGAAAAGGTGTGGGAGTTGTCTGTTTTTCTTAGGGCTGTCATTACAGCTCTCATATAGTGTCAGAATTTAAAACTGCTTTATGCTTTTTTTTTCTGGGTAATGGTAGTGTGAATGCATCCCCCACGTTAGCAGTGGAAGCTCTCTGTGGCACTATTTGCATTTAGAAGCAAGAGCAGTCATGCAATCCTTAATGATTTGTTATCCCAGAATTGGTTCAAAGTGAGCTTAAATGAGCCATTGGCAATTACCCACTAGATGAATGTAAAGGATAGCATTGTCAGGAGTAGTTTTTGGAGACAGTTAAAGCTAAATCCGGCCTATTAATATAACAAATATTATGAAAGCATAATGCTTTTTATGTAGTTATATGGAATTACTGTGGTGTATGTTTCTGTCCTTGATATGCAAAGGAAACTGAGCAGGCCTTATTATCGATGCCAGCCTGTGCAAATAGACATTGTGTTAATTTGTGCTTCACCTTGATGGATCTTATGTACCATATCTCGCAAATGAAATCACAAGCTTTAAATTTATTAAGGGTATCACAAGTAACAATGTCTAACCCACAGTCCAATATAATCCCCACCTTAACCTTCTATTACATCCTCAATTTTGTCCCCATGTGCTTTAAATCCACTCACTTAGTAGTAATCCACAATGTGCTGAAAATAAAAGGTAGTGTGCACACAAACAGACTGAAACTAATTAAAATTATTCATTAAAATATGAGACTTTCCTAAAAGCTGAATACTAAATGCAATATATTACCAACAATATTGTTTAATGAGCCAACTGGGCCAGTCATTTGTCATAGTGTACTTTATGAATTAAGTCATAGATCTTTCTTTACTTTTTTTTTTTTTTTTTTTTACATAAGCTCAACTTCTTGATGGAGATTTTAATCAGTTTGGTTACTTACATGTAAGAAAGTGTCTAATTTTTTTTTTTTTTTTCAAAATCTACATCAGCAGTACATACTCCACATGTTAAATGGAATGGTGTACCTTATGCATTTGGATTCTACAAATCTGATGAAAACACACATGCCTTTGCAACACTCACGTACTACTCACACACATACAACTCCTTTATCCTGGTCAGGGTCACAGTGGGTCTTGAGCCTGTACTATGAATACTACGGATTAATCTCTTGGGGCACAAATGTCCTGATGTTTTCCAACTTCATGATCTATAAATTCATGTATGATTCTCATATGAAGACCCATCTGTATAATACTTCTTTCAAACGCTTTCCTGTTGGAAGACATGGATTTAATGAATAATTATCGAGAAACACTGAGGAAGAACTGCAGTGTGCACAACAGTAGATTAAGGTGGGAATACACCCTGACTGAGACTAGCATTACAGTGATTTTTGTATACTTTTATTATAATAAATAGGCAGAAATATCTAGTTATATACATTACAATTATAACCTTAGATGTCACGACTTTCCCAAAAGTTTTACAGAACTGTTTGCTAGATGGTGCTTTTTCAAAGTGTTTGAATTTTTTTAATATTGGGAGACCCTGCCCATATCCATAACTTTTACAATTTACTTGCTAGTAGCATTTGGTGTTTGGTGCTAGTAAGAAAACATACTTTTCTTCAAAATAAATAAATAAATGTTCAGTTGATTAAACTGCACAGCTACTGATTATAAAATTATGCTGGTAATTTCATGCCTGTAAAATAAATTAAAAGTAAAACTGTTGATTTTTTTATTTTAATCAGTTAATGCTTAAATGTACAGTATGCCATACATAGACAATGGCGTGGTAAAGATAACTGAGATATTGTGGGGATTGTCTAAGGGTTAGATACAGTAGCATTCAGGTGTTGAAGGTATAGCCTCACTAATCCCAATAAGTAACACTGGAGGGGCTCTATTCTGCAGTTTTGTTTAGTTTTTTTTTTTTTTTACTTAATTGCAATCAGGCTATCAAAAGTCCCAGCATGAAGGATGGCATTTAGTGCAGAATGAAGCACATAGACACCCAAAAAGAAACATACTTTCCAATTATATCCGCAATCGTACTGATCCTGAAATGTTCACTGGTCTGTAATTACACTGAATGAGACGACACCCTGAGCAACATCCAGCGAGAACAAAAATATGTGAGCTGACAATCAAAGAACATTTGCTAAGACTTTCACAAGAGTTTCTTATATCAATAGACATCTTCCCCAAGGAGTAGAGCTTTGTCATCTAAAGCAGCAGCCCTGTCAGAGCTATATAGGAGGCGTACAAAAATGTTTAGGCTAGCATGTGCTGAGCTCAGGCATTTACCTATTATGCCAATGTCCTACTTTTGAAATGCTGCAGAAAACAAACAAGATGAATTATTATCCTTCCAATAAAGCCCTTTCAGTGCAGTGTATAGTGGGCCTGTCAAAGCTGATGCAGAAGATTTGTGAGTTTTTTTATTCTATACATACCGAAATGTTCAACACTCCTCATGCTTCAATATTTATCTCTTCACCAGACCAATGCAATCAAAACATTTTGGCAAAAAAATGTTGGCAAGAAATCTCTAACTCAGGATAAACAGCTCATGAGGTCTGTCGGCCCTGTCCTGAAAGCGGTTGTGCAGCAGTATGTGTTTTAGAGATTTTTCTGAATATATGGCAGCAGAAATAACCTTTGCATTGTCATATTTGTATATTTTCTACTATATTTAGGAAAATTACAGGTTTTCCCTGAACAAAAAATGTTAGGAAAAGAAAACACTACCCTGGTTGCATAAAGGTACACATCCTTGAAATAATACTTATATTTGTTAAATAATATAGCACAAAGTAGTAGAGCAATGTTTGGGTAAGAGTCTGCAAACTACTAAAAGCACACCTTCATTTGCCAATTTTATTCCACTATTCCTTGAGAAAATGCTCAAGGTCCATTCAATAGTAATAAGAAATCTCCTGTGCACTGTCCTCTTCAAGTATTTCCAGAGGTCTTCAGTAGGATTTAGGTCTGAGCTCTGACTAGGCCATTCCAAATTGATCTTCTTCTTCTGAAGCCGTCCTGGTGTTGACTTGGATTTGTGATTTGGGTCATTTTCATGACATTTTCTTCATCTTTAGCTATCTAACAGAAGCCTGCAGATCTACAGTACAGGACATGGCCTGTCAAAAAAAAAAACAAATAAAACACCATCACTCACACACTCTTAAGATTTCATTCAATCACCTTTATTTTTGATTACAGCACACACTGTGGTTGCCAGTTCATGTGTGAAATAGCTCCTAGAAACACACGTTGCCATTTTACGAATATGCCTGTACCATCAGGGAAGAAAAACTCCATTGATGTGAAACCCTGGTCATTCAGTCCTCTTCATTCAGACCATTCAATTCATTTAATTGCCATATCATTTAAGGTTGCTGAGGCCTGACCCCAGAGCATAGCAACCACAGAGGATAACACCGCCTCCAGAGGCTTGGAGATTGGCCACTATGCATGATGTGTGCACCACGTCATGTGCTTCCTTTCTTACCTTGACGCACCCATCGTTCAGGACCAGGGTCAATCTAAGTATATCATTAGACCATATGGACTTTTTTCATTGCCCAAAGGTCCGATCTTTTTGCTCCCAATAGCAAACTGGAGCACTTTTTTTCTTCTGATCAGTCTGACTAACAAGTGATTTTCTTATGGTCATACAGCTGTTTAGTCTCAATCTTGTGAGTTCTCATCACATTGTATGCATAAGGAAATGCTTTTACTTTAACTATTAAGCATAGCTTAGTGTCTTTTACTGTTGATTTTTTTTTTACCATGCATCAAGTGAAGTTGATGGTTCAACACTATCCTTTCACGTATTGATAATATGTTGAAGGGTTCTTAACCCAGATCCAATAATTTCAAAACTCCTTATTTCTTTTCGTTGCTTGATGCAGCCCAATAATTTAACCATTTTGTCCATGCATTACAAATTGAAAATTGCAGCTATCCCCCAGACCCAGCTAGGAGGACCAGCCCTGTAGAATGATGCTGCCAGCAGCATGCTTCTTTGAGGGTATGTGGTAACACCCAGAAAGTTCGAACACAATTTGGCACATGGTTTGGAATGACTGCAAGTATATTTTTGCAAAGTATGTATGCACTACCCCACATCCCAAATAAGTAGCACAGGCCAGTACAGATATTTCTGCGTTTTTTTAAATGTTGCATTAGGTCTCCTGGCAGTCTCTCTGATAAGGGCTTGTGTTGTTTTTGGTGCCCCATTTCCCCAGCTTGTTGATAGTGGCCTTCACTGTCTGACATTGTACATATAATATTTTGAAAATTATTTTGAATACCTCTCCTGATTGGTACCATTATTTTTTAAAAATGTAGATCTGTAGATCAGGAATTTTCACTTCCAGTCCTAGAGGGCAGTGACCACCACAGGAGTTGAAGAGCCCTGCTATACATGCTTAACCAGCTTTTTGCACACCATGAATTCAGCATTTGCAAGAAACCAAGAAAATATTTGAAAAGATCCCACAGAAACAATAGATATGTATTTGGATCAGAATCAATGATGTATGATAATTACTTCTGACAATGAGTATGAACATGAATTCCTGAAGTCCTGTGGCCTATTATAAAATGGTGTGTGTATGTATACTGTATACATACCAGAGATACATCCTGCTTACTGTATATATATATTTGTAAAGGAATAGAAACCTTATTAATAAACAAAATTTAGAAGCTGATAAATTCTAAATAGTTAGTATACATGTGTGCATTAGTCGTTCCTAAAAAGTTAAACAACTTGATTATTTAAACACAAAGGTAAATATCTAATTAAAATAACCATTTAAATGAGATTTTCTGTGTAATTAAATATCCACTTGAACTGGTGCTGCTTTATTCTTATAAGGGTTCAGAATTGCCATTAAATTGTTTGAAAAATAGAAAGCAGTTGGATTTCCCAGAATGTTTGCCAAGAGGACTACATTATCCTGATCTTTTGGCCGGCTCTGCACAACTCTCCACTCTTCAGAAACCCCAGAGTGTCCTCATTTAGGCTTTTCACTTGGCCCACATCCTTTTTACACTCAAGCAAGATGAGCTGTGTTTAATGACATCATTAACATCAAAATGAAACTAGATCCATGAGCAGCACAAATTATTGTCACTAATCATTTGAGCACTTTACCACTCTCACATCGAACACATATTTATTTATTTATTTATTTATTTATTTATTTATTT
>JAAGKR010000397.1:0-53651 GCA_011419295.1 Clarias macrocephalus
ATTCTCCTACTGCTCGCTCTCGTTTCTTCCTCAAGCAGAAGTAAGCAGTCTCTGTGCTTTTGGCCCTGCATTATGTTCACAACCAGCACAGTATTGATATCACTGATATCAGTAAAGTCCTTCTTATTGAAATTCATCATTTTAACCTAAAAGTCTTCTGAGTGGTTGGTTCCAAATATGGTCCACTACACTACAAAGTTCAGAGACATCGTTCTCAGGAGTTTTATTCTCCCTTCACCCCACCTTACTGTATTTCAACTCCCAATCAGATTTGGAGATCCATGCTGAGGTTTCACCCTGAGGCCAGAGGTTAAAGCCTATTTGCTTTATGTCCTGAAAGAAAAGAAAATTGACCAGTAACTGGAACAGAGGTGGGACAGATGGGCGTCCACTGCTCCTGTGTTATTCAGATCTTCACATACCTGTCAGCTTCACTCTACTTCTACTTCCCTGGAGGGAAAAGGAGGCAGTTGAAGTGCTTTCTTTTTTTTTTTGTCGTGCTTATGAAAGGGGAAATACTTCCTGGTGCACTTAATGTCTACTTATGTGTCTTTCACCTGTCAGGACAGTTTAATATCTCAGTTCAATAAACACTCCGCAAAGGTTTGGAACCAGATCAAATATGTGATGAAATCCTTTTCAACTTATTGACATGCCAACTCATTTTAAGTTGATGAATGCAGATATGTGTCATTCCTGTTTGATTAAGGGGCCGGTCAAAACAAGTAAAGAGATGTACATTTTATACCAGTATCATACCACAGATCTGAAAAATGCTCGATTCTGATTACTCAGAATTCATTGATAAATTTCCGTTTCCCTCCGTTAATAAACTTTGACAGTACTGTAGACATGGTTTGAAAAGGTTGACCACGACCTCACTGAACACCTTCCTGACAAATCAGGATGCTTCTGGAGTGTTCAGGGAAGTGTTATTATTATTATTATTATTATTATTATTATTGTTGTTGTTGTTATTATTATTATTATTAGCATTAATCCCCAGGAACTTATCATAGGAAAGCAATGACAGGGCATAAGCAAAAATTTGGAAATTTGGAAACATCAATCAACAAAGACCACATGACTGTAGAAGAAGTAAACCAGAGTAGCCGCAGGAAATCCAGCAAGCACAGGGAAAGCATGAAATTTCATGCATACAAACCTGAGGCAAGATTCGAACCCCCAACCCTACAAGTGTAAGGTGACAGTGTTACAAAAAAAGCCATTGTGCTGTCCTATTATTATTCTTAGTAGTAGTATTAGTAGTACCGCTGCCCACACTAAGACCCTCCTTTTTAGGGAAAAATAAACAGACCTTTTTTTTGGTCTGCATAAAAAACATAAATGGTGAATCTGAAATAATTTTATTTACGTTGACTAGATTTCCACCTGACTGGCCATTCTGTGAATGATGTTTACTGATGTCTTAGCATACCACTGTCAGGGTGCAGGAACCATGGTCTTTAAAGGCTTTGTGACTAATTATCTAGTTGAGTTCCTGTGGACGATGTGAAAGTCCCCGGTAAAATAAACAGGGCTTGTCCATCCTTTATCTGCTCCCAATGTTCTGCCTGAAACAGACAGCCGACTCATTCGGGCAGAAAACGAGAGATCTGCTAAAATATCTTTAGCTCTGAATTGGGATTACTCAGCCTGCATTCCCAGCACAAATTCCCAAGGTTTTTATTTTACTTTGCATTCAATAAAAATGCTGAAAACTGAATTGCAAAAAACGCTGAATCTATTCTGTTGTAGGATATGTATTTTTACATAGTATTTGGCCAGAATTATCACTCAAAAAAAAATAATAATAATAATAATAATGATAATAATAATAATACAGCCAGTATATGAAAGTAGCCATGAAAAGTCCAAATGTGATTACTACTATAGCAATGTCTACTCATAGGTGCCCATTAGTCTCGGTGAATAATACATTTAGGCATTTGGCAGACGCCCTTATCCAGAACGACTTACATTTTTACCTCATTATACATATCTGAGCAGCTGAGGGTTAGGGGCATCGCTCAAGGGCGCAACAGTGGCAACTTGGTAGTCATGTGGTTTGAACATGAGATTTAACATGATTAAATGTGTCACAGGTTTTTGATGATAAACTCGAATTACCTAGAAATCCAAATACCTGATATGCATAACTGAATTAAAAAACCCACCTATTCTGTCTGCTGACTATTTGTTTCTATTTAAAGTCATACAAGGACTTCTCTACATTTTTCAAATGAAGGCAGTGCCGTGTCTTAACACCACCAGAGGGACATTTGAGCCAAATTTATCACTGTTCCTATAATCATCTTTCAAAGTGAATTTCTGGAATTCATTCAGGAAGTAAAATAACTGAATGCAAATAGTAAAACAAGCGAAACAGCAAAAAATAAAAATAGAAACCTTTGGAGTGTTATTTCATTCGGGTGTGGTATGGGGAGCACAGTGGCTCAGCAGTTAGCTCGGTCACCTCGTACCTCCAGTGTTTCGGGATTGAATATTCATTCCAGTCTGTGTGCATGAAGATTGAATGTTCTCCCCATGCCTCGTAGTTTTTCCTCAACAGTCTAAAGATCTGCCTTGTAGAGCAACTGATTCCAAATTGCCTGCGGTGTATGAGGGAGCTTCTAGCCCCCCAGCAACAGCACACATGATAAGGGATATGGAAAAATGAAAAATGGTGGTGATTAATGAAAAATGTTGTGGTATGGAACATCACAAATGATCATTTTGGCTTCATTTATAACTGCATTCTTATTATTAATTACATACTGTACTTATCACTATAAGGTGTTTATTCTATTTGTGGTTTGTATTTAACACATGACTGCTTACATCACTGTGTTCATTCATATTCTAAAATAGTAATACCAAAGGTAATACATGTTCATGTCAAACCGGGACTTGATGAAATTTCTCATGGATGAAGGTGTAAAACTGATTGACATTTACAGAATTGTCCAAACACGGTACGGTGATGACACTGGTACTGTACAGTAGTTGCTGTAAAACTTGAATGGTGCGAACAATTTAAACAAGGCCATACTTTCATGAATGTCCGAGCACAGTACGGTGATAAGACCCGGCTGAGGTGGCTCGGTGCCCACTGCAGATGTTCCTGCGACCATTCAGTAAGTTTTAAGGAGTTTTTTTCTCTCACAAAACTGTGTTCTGTTATTCAAAATGAAAAGTCCCAGTTTAACTTGAACGCACCTTGTAAATAATAAAAATTGTAAAATAAATAAATAAATAAATAAAATTAAATAATACATTTTTTTAAAAAGTCCACACTTGTGCTTGTGCATGCTTTCATACAGATATCAGCAGGGAAGCCAGAAGTGCAATAAAATTTAAATAAAAAAAAACACACGTGTAAATTAAAAGCCAAACTGCAGTACAAAAGGTATGTACATACAAGGTACAGAGATTTTGTTACAAATCATTCTTCTAAATATATATATATATTTTTTTTTTTTTTTAAACAAGGGAATCAATACAAGTTCAGTAAATCATCGTATTAATCATTAGTACTCAGTTAAACAGCTACACAAAGTCATAATCAGATAGACAGAATCACTTAATCAGTAAGACCAAAGTAGCGAGCACTTCCAGTATTTCACAACTCCTAAGGGAATCATTGATGCTGCTGCCATAATCAGTCTCTTAAAATCATAACAAGAAAGAATAAAAGAAACCCTCTTAGATATTAAGAAGGACCCATTTTTTTTTCTGAACTGCAATATGTGGCACACACTTGGATCTAGAGCGTCTTCTTCATCCTGGATCTACTGTAAATCCCCCACTGTCAATAAAGTTCTTGTACTGTGGCATAGTGAAATCCAGTGGGTCGCACTGCACCATTCAAGTGTCCACTTGGCTGGCTGCCATTTTTAGAGTGAACACTATGGCTTGTTTTTGAGCCTGTCACGGGTATCTGGAGGAGATAAGGGCCATGCTAGACCCTTCCTTAGATGCTGCTGTGATGCAGTCATTATCAGATTGGAAGAACCATCCAGATGTGGGTGTAGACTTAAACCATGTGGAGATTACATGTCAGTTGTGTCTTCCACAAGTCATTAGATTCCTCCAAAGAGTACGTCTGTTTTTCTTCTTGATCTCGTTCTGCTTTTACTGTTCTGATTCTTGTTGTGCTTATCATTTGTTCCCAGGACGCTTGCGATCTGTTTAGGCTGAGTGCTTTTGGGCCAGATTTGACCCTAAGCCAAGGTTTGAAAGTGTGCTGTGTCAACATAAGTATTACTGAACAGTCAGCACAAGGGATGTCAGACACAGAGTCCTAGAGATTTTCAAGTCATGAACCAGTGAGTACAAACGTGGTGCCCGTTTTGCCGGAATCCAAATGTGGATTCAGCGAAATACAGAGAAAATTAAAAGAGGCTGCTCAGTCATGGTAGGCATACATTAGTCACAATATTTGGAATATATGTTACAGTATATTTTAAGGAGAACATTTTGTGTGGGAGAAACTATGCAGGGAAAAGAAGAGCTGAGATGGAAAGTACACTGCAAATGTGAAGCTCATGCAGCTAAACAAGGAGCCGTGAGTTGCTAGCTACAGTAAATGCCAGACAACTCAATAACAGAGTAAAAAAAAACACAACAACTCGATCCTAATTAATGATGCTGTATGATGGAGTTGTGCGATCAGGGATGTCGGGTCCCAGCCATATTTCCATCAAATTTTCAAACATTACTTAAAATTAACCTAAAATATATGGACGTCGCAAAATCAATCCTCCTTCTCCTTAATTTGCCATAACTTGTGTTTAATTACAATCCTATTAGTTCTTTAAAACATGATCATGATAGCAACAGGACCTTTTTAAACCAAGCCTAGAAATGCCACCTGTGGACGCATTTCTTGAACTTGTTTGAACCTTGTTTTAAAGCCAGCCTAATTAATTTCGTAAAGAAATTAGCAAAAGAAGTTGGCAGCCTGTAAAGGTCCACAAAAAAAAAAAAATGAAGAGAGCACACTCATGGAGTTTGAAAGGAATGAGAGGTGTCTGACTCTAGCTTTCAAAAGCAGACATATACAGAATAAGAAAATATCCCGGCAAGACATAATTCATATGTCAGTACCTGACTTTATTGGATGGTCTCGGCACACAGGTGTTTCATGCTTGGCCAGAGCGCTTAGAATGAGTGAACATTTATATTTTCCAGAATGAGAACAGGCAGATGGGTCTATTAGTGTTGGTTAGGCGCTGTTGACTACATTTAATTAGAATGTTATTTATGAAGCACTTTGTGGAAAATTATAATGTTATTAACGTAATATGTGGTTAATTAAGTAATAATTTGAATGCCCGTAATGTTCAGTCGTTATTGCTCCCTCCATTATTCAAACACTGATGAATGGCCTTTACACAGGATGACGGAATTGAACATGTTCGCTAATACCATTTTTAAAGCATAAAAGAAGGTACCACAAACCCACAAGAATAAAAGCAAGTGATGTAAGCAGTATGGTGTTATGCTTCCATCTGCTGGCTGGTTCACTGTCATGATCCTTTGATAACTAATACAAAAACAACAGAGTAAAATATGCGATCTTAGCCTTAACATGAATGCCACAGACAGGTGACGTGAATAACGTTGATTATACATTATTACCCTGGCTTATGACAAGGGGTGGGATATACTGTATATTAGGCAGCAAGCAAACAGTTCGGTCTCAAAGTGCTGGAAGCTGGAAAAATATTGGCAATTTTAAAGATCTGATAAGAGTGATGAGTTTGGCCAAATTTTAATAGCTAGACAAGCGGGTCAGTGCAATTCCAAAAAGGCAGGTGTTCATGTTATGCAGTGGTTGGAACCTACCTGATACCACAGCACACTTTCGAATGATGCCAATTAACCTAATCTGCATGTCTTTGATCCGTGGGAGGAAACTGGAGTACCCGGAGAGAACATACAAGTCCCTCAACTCTGGGACTTGTCTTTAATAGATGTGTGGTACAGCTACAGTATGTCGTGAATAACAGTCCTGGCACAAGCACTTTATGATATTAGATTTTAATGATTAAAGCAATGATGATGAGAAAACATTTGTAGATGAGTAACAATTTAGACAATATAATCACAGTTGGAAATCTGTCAGGCTTCGAGAGGGAGTAGCTCAAGCTAACCAGTCCCATCCCACGTACGTGAAGCAAAGGCACACTATACTAGTAAAGTATATCTGCAGGATCACTTCTATCTGCCTGTGGCCTCAAAGGAAGTACTCCAGTCTCATTGGAATTATGTAGGAGGACGTTCCTCAGCAACCTTATGTCCTTTTACATTTTTTTTTAAACTTTATTAGGCTAGTGTCTGTCCTCTGCTTTAGCTGAAACATTCAGCCATTCAACAACACACAGCTGTCATTTCCTAAATCGAGAATGGTTGTTCACCTGAACCTGGGTCAGATACAAACAATGCAATAAAAGATAAAGGAGAAGCAGCTGCTGTTTAACAGCCACAGCCACATGCAGTGTGTAACCCAAAGCTGGACGACTGCTCCATGTTTTACAGCTTGAACTAGTCCTCCGATATACAAGATTGCAACATCTACAAAACGTTGATGAGCATCTGGGCATGATGTTCTATTCTATTAGAAATCTGATCATGGAGACATGGTTTCAACTTTGATTGATGATGGTTTTAATTCTTATCCACTCCTACAGTTATAATGTGAACCTTCTGGAAAACATCCTCCTATAACGGATTGCCTAAAAGACCTTAACATGCATTCCTGCTTTCAAAGCGTAATTAGCAGTACAAAGAGTCTTTAGATGTAACAGTGTGTGGCAGGCAGTGCACGGTCAAGGTGTGTAAAAAGATGACAAAGAAAGTACTTAATTAAAGGTATGGGTACTATGTCAAGAATTTACCCAATTAAAAGTAATGGTATGAAAAAAAAAATCTACTTAAGCTAAAGTCGAAAAGTATTTACATTTTAACAGAAGAAAAGAGTGACTTTGTATTTGAATTTGTAACTTTTTTTTATTTCTGATGCTATGGCCCCATGCTGATGTGAACTGGAAACATATCTTACAACAGGTTATGGTCACTGAACTGCTGGATTTCTAACTGGTGCTCCAAAAACATTTTGGGATTTATAGATGATTGCAGTATTTTTTGAAAGCAAGGCGGGTCTGTTAGGGTAGGAGAGTTTCTATCCCACTCTGGGATATTTCTTGCAGCATAGCTTATAGTCTCAGAACAGGTCTTGTTGTTCAGTGAGAACCCAGATCTCTTGCCAGGAAGCAGATACACAGGCTAAACCAGCTGATTGCTATAGTATTTGCACTCAATTGCTCCACCATATTGAGATTATGTCTGTTCTCTATGTAGTAACTCTCAGAAAGTTCACTTCATTAATATAATCAACATAGACCATTAGACCATACCAAGTGCTCAGACAGCGCCTGACGTCCAAAGCTGGAACTGTTAAGCAGTAGATTTAGTACATCAAAAGAACTTATTGGTACTGAAATGATCGTTGATCAGGAGTTGAACATACTGTGTTCAACAGGAATATGGATTAAACCGAATGAGTGGCATCATATGAAGGTTTTCAGACACTAGCCTCCTTGGAAAGAGTTCCATACATCAGTCTAGTCTAACTAGTAGAGGAGAATGTCTCAGTTATTTATATGATAATATAAATGATAATATAGCACAAATTTTTATTTAAATTATTTATAGTAACATTACATCTGTGGCCACAAAGACTAAAAAATATTATTCATAGCCATACACTGGATTTCTTTGTAAATTTGAGGATTTTCTTAAGGATTTTGGTGTGCCACCACTCTTTACTATGTCAGATGAAAATGAGACACCAGCTTAATAAAGCTGAGGAATGTGTAAATGACAATCAGTGGAGGCTTATGAACTTCCTTCTACTTTATTCTGAAGAGAAAAGTAGTTATGCAGTTAGAAGTAAGCTTTATGATCACACATCAACTCTGGGCCTTACTGTTTCCAACATGTGCTGCAGTGAAAGACCTTGGTGTGTTTATTAAAGCTTGTGTGTAAAGCTCATGCTCATTAATTTGAAGCTAATGTAGACAATATTACTAGGATAGTCTTCTTTCATCTCAGAAATATTCCTAAGATAATAATATAACCTTGCAAAAAAAAAAAAAAAAAAAAAAAACCCAGTTCATGCTTCTGTTACCTCTAGGTTGGATTATTGGAACACCTTACTGTCTGGATGTTCCACTAGCTGCATAAACAAGCTATAGTTAGAACCAGAAGGTATGGAGAGATCGCACCCATCTTATCCACAATGCATTGCCTCAGAGTGAAATTCATCACTACTATTTACCTGTAAAAAAAATTTTTTCAAATAGTACTATTTACCCAAAAAGCGCTGGACAGTCTTTGGGCATTCTATGTGAGTGAACTGCTGGTATTTTATGATTCACCATGCCTAGTTCAATCTAAACATGCAAGCTATTTGTTGGTATCTTGTATAATGAAAACTATAACAGGGACCAGAGCTTTTTTCTTACAACCCCCCCGGACATAGTATATGGAATAGACTTCCAATTAATGCTTGAGTCCCAAAGTATCAGTGTTCAAACCTTTTGTGGGTAGACTGGTTTTAAGGTGAAATGACTGGTTGGAAATACATAGCTTACATAGCTAATCCTGCCCCTGCCAGAGTGCTTGCTTACCCACTACATGACTGAGCTTACCTGTTCATTCTCTCCCTCCCTTTGTCAAGCTACACATGGCAATCTTGAGATACCAGTGGTCGTGACTTCTGACTCCCGGACCAGCCTGATTCTTCCTGATGCCCTACTTCTGGTAGGAGTTCTCACTGCATGAAGATCACTCATTGCTGCTGAAGATGGCCCATTATGGTCTGCTTGGGGATGATAACTGAGGATGGTTACATTTAATATTCATGAAGAGGGCTTGGACTGCACTAATATGAGCAGTTTTTCTGTGATGTCATGTGCATACAACCACTTAGAACGGAAATGGCCATGAACAGATTCATACCCAAGTCTACATCAGTAAACTGCTTGTAACCTCCATAGAGTGGATTTTTTGTTAACTATAACACATTCCAGGTTATACAATATACACTTTTGACCATATAGCTCACAGTAATATAGAAATTTGTTTATGGTCATCCTAGCTGATATCACCCAAATGAGGGTGGGTTTCTTTTAGCGCCTGGTTCCTCACAAGGTTTCTTCCTTACTGTATGTCACCTCAGGAAGTTTTTCCTGGCCACCGTTGCCTTGACTTGCTCATTAGAGACAAAACTGAAAAAAAGCTATAAAAGGTATAAATTTTTGTTTATATCCAGAATTGTTATTTCTGTAAAGTTGTTTTGCGACAATGTACTATAGAAATAAAACTACTTTGAACCGAATTGAACCTTACTCTCTTGGAGCTGGAAATGGAGCTACAAAACTGTCACCTGGTCTTTAATAAAAAATTTTTTGTGTTGTTTGTGTTGGAAACAATTGCATGTGCAAAATATAATAAACTAATCAGTGGCCTGTAGAAAGTCACAAGAATAAGGAAAGACTACATAAATGACATCAATTTGAAAATGCTTTATTTAAAGAAACTAACAGAACTGGCATCATTGCCCTATCTCTCTCCTATGAAATGAAGATTAGAGCTTTAACTGTCAGTCATAAACCAGGTTTCTCCTCAAAAGACTTTAAATGCATTTTTAATCAAAAGGTGCAAAATAAATATCAAACTATTATATGGGAACCATTATTCTCTACAAATAACTGGTTTCTGATGACGGTATTGATTTTTGGAAATTGTAGTGGTGCCTAAGGGTGGATGGTCATGCAGTGACTTCGGTAATGGGGCCCAAACACACTCTCAAGTATGTACACTCACTAGTACACTGCTCCATTGAGTACAAACATAATGGCCACTCTTTTTTGTTTTCTCAGATATTAACAACAGTAAGGACATAAAGAAACAGTAAGAAACTTAAGTGATATTAGTTTAACTGTTTGCTTTTAAAGGTTCAGTCATTGATCAAAAAGAGACAATACACAGACAGGTCACAAATTAAAAGAAAAAGCAGGGTGCGTAGGGGAGAACGTATTTTCAGGTCCATGTAAATTGGACACTTACTGCAAATCAGTTCTCATGATGAAACAGCTCAATCCTGACGAGCATGATTCTTTCAGGATGACCCCATCCCGGTCCACAGGGCCACAAGGGCTCACTAAATTATTTGATGAAGATGAAAATGTGTCATGCTCTAGCTATTGCAGTCACTACACAATAAGTGAACCATTAGATGACGATCTCCACTACCATTGCTACAATGGCAACATATCTTTAGGAAGGATTCCCCCAGTACAGTTCTAGAGACCTTAATTCCGAGGCACACTGAAACTGTTCTGGTGGCTCATGATGGATACAATCTGCAATGTTTTTTTTTTCTCTTGAATTTGTCCCTTATCTGTAATACAACAGTGTTTATTTATGTTCTTTATTTTTTTCATACATTACATACACTTGCATGAGATGAATAGTTAAATTGCTTCGTACATGTTAATTCCTGCCCTCAGGTTGCAGTTTGATGTCCCAAAGTGGAGATCTGGAGGATAATTATAGGGCTCGGGACGTCTAAAATGGTACTTGACGACCGCTCAAAATATTTTTCATGTCATCTTCACCCAATATATAAGCTACAATTGCTCATTCAACACTGGGCACGAGGTAGTAATATATCCTTGATGGTAGGGTAAATCCATCATAGGCACTCTGCATGCACTCATTCATACACCTAGGGGTAGCCAAACCAGCTATAGTTGTGTTTCTAGGAGGGAGAACATGCAGAGAAACTTTGTACAGACAGCAACCCGAGGTCAAGATCCAATCAGGGACCCTGGATCTTTGATGTGACAAGGCTATCCAGTTAGCTACATCAAATAAACTTAGCCCTTCATCTCATACGAGTGTACATTATGTACGAAACCTAAAGACAGTAAATAAAGCACTTTCATATATCCATATTGTTAATTTTTGGTCATGAATCTTGCTGAATGGACTTTTAATTAATAACATACTGCAGAAATAGAGTTGCAGCACGGGGTGAATGTACAACTATTTAGAAGACTCTTATCAAATTTAGTGGTCCTTATGAAACAAGATCAGAATAGTTACAACATAAGTGAGTGAATCCAAAATCGTCACCTGTCCGTCAGTAATAATGGAGAAGTCGCGGTTCTCATGGAAATACATAACAACCAGCGTATGGCTGATAAGTGCCCAATTAGTTCAATGGATACTCAACAGTATTTCAGCTTTAAGTCTTATTTATAGGGTTCATGCTGTGTTGTAGCTGCCCACATCCTTTCCAAAGTTATAATAGTCCAGCTCCTGTATAGCAACCTCGGAGAGCTTGGTTAGATTAGGTGCATCGTTAGCATCCATATTTTCAGGGGCGGCGAAGTTGAAGTTATCCTCTTCGTAATCCTCATGAGGTTCCAGATCCGGTGGAGCATCTGAAGGACAAATAAGAGGGGATTTATTAAAAACAAAAAAATAGCGTGTGTTGTGTTTCTATATGTGTGTGTACATGATAGATAGGTATAACTGAATGTAGTAAACAATCTCAAATAGATGTTTTAAGCTCGTCTTTACCGTGTCCCTCTGGGGATACATCCATGCCATGTTTGACCTTCATGTGTCGACTGAGGTTACCCTTCAAGTTAAATCGGCTGGAGCAGTACGCACACTTAAACGGCTTGCTGCCAGCATGAAGATGCATGTGACCCAGAAGATTATACATTCGGTTAAATGATTTTCCACACACCTATATGTTAAAAAGAAAAAAGAAAAGAGATTTGAGATTTGAAAGATGCTGTATGTATTTATTTCAGCTTGCATAGAAGGAAGTGAGCATTTATTGCTGGCTACTGTAGATAGCGCTTGTGACAGCAGTGCTTTTCAGGTGAAAGTAGCTATTGTAAGCTCAAGACGTCACCGGATGATGTCAGAGACTAATCTGCATATTCACACATTTGTCAAGTTAATTTGCATATCAAAATGTTACATGAGAAAGGGAGATTTTGAAGATAGTATAAAACAGAAAAGAAGGGTAGAGCAGGTTTGGCAGAATAGAAAATAACAGAATTTAAATGATTTATTATTGAAAGAGGTCATCTTTGATCAGAGCACCAAAAACAACAACAAGCAAATATATATATATTGACAAAACACTATTAATTTTTTATCATGAACACAAACAACCCATGCAGTGGTAGCGAGTAGCTGTGTCATATAGTAGATGGACAACCACACTGTCAATTAAAAAAAAAAAAAAAAAAAAGTGCATTGTATCTGATCAATCAAAAGGGTTTGAATCCTTTGTGGCCTTACTACCACCTCAGCAATCAACAAAATCCAGAATTTTGTATTTTTCCCCCTCACATGGAGTATACTGGGGTGGGCCACCCAAGTACTTCAACGACCATATACTCGCTCACCCTTTTTCAAATCTGTCCTGAAGAAGGATGCCTCTGTAATCGAATAACTAGTAGTGAACAGTTCCCTCTCGCGCTATCGCTCCTGTACCTGTTTATTCTGTTACAGCGGTACAGTATATAGTGAGAGGCATATATACAGCGGATGCTAGCTGCCGTAAAAAGAAGAAGTGTGCGCTGACGGTCACACATGCTCCGCAGAGACACACAGTTTTGCACGGTGAACGTCTTTAAAAACCCAGGAATAATAACGCTTGTATGGAAATCCTGCTGGTGTATGTCGACAGAGGAGGCTTTCTGATATGTAGACGTTATCATTACTTATAAAACATGTACATTTTACACTGGAAAATATAGGACTCACAAAATGCATTTATTATTATTATTATTATTATTATTATTATTATTATTATATAGGTTATATATAAAAAACAGTAATGCAATAGTAGTAATGAATTTTTTTTACTTCTTACTCCTCTTCACATATGGGTAGATGGAGGAAAAGGTTCGTACGTTGGAGCTCTGAAATGTGAAATTAATAGAAATATCAAATGAAACTGAATTAAACATGGTGTTTTGTGCTGGCAGATAGTGCTGGCCGATTCCGCTGGCTACCACTGCAAGCATATTTCAGACCTGTGGGAAACACTGGGAGTTGTATAATTAAGTGAATATGATTTACGACTACTGACATGCTGAAGCCTTACCTTGCACTTAAAGGGTTTTACAGGAAGGTGGACGATCATGTGAGTTTTCAGAGTCTGCTTCTGGACGAAGGACTTGAAGCAGACGTGACACTGAAAGGGCCGGACGCTGGCGTGGATCAGCATGTGCCTCCTCAGGTTTGCAGACAACGTGAACTCGCGAGCACACACATCACACTTGAAGCCCTTTGTTCCCTGAGGAACAACAGGAAGCAGCAAGACTGGTCACATCTCAAGAAATGATTTACAATAGATGTCAATCTGAGAGCACTCATCATGCATCACTCATTCATCTCATGCAAATAACGATCTTGTCTTTAAGGCTTGGGGTGATGTTTTGAAAAAGGATTTGTTTACATACACAGAGTTTACACAGACATTCGTTGGATACAAAATCCTTCATCGCCATCTGTACATTGAACATGAGCGACGTAACTGCATTGTGTGGTTTAAATTAAGCAGGCCAGCGTTTCTAGTACGAGTGATTCTTGGAATGGGTAACATGAACGAACATAAATACGGTTTAGGAAATGATAGCTGTTGTTAGCTAGTTCTACAGTTTCGCATTTATCCAAATCAGGTTTTTTTTATCTGCCAAAACCTTGTGCAGTTATAGTTTTACGTTCCAACCAAAGAGGAGCCACTGATTCCACTTGTATAACCACATCAACTGATATTGACCTTTCATCAGGTTTGGTACCTGCTCGGATTGAAAGAAACACAACAGTGGCCTTTTGGTAGACAAGACTGAGCACACCCATTGAAGCATCTCCATAACAGGTGTTGTCTTAGACAAAGCGTTTCCACAGTATACGCAGGACATCAACTGTACTGATGAGGAGAAAAGAAACGTGCCTGGCTGGACAAATCAAGATTTGTGTTCCACGCTGGAGGGAAAAATCTGACTTTGGCCCAAGCAGCATGGATCCATGGTCCCGTTCTTATCGGGGTTTATGAGATTTACTGCCACCCACTAAATGAGTATGAATATGACCGACTTTCCACGTCTACAGTTTGTCCACATTTTACAGGACACCTCCAGAATGATAATAAACCGTGACATGAGGCATGCATCATTGCTGAATGGTTGCATTAAACTACTAGCTATATATCCCTTATTATAGGTATGTATTACAGACAATAAAGGATAGCATGTGCTTTATCTAAAAGATGGACCTTTCTCAACTGCTGCATACGCTACATCACAGGGTAGCTGCATACACTCGGAGGAAAACGCTAACTGCCTTCTCCCATGATTGATGAATATTGCTCTGATTAGTTGGCCAAGAGCAATGACATCCTCCTGCCTTCTGCTGGACATCAGATATAGCCCGCTGTGGCATCTTTAGGCTACAAACTTGTCTTTGAAGTCTCCTAGCAACATGGCAAATGCTTTTGAGTTAAAGCACGACACACCCTAGCATCTGTTTGAATCATGCCCTTGCCAAATTCTTTAAGTTTATCCAGGTAGAAGTCGATAAATGTCGTTTTAAGTCTGAAAATTCGGTAGATATATTTTAGGATAATCTACAACAAGGGTTTTGAGAGCAGGTCCTGGAGAGAAACAACCCTACAGAGACTTGAACTGACTCTCTTCTACCAGACCTAATTCATCCCATGAGGGCCTTGAGAACACAAAACAAACAACGAGTTGTATCTGGTAAATTTGAGGAAAAAGAGGAAGGCAGAGAGAACAAGTTGAGCCTGACGTCAGAGGTGCTAATGGGAATGTCCCCATCTCTCCTATTATTACCCTTAAATATACCACTAAGAAGAAGCAGACTTGGAAAAAAAAAAAAAAAAAAAAAAACACTATTTCAGATAATTGCCCTTGCTTATCCTGTTTGGACCAACTCCAAAATCTGATCAGTTCATCTGCTGGTTTCAATTCTGATTCCATATAAATCCTAAAAACATTAAACTACTTGCGAGAATCTTGGACAGATGCATGGAAAGACAGGCTGATACTGTACATGTACAAATGATGGCACAGCAATCTCACCAAAAATGGGCCTCAAGTTCCTAAACACAGAGGTGTAAGCAACACCTCTTTTTTTTTAGCTTAATCACCTAGCTGTGACCTTGACCTAGCTTGGATCGATTCCAAAAGCAGTTCATCTGGCGGTTACAATGATAATTTTGCAGAGGTTATGAACAATAAATGTGCAAGACAGTCAAAAAAAAAGAAAAAAAGAAACGTCAAACATCTGGATTGGATAGCTGCAAAGTTCAATACATTTACAGAAACTAACACTAAGGTGGATAGGAATTATGTTGCTGCTTAATGTAGCATGAATTACAGCAATTACAACTCAAGTAATAGTTCATATAAGCCTGAACCTCATACAAACTGTGTACCTGAAACCAAACAGACCAAACAGATGACAAGGAAAAAAAAAGAAAAAAAGAAAAAAAAAAACCTCGCCAAGCATAAACTTGCTTTTAAATCCAGTCCAGCAATTACTAAAAACCAATGTACAAAATAAACAACAACAACAACAAAAAAACCATCTCGTACACTATACCGCTTACTCGACCAGGAAACAGGGTCGACCAGGAAACTGCGAGGCCACAGTACTAACCACTACACCACCTCAATAATAACAACCAAAAATTTTACAAATCAATAAAATATAATGCAAGACACACCAATTCTACACCACCATCCATTTGCTTTTTACACTGATTGACATTATTAATTAGACTTCCGTTTTTTTTTTTTAAATAAACACAGCTCTTTCATGTATTAAAGTTACTTTCAAGTCACTTGCAAGTTTCTCCTTAACCCGGACATGCAGTGTTTTCGGTCTCGACCGAACCAAAAGACGTCTTAGGCATAACCAGCTCATTGTAAACATTCGATGTAAACAGACAGCTCTTGCCAGATGGCAGATAAATCCCACAATCCTGCTTTTCAATATTTTATGCATCCTAGCTGAATCAGCCACAAAGGGAGCGATACCTATGCATTTAAAATTTAAAATAGGGTTATATGGGTTCGAAGTTTAAACGTGTGTTTATCAAGTGCCTAATAAACGGAGCTCTTTGTGTATAGTTCTATATTGAATACTGTGCAAAGATTTTTTTCTACCGCAAAAAATAATAATAATAATAAATTCTAATCTAAAACAACAATTAAATAAAAATGTATTTGGAAATCTTGTTTTTCTGCCATTTGTTTTAGTCCAGGGATTTTCATCCAACTGTTTTGGAGTTAATGTCATAACACATTAAAGGCATGTGTATACATACTTTCATAACTGAGTTTTTTTCCGAGACACTCCATACACTCATATATACTCATACACACAAAAAACATCTTGAAACGTGGTCATTTTTACCTTAGAGACACGTGTCTGAGGCTTGAGCACTTTGTGTGTGAGAGAGTGCTGACGTAGCTGGTGGAGCTGCAGGAACTGTAGGCCGCACTGGCTGCAGGAGAACGAGCGCTGGGCCTGATGCTTCAGCATATGGTTCTGTAACTGACTACGGTAGGCGAAAGTCTTACTGCAGTGGCTACACTGGAAGGTGGCCGGCCCTTGGTGGCTGACCTGATGCCGCTTGAGGTGCGCGTACGTGGCGAACTCCATAGAGCACTGCGGGCAGATGTGGCATCGGCCTCGCTCGTGCTTCACCTCGTGGGCTCGCAGCTCGCTGGGGTAGGCGAAGCCTCGGCGGCAAAAGCGGCAGCTGAAGGGCTTGACGTCAGAGTGCTGCAGCATGTGCCGTTTTAGGTGGCTGGTCTGAGTGAAGCCCTTTTTGCAGACCGTGCACTTGTGCGGCCGCGTGCCCTGGTGAGTCAGGAGGTGTGTCTGCAGGTGGCTTGGCTGTTTGAAGAGCTTACCACAATGTGGGCAGGCGTGGGGTTTAATGCCATTGTGACCCAAGATATGCGTTACAAGGTTATATTTGGAAGTGTAGGACTTTTCACACATGCGGCACTTCCAGCGCTTCAAGCCTTCTCCCACGTCCACGCAGTACGACTCGTTGATCTGAATGTTGATATCGAGTCGGTCGATGCGACGCCCCCGAGGCGCCTCACCTTCCACAGGCTCGCCCCAGAACATGCCTTGGTTGCTCTCGTCGAACTCCCCCACCCCGTCCATATCCCCGCCCTCGTAGCCGACCTCGTTAGCACGGAAGTAGCTGCTGATCTCTTCCCCTCCAGCACCGGCCTTCCCCATCCTCGCGTCGTTCCCTTCCTCTTGCACGTCCTCGTTTCCTCTTTTCTCCAGCGCATGGTTTCTGCCATGAGAATGCACCTCGTTCGGCGTGTGAGTGCTGGGGTGGGGATGGACATGGTGGTTAGGTGCTGGATGTGTGCTCTTGGGTTCCCGGACACATGAAGAGCAACAGTTGCTGGGGTGCGGTTTGGAGGCGAGGCGGTAACCAGAGGTGTCTACCATCTGCATGCTTTCTCTGGGCATCATGTTCATCATGTGGTTGCAGGAAGGTAGTCCCGGGGTCACAGCTTCACCTTTGACATGTGAACCTGTGTTCTGGTGGCCTATAAGAGGCTTTGTGTTTTCAGGCGTCCCCTGCCATCTCCTTTCAGCGCAGCTCGGGTGAACCTGGCCGTCCTCTCCGAGGTTCACGCCTAGGTAGTCGCCGTTGGCACCGATGAGCTGGTCAGCGTACTCGTAGTCCATCCGCTCGATGGAGGGAGCTGGCGATTCTTTAGGCTCTCCGGTATAAAAGCCGTTGGGGGCAATGGTGGCACCGAAGACCTCGTTCTGGGATATAAGCCCCAACACAGCAGCCTGGGCCAGAGACAAGACCACCACTGGGTCTGTCTGTGTCCCCACATCCATCTGCTGGTGCATGGCTTCAGCATAACATCGAACCAGCTGCTGGGTCTTCTCCTCCTGCCACATAGGAAATACATCAGAGTGAATAAATGAGCAACCTTCAAGACTTCAAGTAAAATACTGCTAGGAAAAATATATATGTGTATATATCGGATTGCGTTCCCTGTTCACCATTTCAACCGCAGAGACACTCGATTCATCTCATCAGGAATGAAAATGCTTTATTTGGGATGGAACTGAAGATCCTGTCAGGTAATCACATCATAATCCAATCAACTAATTTAATAATTTGCACATAATGACGATACACAGCAAAGATAGCTGTGAATTCAGCTCTCTGAGCCATCTTTTTTTTTCCATTTCTCAACACAACACTCTTACCAAAAGAAGTAAAAAGAGAGAGAGAGAGACTAACAAAAAAAAAAAAAAAAAAAATCATGAATATGCACAGTGAGGGGAAGAGTGCATGAAAGGAAGCTCGACTGACAGAAAAGACAGATTAGGCGAGTGATGGAGGGAGAGGAAAAAAAGAGGAGGGGTTGACTGAGTGAACAAGAGAGTGGGTGAGTGAAAGAGAGCAAGAGAAAAGAGGCAGAGAGAGAGAGAGAGAGAGAGAGAGAGAGAGAGAGAGGAGGGAAAAGAATAAAAATCAACAGCATATAAAAATAAAACATTATATATAAAAATTAAACGTACAGCAGAGAAAGGGAGAACAGTAATGTCATGAATGTGAAAAATGCATAAAGATAAAATAACATGGCTCTTCAGTCTGTTCAAAACCTACAAAAAAAAACTGTACACTGTAAAGAATAAGTGAACACACACGTACAAATATAAACTTACCAAATTTCTCTTGGTTTGAGGTTTTAGATGTTTGAGCGACCTCATCTTTAGTCAAAAGTTCACGTTTACCTGCTTGCCCCTTTTGCGCCACTCTACTGCTGTCTATAGCTACACACAAACATACACACACACAGATACACACTGTCTGTTCTCTCTGTATGTGAGCTTGTTCTTTTTCCTCTCTCTCCCCTCCCTTTTTGTCAGACTGTCTCTCTCTCTCTCTCCCTCTCTCTCTCTTCTTTCTCTCGTATGTGCTCGCTCTAATTTTCCTCTTTCCCCTCCCCCATCTCTCTCTCTCCCTCTCTCTCTCCCTCTCTCTCTTTCTCTTTCTCTCACTGGTGCAAACACACTCACACACATATTATGGTATTTGCTTTTATGCCCCAAAGAAAAACATATTAGATATAAACACCCCAAATCAGTTCTAGGTTTAGAGGAGTTGAAACAAAGAATAACAGGAGAGAGAGAGAGAGAGAGAGAGAGAGAGACTAAGCATAGTAAATTAAATGACAGTATACATACACATCATGTGCAAAAGAATAATGAATGAAATAGGAGATGAAGATGAGAGAGAGATGGCAGTAAGAAATCTGCACTGGCCACAAAGTCAGAGGGTCATAATTCAAATACGCCAATCTTCAGTCTATACCCAAGTCCAATAATGTTGCAAATAATATACGCATAAAACCAAAACTTGCTAAAGTTCTAAACATTACTTACCAAGCATGTACATGTTTTTCATTTCACTTACTTGGCTTATTTTTGATAACTGAATTGCTCTTTAGAAAAAGAAAAAAAAAAGAAAACCGTTTAACATTCAAATCTTTCTATGGAATATTAAACTGCATGGATACTAGAAATGTCACATCAAACAGTTTGCTTATTTGATCATGGTCAATATTTGATACAGTGTTGCGCCATACTGTACACGCATATGAACCCATTTTCATTTTGGGGGCATTTTAGAATTGTACTGGTTACACCTCAGGAGAAAATGGCTGAGAGAGAGGTATTCAGGAAGACAAGAAAATGGAGGGATGAGGGAGGAGAAGTCTTTCAGAGAGGGAGAGGGAGGGAGAGAGTGAGAGAGAGAAAGAGTGAGAGAGAGGGAGTGAGAGAGAGAGGGAGAGAGAGAGAGGGAGGGAGAAGGAAAGAACAAATAGAGAGAGAGCAAGAAAGAGAGGGGAGGAGATAAACAGAATGACCGAGGGAGGGGAGAGAGCGAGTGAGACAGACAGACAGACAGAAAGGGAGACAGAAAGAAAGGGAAGGAAAGGACGAATGAGGGAGGGGGAGGGAGAGAGAGGGAGGGAGAGGGAGAGAGAGAGAGGGAGAGAGAGAGAGAGGGAGAGAAAGAGAGAATGAGGAGTGACAGAATAAAGGAGACAGAGAGGGAGTGAGGGAGAAAAAGAGAGAGGAAAAGGGAGGGCAGCAGGGAGTGAGACAGGAAAGCGAAAATGGAGACAGATTCTGATTACTTTGATTAAGTTTTAAACATCACAGTCTAGTTTTTCCACATGGTTCATTTACATGGTTTCAAACCTCTGATCCAAGTCAGAGTCACATTCTGAACACAAGGAGACATGTGAGAAAATGACTGAACTGTCCAACGACTTATTAGTTATGCACAGTATTACAAAGTTACAGTCACAAACAGCTCCTTTACAATGATCCAAACTAGGGACATAAACGAGCAATCGCAAATCAATTAATTGCCATCAAGAATTGAAATGGGAAAAAAAAATACAACCAATAATGTTTTGCATAATATTTCTCTGTAGCTCAGATATCTATTAACTCGTGTACCACAAGAGGGCGCACCTGCAGTTCAGAGGATGAGCTGTATTGGACTAAGACTGCTCCCTTTTGAATGAGACCAGAGACGAGCAGTATTTTGCACAGCTTTATTTTTTATCAGTAGTTTGCCCTCGGGGTCACCGTGTCAATCAAAAATATTTATCCCCTCTTCATAGACTACAATGAAAAAACTCACTGAGGAAAAAAAATACCCCTCACCGATGCATACTCAATTTTACACACATAGCCACGAAGTTTATATTAAAATGAAGAGCTGGGTATCCTGCCTTGATTAAACTTTAAATGGAGAAGATTGGCCCAAATGTTAGAGAACTATCAGGGTTTGTATCGGACCTGAGGAAAACCAGACTTTCACATTCATTTTTCTCTCTGGCGTCGAGTTACATCCTCAGCGTGAGTCAGACATGCGGCCACAGGCCTCAGACAACCGGGCAAAGCCATGCCCACTCCCCTCACACTCACACACACACTAGCACACAGGAGAAGTGAACGGTCAGATCTCAAGGACCCTACAGCCTACAAATAAGCGCAGGACAACCATCCAACCACGACTATTTACATGTCATAAATTTTTCTTAAATAACTAATTTGTTGGGATTGTGACAATAGAATAGTTTAAATATATAGATAAATTTATATATTTTTTTTAATGCAGTTATTAAGGATGGAAATCATCAATCACGATATCTAATCGCCAATTCAATTAAAATAGTAAATATCTAAATTTTATAAATGCTCTGAACGGGTATTACATTTTTCTCCGGGATTTTGTTACGATTTTAAACCTTTAAAAAAGTTTAATTATGTATGTAGGCCATTCCTTTTAACATTAGTTTTCTCAATTGAAAAAAAAAAAAAGCGCAGCATTTAAACAATACAAACTAACTTCAAATACAAGAGTTTAACAGTAAACTTAAAAAAAAAATTTTTTTTTAATGAAAGTTAAGCATAAACCGTCACCCATCATGCCTGTCACCAATCATAATTATTATTTCTAAACTGACTTGATGAAAGTGTGTAAATAGTTCAGAGTGCGCCACCTGTAGGATCACAAACAACATTTTACAGATTCAAAAGCCTCCAAAGTCTCAAAGATCAACTTAACAGTTAACATACAGGTTGAGTGAGTACATGAGCTTCTAACGTGGACACGAGAGGCTTTTAACGCATGTGATTTTTAACCAATTGGCGCTCACTGTGTTTTGAATGAGTGGGTTTGAGACTCATTTCCTCACAGAGTTTGGAGGAAAAAGGCAGATCGAAGGCTTTTAACACGGGAGTTTTTTTTTTTTTTTGACAAATTAACGCCATAAAATGCTGTTTCTGTTGCTCCACTCGTAAGCTTCTGCACTCAGAATCGTTTATATCTAATTCTGATTGCAAAATGTGTCTAGCAGAATGTGAATTACCACACAAAAAAACTGCAATTAATAACGGAATAAAATTTTCTCCAAATTTGACAAATTATCGATTGTCTGCCTATTGGGTTAGTTGTGTTAAGTTAAGCCATTATTTGTCACATATACCATACTGCACAATAAATTCATATACAATATACAAAACATATCTCAGTGTAACTGGGGTCAGAGTGCAGGGTCAGCCATGATACAGCACCCCAGGAGAAGACAGGGTTAAGGGCCTTGCTTAAGGGCTCAACAGTGGCTACCTGGTTGAGCTGACTCAAAGCGACAACCTTCTGATCAGTAACTCAGTGCCTTAACCCTCCGAGCTACCACTGCCCCAAGAACAATGTGCAAAATCTGCAACCCTAATCCAATCCTAATTAGATGATTTAGCCAGTTAACTGATCATTTACAATTAGACTATAGAATGAGCATTTATAAACTGTGCAAACAGCCAAAGAGAAAACAGACTCTCTTTGGATTAAATGTTCGACAGCTTGAGAAAGGACATACTTTGCAATTCCGGATGGATAACTACCACTAACCTTGTATTGTACTTCCAACCGTCACACGCATTTCATCCAACTGATCAACCAAACATCCAACCGTTATTCATCCCTTTATTCCTCCATCTATATTAACTACTTTATGGTTTAGGATTACGATGCTGTCAGAGCCTATCCTGGGAAAACTGGACATGAGGGAGGTATACTACTTTTATTATAGACAAAACACTCAATCACACCTTGGGGCAATTTAGATTTGCCACAGTGGTAAAATGAGCCCCAGTCAAAGCTCCAGTTGAGTACCGTGCCTTGTTATGGCAGAGACCTCTCCCAACCGTATTTCACAAGTCCTTATTCCATTATTTCAGACCACTAGCTGGCTTGCTGCTTCTTCATGTACACTTTCTTCAGTATATAATTTCTGTGCCACGTCAGTTGTTTACCAGAGTTACACCTCTTCCTCACGTCATGCGAGCCACCTCACCTATGCCATCAGCTCACCTCACCTACGCTATGCACAGCGTTTGTTTTAACTTTTTTTGTTGTTTGTTTGCTTTGAAAGAGAAAGATCTCACATACTGCTGAACAAATCACTCTCCAACAACTAAGCCTTATCGAAAAGCTTTATCTGTATCCTTAAGCTGGATTAAGTTTCATAAACTTCATAGAAACCTAGAAAACATGAAGCGGGAAACAGTTTGCTCAAGCACGAGTCACAGCCCGAGACTCCCACAGCCCAGGAGGTTGCTGTTTGGCCTGGATGAGCACGCAAACCTACATGGAGCGCCAGTGCCTCGATGAAACATTTTTCTTAATACTGTTGATTTGTGTGGATTAACAGTATGTTGATTCAGACTGGTATGATTTTGCAGTCTCCAGATGTCTGCCAGACCAGAGCTACCACAATACCAACAACTTGTTTTCTATTTGCTCACAACAGCATTTTAACATATCTAGGTTTGCAAATTAACATATCAACCATCACATTTACCCCTTTTCCACCAAAGTGAACTAGGTTCTAGTGCCGATTCAGAACCGGTTTAATAGCGAACCTCTTAAGAACTGGCTTTATTTTTCCATGGGCTAGAGAGTCACGTCATTACGTCACTGTATACATCTGTACTCTCCCAGCAATGCTAGCTGCAAAAAAATACTAGCGGCAAGCACAACAATAACAATGGAGAACTTCAACTTGGCTTTGTGAGCGTCTCTCCTGGCTTTATCATTACTAGACAGCATGTGAACTGCCCATTGCATATTTTTTATTCTTTTTATTGGCTAGCCCTTTTTTTTTTTTTAAATGGCGATCGTGATAATTCCGCCCCCAGCCCATGACATGAGCGGTTCTTTGTTCTAGCCCATCAAAGCTTTGGTGCTGCCATGGAACAGGTTTTACTGTCTGAGGGCCGGTGCTTTGGCTGGTTCGAAATTGGGTCCCAGCTCCGAACCATCTCCGGGAAGCGATATTTGATAACTGATGCACAGTAAAACTTATCTGTTACCAGATGCAAATGCGCATTGTCGGTTCTCTTTGCAGGCAAATTTTGTTTGCATATATACATATATATACATATTACATATACACACACGTATATACACCCTCTGCTTTAGCTGCGGTTGGGGAAACTGGTTCAGAAACTGATTTCTGAAAATGATTTTTCCTTATTTGTCAGCTCCTGGAGGAAAAAAGATCATCATCATCACTGGAGCACAAAAAAGGCTGCTTGTACTTCTCAGTGCGAACTATACCACCGGCATCCATCAAGTGATCCAGATATAAACGAGGAACAAAACGTGGGCAAAAGACATAGTGGTGAAACTAAAGAGAAGCCATTGGCTGGCAAAACTTTTTAAGTCCAGATTCATGCCTGGAATAACTTGCACACTTCTAGTGGATGGTCCTCACAATGAAGAACAAAATAGTGATTAGAGTATTGAAATACTGGCACCTCTAACCGTTCATCGAGTATTAAATATCCATGAACAGCTCTAGCAGAATTTCCTAGCTTCCCTTGGCATTGCACAGTAACTACTATGTGCTTGTACATCCTTCCCCAATGCTCTGTGGTCATAAAGAGAACAATAGTGGGCACTGTTCAGTGTTGAGTTTCCAGTCTTCATAAAGGAGAATCCTCCTACCAGTTCAATATTCCTTATGCATGCATGCATGACTTCCAGAGATAAAAATGGGTATTTCTCAACAGGACTGGCCTTCTTTGCCAGTTGATACAATATATACCACTATTGTAAGAGTATACATCCTTAAACAATAATAAAATTCAGTATGGATTAAAGAGCTTGAGTTCTCTTCTTTGGAATGAGGAAGTACCTTGAGAAGAAGCCGCTCTGACTTTGTTTGAGTGAGTAGCGCATGGTAGGTCTACAGACACCTTTTATTGAGAGATCCTTGTGGGCAGCTTAGGTGCTGCTGATGCTGCTACACCAGCGCATCATAGTGTGCATCCAAGCTATGATGATGAATCACATGCCAGCTGTTGATGACTGTATTGCATCACTGGTGACGCAAGCCTCCCCTCGCCCCATTCGTACAGTTGCTCACACAGTTGCAGAAGCTGATCCCTCTATGAGTGGGCTGATCCATGTAGGCCAGGACATACAGTAGGGTGTCTCTACTGGATGTGTGCAAAGAGATTAAATTCTGTCTCTGTATCCCAGGGTCACACTTTAGGCCAGGGAAAAGTGGGCAAGTTTTAGAATCACAAATGGACAAATAGACCATCCACATAACAGTTTTAGAGCACAGCAACCTAGTTCATTGCTCCAATGGCCAAACAGCTTCTACTTCACTTTTGCAATTCTTAGGCAAGGAAAGTCAAGTCTCCACAGCACCCCATCCATCTTATGTTGCAGGACCTTCATCATTTAACAGTCTCTAAAAATGCCGTTAGCATTTTTTCCCCTTAGATTTGGGACCGTTTTAAAATCAGACACAAACAATGTAGTCAATCTGACTTAAGCAGCTCTCTTGGATGGATGCATGATCATAAAGATAGATAAAAGCTAGATAAAAAAAAATTATAAAACACCAAGAAACAATTCAACTGAAAAAAAACAAGAAAAAAAAAACTTTCTGCATCTATATACAGCAGTGTGCAAAAATCTTAGACACAAGCAAATAGTTGTTGTAGAGCAAATATGCCTTCAAAAAATAAAATTAAATAAATACAGTTAAACCTTGGATTGGGAGCATAATTTGTTCCAGAAGCATGCTTGTATATCAAAGCACTCGTATATCAAAGTGAATTTGCCCATAAATTATGTAAACTCAGAAGATTCATTCCATAACTCAAAATATGAATATAAAACAATTAATACAAAATAAAGTAAAAATAAAACAAATTAACCTGCACCTTACCTTGAAAAGAATCGTGGCTAATGTAAGACAAGAGAGGAGGAGGAGGAGGAGAGGGGCTACTGTGTAGGTCAACTTTCACACATGCGCGCGCACACAAATGGAATCACTGTACTGTCTGTAAACTTCTTTAACAAGGAACCTCTCTAATGACACTTGCTTTTGTCTCTTTTTCAGGATTTCGCATTGTTGTTAAACGGATTCATCTCCCACACTGCTACAGCCTTTTAAACTTTTTTTTCTTCATGGGTGGCTGTTGTTGCAGTACAGTTACTAAATATACAGTCACTACACTTGGACACAAAATAAAAAAGCGTTTACACTCACACACACAGGGTCACAATGTTATAGTAAACAGTACACACACGCATGATGCGCACTAAGACTGAGCATGGAAAACAACTGCCTAAAGTCCCACAGAAGTGCGAGAGAGAGAAGAACCATTGGCTTAGTTGTGATCATGTGACGCTTGGCAGACAAAAGCGCATGCGTACTACTCGAATGTCAAGACCTAAAAAGTATGTCGTTTATCAAGTAAATAATTTTTTAAATTCTGCTTGCAGACCAAGTTACTCGCAATCCAAAGTTGCAGTGTAAAATAAAAAACTATAACTATTAAAGAAACAAAGTCAGTATTTGGTGCAACGATGCTTTGATAACCCTTTAGTGTCGGATGCAATTTTTGATACCTAGAGTTTTAGAAGGAAATTGGCTGTTAAGTTTTAATAAGTTTTAAGCCTTTTTAACCTTTTAGTTTTAGTCTAAAAAGTGGTTATTTATATAATTTGTTGCTTTCTTTTATGGCATACATTTTTCGATAACGTTTTTCATGTTGTGGTGGAATACTAATGTTTCAAAATCTATAACTAAAGAAATAATAAAATAAAAAAACTATAATATCCATAATAATGTTTGTATAGTCAAAAAAAAAGACTTTTGCCCAGTACTGTAGATCAGTCAATTTTAAAACAGATGACATGTGAAGAAATTGATTTTTTTGATTACAATGGCACCAATCAAGAGGTGGAATATATTAAACAAGTAAACAATCACTGTTCACTAAGAAAAAAATGGGCATGCTAAATAATCTGAGCCACTTTGACAAAGACCAAATTGTGATAGCTAGACGACTTCGTCAGAGCATTTTTACTATGGCGGGTGGTCTGGGTGTGTTCCTAGTATGCAGTGGGTAGTAACAGCTACCAGGACCAGTTTCCAGCTTGGTCAGCCAAGACTGATAAACCAGGGATACATCAGCTCTTGGTGCAACACAAACACATTTTATGGCATTACGTTATCAAAAGTCTCCCGCATTAAAATGCCTCTGATCAGCCTTTTTCTCCAAACTCTGCATACAAATTGGTCTCGAAACCCGCTCTTTACACACGCTTACACCAGTCTCAAAACACTGCGTGCGCTAATTAGTCTTAAATATCGCACCCGCTAGAAGCCGCACTCGCCTGTGTTAGAAGCCACACGTGCCCATGTGCTCACAACTGCGCTCGTTTTCAAATTTCTCAAGAGTTTTGAGACTTAGGAGGCATTTGAGGAAGTAAAACCTTTATTTTCAATCCTACAGGTGGTAGGCTTTATTCAACTCGTGCGGTCGGAGTGAATAATTTGCTAACTTTGCTTAGAAACAACAATTACGACAGATGACAACAGAGATACAGGCTGTTCAGTAAAAATTTAGCTTTTTGAATTTAATTTCATTTTAAATTAATTGTTAAACTCTTGAGGATATTTTGTATTGTTTAAATGCTGTGCTTGGTTTTTAAATCACAAATCTAATATTGTAAATAATGGGCTACATGTAATTACTCATGTTAAATTCAGTTGTGAAGCTTTTGAATAAGATATGTGTCTAAGGTATAAAACGTTTCTTTTTTTTTTTACGTTTTATTTTTTAAGGTTCATCGTCTTTAAATTGTAACAAAATCTGTAAAAATCTATTAACAAACATCATGATAGTTACAGAATCATAATTCCTGCAATATAAATCATCACTTGGGTATGACATCCTCGCATCAGGTGATCACTGTTGATTCCCAACCCTAAAATGCATTATGTTTGTGGGATTATCACATTAAAGGCTGCAGATCTGTATTATGCTTGTGGTTTATCCCACTTGCGGGTTTTACATCTTACAGCATCTGACCTGAACATTCACACCCATACGTTGAACACTAGAACAACAAAATTGTTCGATATCTGTGTGCTGTAGCATCAAGATCTCTCTTTACTGGAACTGTGTGTTCCCAAACCTATTCCAGCATGACAGTGCTCCATAAGGTCCCAAAAGGTCAATAAAAACATGATTTGCCAAGGGTGGTTTAGAAGCACTCAAGTAGCCTGCACAAAACCATAAACTGAGCTTTTGAGGGGAGAGTTTGGGAGGAACTGAAATGCTGATTACATGCCAGGCCTTTTCCCCCAACATCAGTCCCTGACTTTACTAATGCTCCTGTGGAAGAATGAGCACAAATGCCCACAGCCGTGTTTTAAGATCTATTGCAAAGGCTTCCCAGAAGAGTGGAGGCACATGGGGACGATCGACTGGTGGCCACACACTTTTGGATATATATATATATATATATATCGTGTTTATGCCTTGAATTATAATATGCCTTGGTTTAATAATTAATTCTTAAATGCATACTTTATAACGATAAAACACAAAGCCACTTATCCATTTTATAAGGATTATCGAGCAAGGTGTTTTTATTTTGCCGTACATCTGGCACATGATTGTTTGCACAGAGTGGATAATAAACTTGTACACATTTGCCAAACATTTCCTGTCTCAGCACACAGGATGTGTTTAATTCTTACTTTTCCATGTGCTTTTGGTATTGCTTTGACTTTATTTCCTCCTCCTCTACCAGTTGACTTTTATTAAAGTTCTCATACATCTTATCTACTCTGTCTAATCATGTTCAACATCATTTCATGTTCTTGTTTCTCACCATCTAGTTCATTTCAGTGCATCATCAACCATCGCACTTTTTTTGGTTTAAAAGTAAATCCTAATTTGGAGCCACCACATATACATGTACAGACTAAGCATCAGTGAACATGTTTGGAGTTAGAATATTGTATATACGGCATCGTCAAATTCTGTTGACCCGATGACAAATGATAAAATGGAACAATCCCTCCAACATTGTTGTGCTTCCACTGCGGGGCTTTTACATCAATTCGTCATAACATGTTCTACAATTGTGGACAAATACACAGGACCTGGAAACTGACATCCTGTGATGTGACACCATACAAACATGACAGCTGGACGAATCACTGGGAAAGGTCTCAGAGAGCGTATTAACCAGTCAGGAAACTTTTCTACAAGAAGACAGACCACCTAACTGGCATTCACTTTTTTTTTTCAAAAACTTGTTTATGCCTTTATTCTGGTCACAAAATGCAATGCTGAATCTGAAGTTAACAGAGCTTGCCAGTTAATAGAGATGTGAAGAGAGGTAACCTGTCAATTTGATTAAATTTGTTGTTGCTTTTTTTGTGTTTGTTTGTTTCAATGATTCGTCTCAAACAGCTACAATTTTACAGGTTTAGAATGACTAAAAACTACTAAAATTATTTAATAAATACTGGAATGCTATGTTGCTGTTGGTTTAAATGTCAGGTCTCATACTTTTTTCCTGCTTCACCCTCCAGTCCAGTAGGCGTCTGCCCATAATTAAAATTTTAAATTTTCAAATTCAAACTGTTTTTTATTCGTCAAATACACAACCTTACACAGTATGATATTCAGTCAAGTGCTTACATGATTGTTTGTGACCAAAAAAAAAGAAAGCAGCAATAATCATGCAAAATGTGTGTATTTGTGTAAGAACATTTATCATTTGTTTAATAAGTTTTTTACCTAAATAATTTACTGTGTAAATAGATTCTGCATCTAAAACTGACTCAATGATTTAATCCATTGTATGAACCGACAAAAAGATCAATCCAACTGCATAATCAATTCAATTGGACAGCTCGACTGGTTTATTTAAGTAATCATGAAGAATCTGTACATGGCTTATGGTCAAAACTTACATTTCTGTTCAAAAGTTAATAAATAATGAATAAAACATCAACAAACTGAAAATTTAACTTCCTTCATTTGGAACGTTATGATAAGTTATAATATGATGCGTTTCCTTAGTATGGGAATCACCGTCTGCAGTACTACAGTGGAATTGCAATGTTTCGCCACATCAAATGCAAACTTGCACTAATAGACAAAAGTTTTGACACCCCTTCTAATCGTCTGGTATTTCTATTTCTTTCTACCTTGTAAAAAAAATGCTGAAGGTGTCAAAATTACACAACAATCTCCTTTGAACAGTCACTTGATATTGAGATGTATCTGCTCTGTAAAGCCTTTATAACAGCTCTAATCTTTGGTGTTGTTTGTTAATTGGTGATTTCTGAGGCTGGTAACTCTAAATGAACTTCTCCTCTGCAGCAGAGGTAAGTTTTGGTCTTGCTTTCCTGGGATGGCCTTCATGAGATACAGTTTCATCATGGTGCTTGATGGGTTTTGCAAATGCACTTGACAGTACTGTTCTTGCAAAAACTATTTCAGAACAGCTGACCCTCATGTCCTACAATAATAACTGACTGTGGTTGTTTCACAGTTTTTAAAATCACCAGAATTGTTCTATTCATCCATTAATTCATCAATTTCTATATCCTAAAGCCTATCCCAGGAGACTTTGAGCACAAGACATGGTCCACCCCAGAGAGGTTTCCAATCCATTGATAGGCACAAACTTTCAAAAATGCAAACATGCGTTAGCGCATGTTTAATTGTGGAGGTTAGATGACATATTTGGCGTACATTCTCATGTGCATGCAGCATGAATCCCCTGTGTACAGATAATTGTGTTAGTATCGTAGTACCTAGACAACGTTTGCTGGACATACAAACTAGCATTCAAAATGAAACTCATTCTTTTGTATGTATGATTACTGCCTAATCTTAACGTCTTTGGACTGTGGGAGGAAACCTGAGCACCCGGAGCAAACCCACAGTGCTACCAACTAAGAAAACTAGTGCTATCAGTATTGTTCTAGAACATCAAAAATAAATCACTACAGGAAAACACTGAATTAAAAGGTATGGTGATTCACGTATCGCCACACTGACTCCAAACTCAATTACATTTTTTTTTACATTTAGAATAGACATGAATTGGCTGGAATTCATCTTGATTGGCCATAACTGGTAATCGGCCGATCAGCCTGAGAATTTCAGTTTCTATGAAACAGCTAAAGTTTTGTGGAGGAAAGCGATGCAACAATAAAAAAATAAAATAAATAATAATAATAAAAAAAAATTCTAAAACATACCAGCATACCATGAGTGCAGAGGTACAAGACCCGCCTCTGGGGGCGGGACCTATCGCTTAGGGAGCATTTGATTGGATAAACACAACGCTAGTACAGGATGAGTCATTTTCACAAGCGATGAGGTATGAAATTGAAACAAGAACATCTGCTAGAACAGAGATGTCCCCCAAATTGTCTTATTGGTGTCAAAAACATGAGGAAAAAAAGTCTAATTAAAATTAGTGTCCCTCTGTAGATTTCATTCAGTTAAAAACTTTCCAGTGTTTTTTTTTTAGCTAGAAATCCTGATCAGTACAGAAGTTTCCGTGCATTATTTCCTGACTGCGATTTTGACAACAAATCACAGCAAACCCCAAACAACTGTAAAGCTATTAGCATTGACTCGTTCATTTACTTTAACATGCTGTTAAAACTCCCGAGTGCGAAAGATGCTCAAAACAGATATTTTAACCAACAAAAACGGTAAATATAACTTCTTACAATAAAAACTAGACTGGTATTTTTATTTATTTTCTGTTTTCTCCACTTATTCAAGCTAGCTTAGCCTAGCAGCCGTTAGGTAAGTTAGCACAGGGCGAGTGTGGCCTGCTTTCTCCACTCCACCTCCACACGGAGCGCTCGCCACCAGGGTGTTAAAGACAACATTACAACCTGTGACATTCTACCTTTGCAAAAATACACAAATAAACATCACCGTGGTTCAGAATTAAATTATTTTACGCAAACAATTGGAGTTGCAATGGGACTGCACCGGTGGCTCCGGGCAACTACATTAGTTTCATTCCACCTTAAATATCCAAAACGATCGATATTTTAACTTACCACACTCCAAAACTCGGTTCTGTACGTAGAAGACACTTTGGAGATTTTTTTAAAAACGGCTACAGACTGAATACGAGCTAATTTTAGCTTCTAGTTCGGCAGAAAGTATGAAGAGAAAGTGACGTGAACAAATATACCCACTGTCAAAACCTGAAACAACCACTAGAGGGCGGAAAGGAGAATGAACAGCGATTATGGATGTTTACTTCTTCTTTCATTGGCAATTTAGACGCTGCTGTTACTCATTGCTGCCGTCTTGTGTTCAAAAACGATTACTACACCTAAATTCAAAATCTTTTTCAGACTAGCATAAGTACGCGTCGTTGATGGGAAAATAGTTTGTAGAAATAGTTAATAGGTTAAAGCTAAAGAATTGCTTTATTATTCAAAATCAGTCATATTATTATGTCAGGTTGAAGTTCACGTACATGTCTGCCTGTTTTTGTGCTGTTTTTGAACTCTCTGCCTCACTTATTAACAAAAAGAAATTCAATTTTGTAAGGTTGAGTATCTTACGCCATGTTTACGCCAAGTTGTACTTCTTTTCTCGTCAACCAAATACACTCCCTGTTCGGTAATCATATACCGTATTCGTATAATGTGCAATATGCAATATAAAGATATAAAATAATAATGTCTTATTTGTGTGTGTGTGTGTGTGTGTGTGTGTGTGTGTGTGTGTGTGTGTGGTACCAGTCAAAAGTTTGGACACACTTGGATGTATTTTCTACATTCTAGAACAATACTGAAGATTTAAAAACTATGAAATAACATAAACGCAATCAGGTAAGTTATTGTCATTTTAAGACACGAAATTCAGCTGCTCTGGAATAGTATCGTCTATTCTTGCAGGAACATTTGCAAAACCCATTAAGCACCATGATGAAACTGTCTCTCATAAAAACCATCGCAGGTCCCAAGACCAAAACTTACCTCTGCTGCAGAGGAGAAGTTCATTTAGAGTTTCCAGCCTCAGAAATCACCAACGCTACACATGGCAATCCCACGACCCTTTCTACCCTTGGGACACGTCTGACAAATATATACAGTTTTAAGGCAACATATGTCATGTCATGTATTATAATGCACTTTGTGCACAAAACCGGTGATGTCACCGATGTGCTCTTGCCCATATCGCCTATGAGTTGTGCTAGTTAGAATCAGCTAATTTATTGAACAAATATATGGAAGGACCTTTGCTTTCTAAAGCCAGGATGTCCACCTCTGCACAAAAAGTGTATAATCTCTCCAGTGGGCCTGCCTATTGTGTTCATCCTGTAGGACATACCTGATAAAACAGTGCCTCCGATACACCTGGTTAGATCTCATCAGCCTTGCCCCTATGAAGGTTTCCGACCACTATAGTAACATCATTGACATAGCTATACTCAAAAACGCAAGATATGTATAACCCCACCTCTTGAACTTTGCCTGAGTTCTTCAAAGTGCTTCTTCCACCACTCAACAACATTCCCAGTAGAGGTCAACACCCCCACACTTGCTCAGCAGAGCTTGTGCATGGCCTTTTCTTCATCCCCATAGATGGCTAGCAGTTTGCTGGAACAGCTGTGAGGCCCTAAAAGTTATATTCAATTAAATAAAATTTGACTTGTACAATGCTTTAACATTTAAAATATATTAACATATAACCATAAATCAATCCCTGCTATATCCGTGTGCTTTAAGGAGGATAGCTCAATATAACAGGAAATATGTTTAAGTCCACTTTCACTGATGGAGGCTCGGGTACAAATATTCATGGTAATTTCAGTCGTAAACTATTGAGCGACTGTGGTCAGAAGCCATCACAGAAAAACTGTCTGCATCAGCACAATCCAAGTCCATCTTCAAGTTTGCACCTTTTGATTGAAGTAGACATTGCGGATTATAAAACACTGCTCATGTACCAACTCAGGTACCATGGCGTTAAACTATTTAGTACTTTATAGGTCAGTAGTAGTATTTTAAAATCAATGTAAAATTAAACTGTGAGCCAGTAAGATGGGGTTGATGTGCTCATATCTTCTGCTTCTAGTAAGGACTCTGGTTGCTGCATTCTGGGCTAACTGGAGCTTGTGTATTCACCTAGTAGACAATCAAGACAGTATGGCATTACACTAATCCAGCCAATTATCCGCATTCCCAGAATTTTTTTTATTTACTTTTAGAAAAGACATATATATTTTACATAATCTCCTTGCTTTTTAAACCACTTCATCCAAGCTTTTGTTTTCCCTCATTAAAAATATTTTAGGCTGTGGTGTGAGCATGATTGCACCACTGTCTTCACTTCTTCGTCAGAAGTAAATCTTTGTCCTTGTAGGGCTGCTATCAGGGGGGAAAAAGGTGAACGCCTGATGGAGCAAGGTCAGGACTATAGGGAGGATGCAATATTGTCATCAGATAATATGTGGAGATGTGGAGATGTGGAGGGCGGTCCAGCTCCTGCTTGCCTGCTAACACTTGTGCGGCCTTCATTGAACATGTCCATCCATTCAAACACATGTCTTCGTGACAAAACGCTTTCTCCATACTGCGCACAGTCTTCGACGAATAATATAACCAGATAAACTCTCAGACCACAAAAAACAAACAAACAAACAAAGGAATCACTGCACACTGCTCTTCTTTCATGCAAATTACAAGTGGGGCATCCCACTCGCACCACAGTTACAAATGAGCTGATGTAACACATTCACACCTGCACAGCAATGACTGGGGAGACAGTAGCCTTGAATGGAGAGCACAGATAAAACAGTATGGCCACAGAAATTTTAATATAACTAGAGTGCGGATAATTTTTGACTCACCCTTATGCAACAAAGCCATGATTTAGTTTTTCTGCATCATGTTATGACATTATATTTCTCATCTTGGCAATATTTCTGAGATGAAAGAATGCTATCCTAGTAATATTATCTATTTCCATAAACTTCAAATGAAAGGCTGGGATCAATAATAATAAACCAAGGTGTTTTACTGCTGTACATAATAAAACAGAAAGTCTATCCAGAGTTACTGTGTGATCAGAAAGATTACCTAGCTGCATGTAGTCATAGTACCAATACGTCTGTGTTGTCACAAGTAAAGAAAAGGAAATTATTAAGCATCCAGTGTCTAATTTTCTTTAAACGTTCCTCAACTTTACAAAGCTTTGCAGATGCAGATAACTATGTGTGATCAGCATGACAGTGAAGAATAATACCATGCTTATGAATTATGTTACCCAGAAGAAGCATATAAAGAGAATATTGCAGTGGGCCTAATACAGAACCCTGTGGAACACCAAACTTCACTTTAGTACATTTAGAATAGTCACTATTTACATTTACAAACTCATAACAATCAGTTGAATAAGACGTAATCCAGTAGGCGGCAGTTCCCTTATTACCTAGAACATTTTTTAATCTATCAATGAGAATAGTATGAGCTAAGGAGACACAATCCTGATCAGAAGCCAGTAGGAGGACTTTAACCAGAGCTGTCTTTGTGCTAAATCCTGATACATTTCATGAATAATATTTCTGTGTAGGTGTAAAAATAACTGCGGTGCTGCAAGTTACTTTCCAGAATCTACACGATAAGCAATTTCCCTTTGGGATTAATAAAGTTCTTTGAATCTTGAATCTTGAATCTTAAGATGAGATTTGATACTGGCCTATAGTTGGGCAGCTGACAGGGACTAAGATCACGTTTCATAATTAGGGTTTTAATGGCTGCTAGTCTAAATGATTTATTTAGGCCATTGTTGTGTAAAGAATTGTTTTTTGTCCCCCACTCTGCCGCTCCTATAGCACTAATCCAGAGAGCCCTCCTTGAGAATTATTCAGAAATCCTCCTTCTTCAACTTGGGGTAACATTCCGATTCACTGGTGTTGCATCCTTAGAATACTGCCAAAGACAGACAGCCTTCTGGCAACAGTTAGGACTTTAACATGAGCTTTTCAAACTCAGTGTCTGTGACCTGTCTCAGCACAATAAGAAAGTTCTCTTACTGAAGGTGGGAGGGAAACTAATCTTTCAAAAAAGCTCTCACTGATGCCTCCAAGCAACTCAAAGACTCTCCTGAGTTTACCACATAAATCTGGCTCACTACCAAGAGATGATGAGTTGACAGCTTTGCCCATCTCTTTATTAGAGTGTCCTAAATATATGGCCTCAATTCTAATGACACAAACACGAAATTCATTAAAGTTTCGCAGTGAAACCCAGACTGTGTAGAAATCAGACTATTTCTAATGAGTTCCTTTACAGGCTCGTTCCCTGTCAGCGATGTGACATTCCACATTCCCAAAGTCACTTGCAATTGCAAAAGTCTAGTCCTTCTAAGACTGATGCCCATTGTCTATCGTTCCTGATCCACACACTTAATCTTGTAATTTGTTAGCCTACATGATGACAACACACTCACACCAGACTGAGCCAGACCCAATTGCTTCTGGGCCTGGCTCCAGGGGTGGATCCCAGTAAACCTAAACCAGACGGTGCACACGTCTTTGTACTCTTCTTGAAGCCCTTTACGAGCACCGTTTGTCTGACGTCTCTTCATATCTGTTCGCTAAGTGTGACTCTAAATAAAAAAGACCAGACTTTCACTAACGTACAGAGACCCCCTCATAACAACAAGGTCATGATCCTCAAAGTTGTATCAATGTTGTGAAAATAAAATGCAAACATTTATGTTTAAAATATGTTATCAAATAAGGCATGGGTGTTAATACACCCAGGTTTACACTGTCACTTTCTGGACTAAGAGGGGTTCAGTGGCATATACTGTATAATGCAGATGCAGAATTTATGACTTGCTGAGAATACCTGAAATGCTTGGGAGGATACCTCTTTCTCACATTTGCAAAATTTCACATTCTCACCGATATAAATAGAGCATTGTCTATTAACAAAGGGCCATACCAAGAACAAGATGAACAAAAGGTTATATATAGATTCATTTTTTGTATACTAACCTCACGGTTCCAACTTAAAGGGGAGACTTGCATGATTTTATTGCTGCATGGTTGTCATTACAACAAGGGGATTGACCCCAGTTAATCGTTTGTAGGCAATTCTTCACCTTAATCCCTGCTATGTTCTTGTGCAAACTACTGCATCGACATACCATTAGTGGGATGACACACATTGTACTCGCATGAGGTAATGAGCACAATTTAGCAGTGGATTCCACTCGTGCTGCAGGCTCAGCCTCATCAGTGCTCAGCCTCATCAAGGGCAGTGTTAAGTGGGAGGGCAAAGCTGTTTACATATGAAATAAATCCTGTGATATATCCTTTGTCTAAGAGCTGTTGACTTTCAAAAACCTAAAAATAACGGCATCTACTTATTCCTATTATAACAAGACAAGGCTTACATTTGTATTTTTTTTTAGAACTTAATTTTAGCCTGAATTGTTAAAATTAATATTTATAGTATTTAGTATATTTAGGACTACTCATAAGTAGTCCTATGTTTCATTGGCATAACTATTCTTTACACAAATATATATTTACATTACATTTTAAATAATAGTTATTTCTACATTTTAATTTACTTGAACTGCTTGTGTCTCTGCATTCCCAAAATTCAGAATTACTCGAAGAAAAGAAAAAAAAAACACTATGATGTCATACTGACCAGACCCTAAATAAGCTACTATTATTAATAGATGCATAGCACGCACAGCCACCATACTGACCTACCAGTGCTTTTACATATCACACAATACACAAATCAATCTTTGCCCTTTAAAGAGATGCTGAACGTTGTCCGAAAAATGCACTACGCACTGTGCCATGTGGCCTCGGGGGAGGAGTCCTTTCGACCTCAATCTGTAAGCTACCCCTTCCTGATTTAGAAGAAATAGCTCACGCTTACTAATTTAGAAGTAAAAGTTAAGATATAGTATGTGCTATTGGGAAACAAAGCAACCATGCGATGGTCAGGTGACCTCAGACAAAAGAGTTTCAATACTATACAAGACTCTGTTGTACCATATATCACTTTGAATGGTTTCTAGGACTTACTACTTGTGTCATGACATAACCATTCCTCTGCCACATTTAGAAAACATCTCTCATGGTTACCCAATGTGTCCCACAGGAGTATGACAAGGTTGTTCACTTCCCATAGATCATCACAGATCATGCAAGCATCAGCTAGGCATTGTTTTGCAATACATATATGGCAAATATGGTAATCAATTTGCAACATATGAATTATGGTACCACAGATAAAATGGGAGTAATGACTTTTTCTGCATTAGTAAAAAAAAAAAAAAGTATTAAATTCTACTGTGCATTTGATCATGTAAAGGCAAGATTTATATAATTTATATTTTGTAAATACCTGGCTATATATTTAGTTTTCACCTTTTTTGCATATTTTTTCTTTGACATATTAACAAAGTATACTAACAATTAATGAATATGACAAAACGCTGTATAATAATAATAATAATAATAATAATAAGTATTATAATAAGTAGTACTGTATAATTTGTTATATTTTTTTATTTTTATTAATCGTTTGTCCTGGGACCCTGATATTTAAAGCAAATACAACCAACATCCTCTGTAAGATCTTCTACCTTCCACCATCATCTACCTTCCATCAAATGAAAGCACATTTCTGAACATCCATATATTGTATCAGTTTGATGACAGTTTGATCACAAGCGGTCTTAGTCGAGGTGTTGAAAACAGAAGTGGTAGTGGTGGAGGGTGACTGGAGGTGTCCTCATATACATGCCTTTTCCCAAAGCATCAAAGCATGGGGTGACATCACCATCAATAATTGGGATTGCTCATCAATGACCAAAGGGAGGGGCTTGGGAATAAAAAGAAAAGACACCAGCACCCACCACAACTGAAATTCTGACCGACACATGGGACTTCGTTAGAAATCGCAACAGCAAATCACAGTTTTGTAAGTTGATTGTGGTGTAGTCATTTTAATATCCCAAGATAATGGTACATGCTTTGTTATTTTTTTTTTATTGAAGTAAATCATTTTTATTCTCATTTTGTTTTTAATCTTTTGCAGACTAATACATAAAATGTGTGCAATGGATAAAGCAATTTTAATGGTTTTGTTCTGGAGTCTTTGCAGTGTAGTACATTTGGAAGGGCTACCAATCAAGTAAGAACATTTGTTGTTTTTACTCATTTGAGTGTATTTTGACAGCATATACTTTACTTGTTACTGGGTGTTTTGACTGATCAGCAGTTCACACTTCTCACAGCAAAAGGTCCATCAGTGAAGTCCAGCTAATGCACAACGTTGGAGAACACAAGCAAGCAGTGGAAAGGCAGGACTGGCTTCAAGTAAAGCTGAAGACTGTAATCATACCAAGTATCAATGACTCACAGAAAGGACAAAAGGGGAAAATCAGGACTCTCTCTTCAGATTTCCAAGCCTGGAATCGTCCAGTCTGGATCTCAAGTTAACGCTAGGAACTGTTTCTTTTTTGTCACCTCCTTTTTTTTTTTTTTTTTTTAAAGCTTTTTAAGTTTTAAGGCCAGGCATATAAGATAAATTTTCCTACTGCTTTGTTAAGTTTTTGTTAATTAAGTGCACTAATTCTTCATTTATTTTATTTATTGTTTTTTGTTTATTTATTTATTTATTTATTTATTTTATAGCTTCAGTGACCCAAACCTGAAATAAATTACTAGTTAGTTAAAATTGTGTATATAAGTTAAAATGTAAAGAGGACAAAATATATATTGTAGCTTCTCCTGCAAGCCTTTTATTCGAATATTCAAGTATTTTTGTAATTTAATTTATTTTTTTTATTATACAATGTCTCAAAAAAGGCCAAATAAAATGCTTTTTTTTTTTTTTTTTACAAATAACAAAATAATTATATGTAAAATGTCTTGGAAAAAACAGCATATGCTCTGTATTACTAATGACTATATATAAAGTCTTGTGAAAAGATTTAAACAAACAAAACAAAAAAGATTTTTTTTAAACCAAGGAACAATACTGTTCATGATAATACTCAGGTGCACGAGCGTCGTTTTACAGTTCTCGCGAGAGTTGTCATTTTGAAATTGTATTGATGTGGCGCTGTTTCCAGTTCTCGCGAGATTTAACTCGGTCTACAGTTATTTCCTGTCAGCAGTACCAGTCAGACAGGATTGATTTTGGAAAATGCGGACGCATATGTGGAATGTTTCATAATTTTGTTTTTGCCCCTCGATGACTTGGCTCTTTTACCAACCACATTGACACGAAAGTCAATGCTTATGACGATATAAAGGTAAGAAACAAGCCTCATTGTAGACATGTTAAGAGTTTTCATTGTTAGCTTTAAGGTTTTACTTTTGTCGAGTGAAATTCCTTTAAAAATACAGTATGTGCTAACTTGCTAGCCTTTTAGCTCGTCTATTCTCTTAGCCACAGGGAGGCTAGACAGCCGTGAGGGCAAAACACATAAGTGTATTACGCACTCTGATGTTATGATGGGTAAATAGGTTATTCTTTCAGCTAGCTACAATAGAGTTCTTGGCTAACTCTGTGGAATCTGTTTATTTTAAGCTAACGTAGCTAACGTTACCTGACTGAAGAACCATAGCTAGCTGACAGTTAGGCAACTTCCGTGCTTAACGTTGAAAGAGCTCTTTTGTCAGCTAACACTGTTGTATGTTTAAAAACCACGAATGGGTATAAACTTAACAAATAGTCATTCGATTGCTAAGAGCTCTGTACGTGACAATATTCAGGACAGTGTCTATGTAGGAGACTAAAAGTGGGGAGATCAGGTTTGTCAGTTATCTGTCTGGAGTAAATGACTTTTTTTTTTCTTCAGATATTATATAAATAATGAACTTACTCACTAATATAACATAATGTTTAAATTATGTGACTGAAATCTCCTTTCCTCTGGTCCTTAACCAGAAATCTATTAAAGGGGCATTAGTTGATTTGGAATCATACTTTACATGTATAAATAACCTGAAAGGTACTTAAGAATGTGATGTAAATAAAGCCAGTGGATTAAGACTTATCAAAAGTATATTAGATGGATGAGAAACAGACTTCTGGTCTGGGATGCTTGTTTTTGTTTGGACTTTTCTACTGTGAGTCAAATTATAGACAATCTGTTGGTCACCCAAGAACTTGTGTAGTAGTAATGATGAAGAAAATCGATTCAGTTACGAACCTATTCGATACAGTTCTTTCGTGTGTTTTTTTATCGTAAATTTTTTGTGCAGCGATTCACATATTATCGCACTGATTCCAAAATTTATCTTTAAAAAAAAAAGGAATTTTTTAAGTTTATAATAGAGATCTATGAGTAAATTAGTCTCAAACCCACTCATTACATACTTTTACAAAAGTCTCAAGACACCTTGTGCACAAATTAGTGGCTTGCAGGCACTCAACCTCTGCACTCATTGTCAAGTTGAGTTTTGAGACTTTGGAGTTATTTAAGGTGGAGTTATTTAAGCATCGCAATTTCTTAATGATCTTACAGGTGGAACACACTATTATTTACACATATTTATCCTGTGTGTAGGCATAAATTATTTGCTAGGTTTGTTTAGGAAAATAAATGGTGGATGATGGATAAATGCTGCTCAGTCAAACTTTTCTATTTAAAGTTATTTTGTATTAAATAAATGCTGCACTTGAGTAAGAAAACTAATGTTAAATTGAATGTACTCCATTTCTTATATCATTAAATCTTTTTTTAAAGGTTTAAAATTGTCACAATTGTAACGGTTTCTATGTCATTGTGCTGAGTCTCTTCTGCACCCTCTGGTGAGGTTTTATTTTTATTTTTATGTACTACGAACAATTGCGAATTAAGCTGAGTGGATCTTGTTGCTCTTGGAGTTAGTTGCTAATTTAAAAAAATCAACCTTAGAAGAAGAAGCCAGAAATGCAATGGCAGAAGATGTCCGAACAAACCTAGCCTAGGATGACCATGAGAAACTTCCAGTCAGAATAACCTGACATGCACCTACACACAAGTGTAATTACACAACATGGCGACACAGACCTCAACAACTGTGATTGGTCCATCTGGTAGGGACCATGTTGTGTAATTACACTTGTGTGTAGGTGCATGTCAGGTTATTCTGACTGGATGTTTCTCATGGTCATCCTAGGCTTGGTTTGTTCGGGCATCTTCTGCCATTATGTCAGTAAGAACTTGTAATAACACCTGGTTATTCTGTTGCTTTGGTCCAACAACCATTAACTGTATATAGAGACCCTCACGGTCATATGACTTATAAAATGTAGTTAAGCAGTACTGGTTATCTAGTGTTAACCTGCGACTTCCCACCCACACACTGAACTTTGAAAACAAAGCAGCAAAACTTAGAAGGACTTGTTGACTTAATCCCCAAAATAGATCTCATTTCCTTATTTCACTTTGAATGATTAACTCAATGCCCACACTTTGGCTTTGAGCAGTTAAATTTCAAATGACTCGCACCAATCATTGAGAAGTCACAGCAACTGATTACAGTTTTAAACACACTACAGCCATCAGTGTTGCCAAAACTTTTCTCCAGGAAAGTAGCTATTGCATAATCTAGAAGTTGCCAGAGGAGAGGACACTGCATACTAATTAATTGGTTCTCAACCTTATTCCTGGAGGACCACAGTCCTGCATATTTTACCCATTTCAATTAGGAAAAAAAGCTGTTAATTAATTGATTATTTAAATCAGGTGTGCTGGGAGCTGACAAAACACTAAAATGTGCATGGCATTGGTCCTCCATTAGCAAAGTTGAGAACCACTGTAATAATTTAACTCACCTTGATTCCAAAACTAAATGTTTGATGAAATGGACATTGTCTACATGCATAGGCTAGAGTTTTATACAAGTAAAACATCATATGTTTAAGCACTATCACACAATAAGGAGTGCTGATGTAAAGCACAGAAGCATGACCTAGAGTGTGATATGTTTTTATACAACAATTCAATAAACACCATTTATTATAATCATGATTTGTTTGTTTATTTAACCAATTATTTTTCTCTGTCAACACATATCCTTCTGCAACTGGTGGAACTAACTAACAATGATTGGTAGAGCTAGACAGTGTAATTAACAGGGATGTGAGTAGTTTTATGTTATTACCGGTACACTGTAGCCAAAAGGTGCGGAAAATAAACCATAGAAAAAAAAGATTTCCCAAAAGCTAGTTTCTGCAGGCCGCCTTACGCAAGCAGTGGCACCAGAAGAAGTCTCCATTCATATGGTCAATGATACTGATGCAAGATGATGCTCCATCCCATGCATTCAAGCACACCAGAGATAGGTCAGACAGCCAAATTGATGACTTTGGGCCCCCCTTACTCTCCTGATTTCAACCCAAATGAAAACCTAAAAATTCTCCTTAAAAGGGGAATTTACAGCCAAGGCGAGCAGTACACATCTCTGAACAGCCTGTGGGCAACTCTCTTGGTTGCATCAGATAAAACGTGGTGCGATTGCATTAGAAAACTGACAAGAGTTCATGGATATGAGAGTAATAATAATATGTTTTAGAAAAGGAAGGTGGCCATATTGGCAGATAGAGTTTCAAGGGTAAAAATGTTTTTATGATAAGCTCCTGCATTTGTTTTTTTATTTAATTATTAATATTTATCAATTGTGTAAAAATATTTTTTCACTGTTTGTTTTTAAATTAAACAATGTATTTTCCAGTTGCACAATAATTTTTACACCAAATTGTTAGATAAATTATGATGATTTGTTTTTAAAACATATAACTTTTACTTTTGCTGCAAGGAATGAATTGAGATTGCTTACAGTGTTGTGCCTATTAAAATATTTAATATATCTGCAAAGAAAAAATAATTTCTATAATAATTTTGTACATTGTGTTTACCCTGGTGGAGAGTTGAATAAACCTGCTGTCTTGGCTCGTGTAACCGGCTTCTGAGCTATATTAAGTATAGAAGAGTCATTAATGTCTGCTCACAAAGACAAACGTCACACCTTGGCCCATAACAGATTTAAAACATCTGTATTGTTGAATTTTTATATTGGTTACATGCTGACTAAAATAGTATACGTCACCTGAAACCACACCTTTCATTTCTCATGTACAGTATATGCTGTGTTTAGATATTTTAAACAAGCAAATCGTATTTGCAGTGCAGACAAATTATTGCCTGTAACGGATGTTGCCTACAGTAATTTTTCCCCCCTCTCATTGTTTGTGTATATTTAGAAATCCCTCTAGATGGAAAGACATCTCTGGTATTTCCTGGTATTTAAATGAAAACTCAAGGCCTTTGTGTACTGTCAGAACTAAGGGTTTAGCAAAACTTTTTCTTTATATAATTTTGACATCTCACTTAGATTGGTTTATATGTTTGTGGGGGAAAAAAAGTTTTGGTTTTATTTTAGTAATTTGGTGAGGCATAAATTAGGTTTAGGTATGTTCTAAACTTCCCAATGTTATTTTGTACAGTAATTTGTTTTATATCTGTTTTAATGCTTCATTAAATAGTTTTTTTGTTTTAACTGAAGCATTTCACCTTCTCTCATTGTCAAGTAAAAACTCTACAGCTTTATAATAGTTTAAATGTTTAGAGTTATAGTTTATATTTTAAAGCAACACATAATTTGTTTATCATCTCCTCCTCAGTGGCCCAGCCCACTTGTCTTGACTCAAGGCTGAGCAAGTGAAGATGAGTCTACACAGTGCGAGTGGAGGCTGTGAGCGGTCGAGGGACCGCCGGCGTTCCAGTGACCGCTCACGTGACTCCTCTCACGAGCGGGGCGAAGGCCAGCTCACCCCGTGTATCCGCAATGTCACCTCACCAACACGACAACACACTAGTGGTAAGATCCTGCCCTCTTAATTACTCATGCTGATACTTTTGCGGCTGTAACAGACTTAAAAAGACAGGAAAGTCCCTGGGCCTGTTGTGACAGAGTGCTGAGTCACTGAAGCAGATAGATACTGGTCTCTGTAGAGAGATAAGTGACACATAAATTTTAACCTGTAATATGTCACTATTAAATCATTATTTAACAATAGAGAAAAACAAATGTGATATACTGTATTTTGCTTACAAGCTTCATTTGATAAATTTCCTTTGCAACTAAGAGCTTGCTATATCAATATTAAATATTTATAGAGACAGAGACACAACAGAATCATGTGCTTAGTGACAGGTGTCTATGCACAGGTTTTTGGCTTCGTTTTAGAACAAGTATTTCTGATCACTAAAGCCATGCAGTATAAGAAAACATGTTGTATATACATTATAAAAATACAGTAATTGTTGGAAATTATTTTTCATTACGAAGTCAGAGGTTTATGATAAACTGCACAGTATTTTTATAAAGCATTAACATGTATTTGCTTAGAGTAAAAACTGATGTTATGATATCAACTGCTAGATTATTTATAGAGGAAAAGATAATCAAAATAATCAAAAATGACTGCTTGATGCCAGTTTACAGGTTGATGCAAGTAGAATCACTAGCTTCGTAAAATGTTTAGTATATGTTCAATAATTTGACATACATAAGAAATTTCCATTGATGATCAAATATTTCAACTCAATCTAATGCTTACCATATGTCTCCCTAGATTAATGCAATTATATGTGTTTGCCATGTGTTTGTGCAGAACGGGAGAGTGTCTCGTCACGGCCTAACAGCCCGAGACCTCAAAGAGTCTCTCCCAGTGGCTCCAGCAGTCGCAACAGCAGCCTGTCTAGCACTGAGGGCACCTTTAAGGGCATGGGCACGGGAGAAATGGTGTTTGTTTACGAAAACGCCAAAGAAGGTGCTCGCAGTATGCGCACTTCAGAGAGGGTCACACTCATTGTGGACAACACGCGGTTTGTGGTGGACCCCTCCATCTTTACTGCACAACCGAATACCATGCTGGGCAGGTAGGTGTTGAGTACAGCGTGAAGTACAAAGGTATTAGCAAAAATATAATATGACTATAAAGAGGTGAATCGGTGATGAAATCTTGTTTATATTTTGTTTTGTAGAATGTTTGGTTCAGGGCGCGAACACAATTTCACTCGGCCGAATGAGAAGGGGGAATATGAGGTGGCAGAGGGCATCAGTTCCACTGTCTTCAGGGCCATACTGGTAAGATTAATTTGTAACAGACATTTAGTGGTTCTGTTTTAATATGAAAAATTGCTGACATGATGATCGCCTAACTTTGATGATCTAGCATTCATTAGCTAGGCAACCAGGCATGTAGTACTGTGCAGTGCAGTCCCAGGAATGAGTTGGACAAAATCCTAACTGGCTTGTAGGGGTGTTCTGATGGAGGCTTTTGGGGCTAATCACTGATCCCTGATTAGAGAACTCAGAATGGGCTGATACCCATTCTGTGGGTTATTACATTTACAATGTTATATTTATTATGTAATATTGTCTTTATTTACTATTTATAGCAGTAAAAAAAACTATTCTTACCAAATATAATTAAGATCTGAGAAAGGATCATAAATTCAAAACTTTTATTTATTGCAAGACAACATATGCAACTTTTATTCTCTTATTATTTTATGTAGATTATAAAGAAACTGAAGTCAATAGACTAACCTATGTTTGGATGAAGAGCAAAATTTTTCCATTTCTTTATCAGCACCAACGGGCTCTCACTCGTGCTGAAATGCTTATCTAAAATATGTTTGTTCTACGGTACTCACTCGTTATAACGTTCAGCATGTGCATGCTGCCTCATTGAATAACACATCGAAACTGTGCACTGAACTGTTTTTAAATAAACACGCACATCAATCACTTTGCATTTGGCAAGCCAGTCATGGCTACTGATTAGTAAAAAGCGAGGGCAGGCATTTCTTTATAAATATAAAAATCTCTGCATATTTAAGAAAAGAATTCTCTTATGATCCAGAATGTGTGCAGTCATGCTGAATAGTCTCTCGCATACATGGAGCGGTAAGGTAAACCCAGGCTGTCTCGGCCAGAGCTGGGACCAACACTTTATTTCTCTATGTATTATTATTTTTTGTGATAATGTTTTTTTTACTCTCTGCAGAGTAAGGCTCTAGGTTTTTGAGGGCTTCTGCTATAAGTGGTTGCATGAGGGTCGACAAGACTTAGCTGCTGCCTCTGCAGATAACATTTTTTACTCAAATTATTCATGCTTTGTTGTTCTTAACTGGCAAATAAGGTTTTTTGTGTTAAAGCTTTTGGCAGAGGCGGCACGATGGTGTAGTAGTTAGCACTGTCGCCTTGCACCTCCAGGGTCCGGGTTCGATCCCCGGCCAGGCTCGATTCCCGTCTCTGTGTGCATGGAGTTTGCACGTTCTCCCCGTGCTTGGTGGGTTTCCTCTGGGTACTCCGATTTCCTCTCACTTTCCAAAGACATGTAGGTTAGGTTAATTGGCATTTCCAAATTGCCCGTAGTGTGTGAGAGTGTGTATGTCTTTGTGCCCTGTGATGGATTGTCACCCTGTCCAGGCTGTATCCTGCCTCGTGCCCTAAGTCTCCTGGGATAGGCTCCAGGCTCCCCGCGACTCTGAATACAGGATTAAGTGGTAATGACAATGAGTGAGTGAGTGAGCTTTTGGCAGATCTTCCTCATGTGATTTTGCTTAAGAAAAAAACTTTGCATATTGCAAATTTTATGTCCTTTAAAGAGACTTGGTAATATTTCCAGACTGGTGACAGCATGTTGATGTGGCTCTCGACTTGCATGTTTTGCGCTATCACAATCATATCAGGTTAAATAATGTCGGTGTGGCCATAATCCTTATCGTCTCTTTATAAATCTTTCTATATAGCACATTGCGCTTGTGACCTCAAGACAAAGTTACCAAGTCAGTATATGTGAATATGAGCTGTAAAGTAAAATATTAGTGTGGATAGTATCATTAATTTCTCTTGATGTGTTTAAATAATATCAGCCACATCATGTCTCAGTCCATGAGTGTAGGTGAAGCGGGCATTTAATTTCTTATGTTTTTGAACCTACAACTACAAAAACATCATGAGTACTAATTTGTATGAACATTTTCATACCTGATTGTTTACTTTGATTTTCTGGTGCATTGTAATAATAAAAAACCCATCTATCAGCTTTGTCTCAATATGTCAAAGCTTCATACTGTGGCTCTGGTGTCTCAAAGCTGACAGCCAAACTGGTGCTGTAATCACACTCTGGTGTCTGTTACAGACGGTTACGTAAAGGGGTTTAATTCAGGACACCAGATACAACACATTTTGATTGTGACAGGAATCGTCAAGTCATACAAAGTACATTTTGTCATTAGCCTCTGCTTCAAAGCTATTTTTCTAGCTTGTGCCACAGAGATGTAGGACGAAAGTAATCATCTGAGCAGGAGGTGAAACTGTATCCCTCTGCAGCCACCGAAAAGCTTATTTTCAACTAGAGCTGAGCGATCATCTTTCCAGAGCTGTATAGAAGTGTCAGCACGTTGTGAGCCTTGATACTCATGTCATTCTGCTTTCAGGGACTGAGGTATTTGAATGCTGTTGCTTCTGTAATGTCTAATACCTTCTTTCTACCTGCTTAGGATTACTACAACCGGAATAATCCGCTGTCCGGATGGAATCTCCATTCCTGAGCTGAGGGAAGCATGTGACTATTTGTGCATCTCTTTCGACTATAGCACGATCAAATGCAGGGACCTAAGTGAGTACACGCTCTGCATCATTCTGTGCATTGCACATTGGAAGATCATTTACTAGAATTTGCTATAGTGATATAATACTGTTTCTACAGAAAATTTAGTTTTGTTCATTCACTAGTTTTACACTTATGTGATGATTCTCTTTTTACATTTTTACCAGATTATCATGGACATAACATTGTTTGTTTCTGCATAATGAGAAAACATCATGTGTTATGGTATTGAGGGCAGTTACTTTAGTGTGCGTGCATTACTACACTGTAACACATAAGTAGTGCTGGGGGGTATAATGATGACGTTATTGTAATTTGTTGATTTTATAAGAAACGCCACAATATAGTTAAAAGACTTTGAATGTGATTTTAATTGTGTAGTTTATCTGTATATTTTATTTTGTCCATTTGCAGTATTTTGATTTTAATAGAATTGTGCATGTGTAAAATTTTATTTTGTTAACATAATTTTTTGGCAGGTTGTATACAAACATTTATCAGAATAGCAGTGCTTTTGAAAATTGTAAGGATAATTATTGTCTCTGATGTGAAATTTCTGTCTCTCTGGAAAAAAAAAAAAAAGGATTTTGTATTTTGAGCTTAGTTTGCAAATATCCTTACCTGAAAGCTGAAGTTTAAGGAAAAGGATTAAAATTTTCCCTATACTGGGGAAAAGACAAAATGACTGAAGTAAAATGTGTTTATGATCTTTTCTTTGTCCTCAGGTGCTCTGATGCACGAGCTGTCGAACGACGGTGCACGCCATCAGTTTGAGTTCTACCTTGAAGAGATGGTGCTGCCGCTGATGGTGGCCAGCGCTCAGAGCGGAGAGAGGGAGTGTCACATCGTTGTGCTCACAGATGATGACGTGGTGGACTGGGACGAGGAGTATCCACCCCAGATGGGAGAAGAGTATTCACAGAGTGAGTGGATACAACCCATGCACACACACGTACCAATTTGTTGTATTTCAGCATGACTTTACCCTCGGCTGAACACATCCTCTTCTGTCTTGTGTTTCAGTAATATACAGTACAAAACTCTACCGCTTCTTCAAATACATTGAAAACCGAGACGTGGCCAAATCTGTTTTAAAAGAACGAGGACTCAAGAAGATTAGACTAGGCATTGAAGGTAAAGTTCTTTATTTTGGCAAAAGAAACTAATTTTCATTCATGGTAATTCTTAATTTGTAAAGTATTGTCACTAACAAATATGGCATGTTCGGCACTTGAGCAAATCCCTTAACCCTCTCTGCTCCATGGATGCCATTTGATACAGTAGGTGACCTTTTGTTCTGACCCCAACTTCTCAACTATCTAAGATACGATTCAGTGTAAAGAAACTGTACACCTGTATATGTGATTAGATATATTAAATTAGTTTGTTTATTTTTACAAATACAATGACTGATCATTTATACCAATGCACAAAAACTAAATAAACTAATAACTTCATTGCTTTTTTTTTTCTTTTAATCCCCCTAGAGCAAAACTAGTTTTACCCAAATGTAGCATTTATTTCTGCTTTTGGGTAAAACTCTAATTCCCATGAAATGAAGTAAGGGGAGTTTTTCTTGTTAGGGAACCTAATTTGGAAACTTGTGTCCTGTGTAAATATGTTTTTGACTATTTTTTCTCATTATGATTAAAATGAGGTGCTGTTATTTCAAACTTGTTTTCAAAATGTGTCAATTTTGACCATTAATTTATCTCAAGATCAGTGTGGGTAAAATATGTACTAAACCGAAGTCATCATGTTAACTGATCATTGATTAGAGCTTACAGGTTATTCAAATATTATGTCCTATTTGCCCTTATGTATTTCTATGAGAAGTTTTAAATCTATAAAAATCACATTTTACAGGATATCCGACTTACAAAGAAAAGGTAAAGAAGAGGCCAGGCGGCAGGCCTGAAGTCATTTACAACTATGTGCAGAGGCCCTTCATCCGCATGTCCTGGGAGAAGGAGGAGGGTAAGAGCCGGCATGTGGACTTCCAGTGTGTGAAGAGCAAATCCATCACAAACCTGGCAGCAGCAGCGGCTGACATTCCACAGGACCAACTGGTGGTGCTGCACCCCGGCCCTCAGGTGGACGAGCTGGACATTCTGCCCAATCACCCTGCTCCAGGACACCACTACAGCAACAACTACGAGCCTGATGCTGACGCTGCCTCGCCTGCACTCTGAATGCACACCTTCCCCCCCCGCCCCCTCTGTTCTTCCTCTCCTCTCCCACAGCATGCTGCAGCATGGCTCGAGAGTGACACCGTTAACCAGATTGCCTTCTGCACCTCCTTTCGCAGCCTTAGAGCCTCAACAAGCTAGTCTACTGTACTATGAAAATGTAAAAAAAAAAAAAAAAAGAATACCCAAGAGGGGACTCGGGATACTGGCATGGGCAGTGCTCTCGTGTTTGTTTGTTTTTTTCTCTTACTTGACCAAAGGAATTTTTAATTTTTGTTGTTTGAGAAGAAATAAGCAACCTCACTTATTTTGTAATTGGGATTATTATTATTATTATTATTATTATTACTTTTCCATTTCCATTATATTATTATTATTGATTTATTATGGTATTTGCTCTTATTTGCTAAGTTTTTGATATGTATCCTGGGTGGTGTCACTGTGTACCTATCACTACTATTTTTTTTTTTTTTTCAACTCAAAATGCTCTGTCAGTCCCGGGTTCATGGTTCCCCTCCAAAGCTCCTCCTTTTTAGCCAAAGGAGTTGTGTTTGCCTATTGAATGGATGCAGTGTTACATTTATGTGGTCAGAATCTCACTGTTCAGAGCTTGAGTCATTGTATAAATAAAGTTATACCGCACAGGCTTGTGTTAAACCTTGCGCTGTTGTGCAGTTAGTGAAATATCATGTGCCTCTTGACTTTGCACATAGAAAGATTCAAAGCTTCCAGCGGAAACTTGAGATTCTGTGCACTTGCGTAACGCAAGCCAAAATAAACATTACATCAGCTGCTTTAGATAGCAAAGGTGGTGCCTTTTTTTTATTCCCGCGTCAGCTGGTCATCGGCATGTGTTTATTTACTTTCGCGTACAATACTGCAACCACAGCCGCACATCGTTAGTTGGTCAAGTTTATTTGCTCAAACGTTTGAAGCAGTGTGTTTAATTGATACAATATTTTAATTACTGGATGTGAAATCCAGCAGCAGACCAAACCACATGTTGAGCTGTATTTATTGTGTACAAGGGATGGCAAGCTTTCATTGTAGCTTTTATAAAATGTTTGTTGAGGAATTATAAAAAATAATAATTAAGAAGGCACTACTGTGATTAGCTATGCAGACTAGTATTGGTATTCTGTCAAAAAAAAAAAAAAACAATGGTGTTACCACACTGTCACCTTGTTGTGTTATTGGAAATTGGCAAATAAATGTCTCCTTACAGAAAACTAGCAGACTGTCCCCGTACAAGTCCCTGTTTAATTTGTTACTATAGAAAGAATCTATTAAAACAAGTATATTAATATACACCTGTGACTTGCCTGACAGCCAGGACTAGCCAGTACCAATCCATTGAGGGCACATACCACACACTTATTCAAACACTACGGGCAATTTTGGGAACACCAAGACTAATCTCCATGTCTTTTGGACTGTGGGAGGAAACCGGAGTACCCCGAGGAAACCCAACAATCACAGAGAGAAAACAAATACTGTACCACAGACCAAGGTGGGAATCAAACCCACAACCCTGGAGGTGCGAACCACTACACCGCTGTGCTTCCTGAACAGTTTTCAAGGTTTTGAAAAAAGAAAGCATATTGTTTTATCCAGTGAAGATTCTTCATAGAGCAATAACAGGACAGAATGTGCTAACTTTAGAGCCAGCTACATATCCATGATCCTCCCACTTTGCAAAGTGATGAGCCACAAAACCCACTCATTCTGCAAACATTTGAAGTAACAGGAGCATTGTTTATTGTAGCAGCCTGGTTTAGTACAGAACCTAGGGATGGGAATCACCAGGGAACTCCCAATATGATATCACAATACCATGATGTAAAGCATCATATCTTTATAAATACCCTGATTTGGTATTAAGATTTCTAAAAGATTTTGTTACAAACTTGGCTAATGATTTGCTCTTACTACAAGGGCTGCCTCCCATTGTGTGAATAGTTTAAAGCGCACCACCTGTAGGATTATAAACTGCAACATGTTACCACTTAAAATGCAAACATAAAAATAGAAAAATGGAAAAAACATATATTTTGGAGTCATTTGGCAAAAGATGAATTGCCACACAAAAGAAACGTGAGACGGAACTGAATAGTATTTGTGTCTCTAATGGAGTATGGTATGTTTGCTTTTCTGATTTTTTAAAATATGTTACATAAAAATATAGTATATTGTAGCCTATTATTTAGGCTGTAGTTTTTCAGGCCTGTTGGCAGTATGTGCATGTAGACATTAAAGGCGGGTACAAGCAGGCGGTCGGTGTAATATTAAATCGAATCCTGCCCATGCCCCTGTATTACAAGAAGAATCTCAGTGATGTTATTCTTTCCACTGCAGGGTTCAGCAAATATAAGCTGTAATGGTGCCAATAATTTTAATACCTGTATTTGGCAAAAGAAAACGTGAGTTGAAATGATCCGACATCCCAAAATATTAGGCTGTGCAATAATTCTGCCTATAAATTAGACATGTAGAGGTCATATTTCTGGAACATCTAGGGTTATTTCTTTTTTTATTTAAAAAATATATCACAGCTCAAACAATACTCATACATACATTACATACATACATATATATATATATATATATTTTTTTTTTGTGTGTGTGGAAAAACCTCATACACCCACAGGACTCTTTAATAGGAACACCTGTGCCCATGTGTACTCAGGCATGTTTCTATGTGTGG
>JAAGKR010000397.1:53671-152876 GCA_011419295.1 Clarias macrocephalus
AAAAAAAAAAAAAACAATGGTGTTACCACACTGTCACCTTGTTGTGTTATTGGAAATTGGCAAATAAATGTCTCCTTACAGAAAACTAGCAGACTGTCCCCGTACAAGTCCCTGTTTAATTTGTTACTATAGAAAGAATCTATTAAAACAAGTATATTAATATACACCTGTGACTTGCCTGACAGCCAGGACTAGCCAGTACCAATCCATTGAGGGCACATACCACACACTTATTCAAACACTACGGGCAATTTTGGGAACACCAAGACTAATCTCCATGTCTTTTGGACTGTGGGAGGAAACCGGAGTACCCCGAGGAAACCCAACAATCACAGAGAGAAAACAAATACTGTACCACAGACCAAGGTGGGAATCAAACCCACAACCCTGGAGGTGCGAACCACTACACCGCTGTGCTTCCTGAACAGTTTTCAAGGTTTTGAAAAAAGAAAGCATATTGTTTTATCCAGTGAAGATTCTTCATAGAGCAATAACAGGACAGAATGTGCTAACTTTAGAGCCAGCTACATATCCATGATCCTCCCACTTTGCAAAGTGATGAGCCACAAAACCCACTCATTCTGCAAACATTTGAAGTAACAGGAGCATTGTTTATTGTAGCAGCCTGGTTTAGTACAGAACCTAGGGATGGGAATCACCAGGGAACTCCCAATATGATATCACAATACCATGATGTAAAGCATCATATCTTTATAAATACCCTGATTTGGTATTAAGATTTCTAAAAGATTTTGTTACAAACTTGGCTAATGATTTGCTCTTACTACAAGGGCTGCCTCCCATTGTGTGAATAGTTTAAAGCGCACCACCTGTAGGATTATAAACTGCAACATGTTACCACTTAAAATGCAAACATAAAAATAGAAAAATGGAAAAAACATATATAATAACAGTGATGTTATTCTTTCCACTGCAGGGTTCAGCAAATATAAGCTGTAATGGTGCCAATAATTTTAATACCTGTATTTGGCAAAAGAAAACGTGAGTTGAAATGATCCGACATCCCAAAATATTAGGCTGTGCAATAATTCTGCCTATAAATTAGACATGTAGAGGTCATATTTCTGGAACATCTAGGGTTATTTCTTTTTTTATTTAAAAAATATATCACAGCTCAAACAATACTCATACATACATTACATACATACATACATATATATATATTTTTTTTTTTGTGTGTGTGGAAAAACCTCATACACCCACAGGACTCTTTAATAGGAACACCTGTGCCCATGTGTACTCAGGCATGTTTCTATGTGTGGAGCTGTTTCTCACGCTTCTGTAAGAAGCCTGACCTCCCAGGAACAATACCAGGGTCAAAATGATCACATTTTCCCCCCATTCTAATGTTTGACATGATAATTAACGGAAGCTTTTGACTGGCATGATTTATATACATTGCATTACTGAGACACGATTAGCAGGTGTTCGTATTAAGGTGGTACGTGTAAAGTGTACGTTCGAGATGTCTCAAAAATACAACAAAAGGTTGTGCCATGTAGCCAAAAGTGGATAATTCCAGTGGTCCACTCTGTATACTAAGAAAATTCCTGAACGATGATTTGTATTCCTGGCAAGTGTTTTGTCAGAATAACAAGTAATCCTTATCATTACTGTATGAGGCTGTGTGGAAAACCGTGGCCTGATGATGGACACACTGATGAAGGAGAGCTGTGCTCCCATGGTTGTGTCCCAATCCCTCACCCGAGAGGGATCCTCTCCTCTCACAGAGGCCATGGCAGATCACTGAAGTCCACGGGTCCGCCGAGTCCTGCGTCAGCCTCTAGGAGACTCATGATGACGGCCATGGCCGCCTCGTCGTTGTTAGGGCTGCTGGAGCCGGGATCGTCCATGATGTCCCCGATGCTGATGTGAGAGTTATCGCCTGTAGGACACGAGCAAAGCGGTATGACGACACTGCTGATTTTTGAATACTGTACAGAAACCAAAGCCGTTCTAAAAATGCCAGACTTTGTATATAAAAAAAATATGTAAAAAATGTCTTTCTGTGCATTCTATGAAAAGCCAGTTTTAAACTTACTTAAAATGGAGTTGTTTGAGTAAGGGTATCCTATGGAGTCCTGGCTTGATCCCATCCCTGCTGAAGCAATGTCTGGCGTTCCACCATTCTGAATCTGATCAGTTTAAAAAAACAATTCTTATTTCCTGTAAAATAATTTTTATTACCACATTAGTAGTTGATCCGCACGCTTACCTTCTTGCCCCCAGGAGATGATGTGTCTGGAGGGGGTGTGCTGTTGGTGATGTTCAGAGGGCTCGAGCTACAGCTAGAAGGCGACGAACCTCTTATCCTGTTAATTATGATTTACAATCAACAAAGCTCATATGCACATACAGTATTTACCCTTAAATTCTAGTAGTATCTGTTACACCACAGCACTCTGGATCTCTCTGCAGATTAACTGTCTATAACAGCAGCTCTCATTAAGAGCAGCTCACCTCTGGATCTCCATCACCTCCTCTGCAATCATGCGGCCGATCTTGCCTGCTCCGGCTCTCGTGCCCCCTGGGATACCAGGCACCGTCTGCAGAGAACGCTTCCCTGAACCTGGAATTGATCACAAGCGTCGGTACACTAGGTAGACTGGGTTCAACAAGGTGAGGAAGAGTACAGCTAACCAGAACGCACCACATCAAAAATGGTGCTCATGAGTGGTGCTCATAAGTTCACATACCCTGGCAGAGTTTCTGAAAGATTTACAATCTTTTTTTGGATCGATCATCAAGAACCTTTTCGTTTTTGTTATTTATTTAACATTAGTGGCCATGAAGTCATTATCATCACATAATTCTGCGAGCTGAAACTATTTTGGCACCCTTGATTAAATACGAGCAATGAGTGATATTTTGAGAGGTGCAATAAAAAAAAAATCCTATCTTAAACTGTCTTTACATGGGGTTAAAACCTATGTCCAACCGTACAGTTAACATTTTTGTAATAGATCATCATACAGAAATGATATTTAATTTTTTTATTCAAATGTAAAGAACTTATTCAGCTGCTTACTGGGAATCTTTCAACAATTTTCTTTGTAATGTTTATTTCCTAAAATCTCTCATGCTCCTCACAATGAGGTAGAATATTCTGAAATAAACTCTAAATAAAACAATGCTTTAATCATCATGAAGGTGATTCATGGTATGTGTCGATCCTAAAGCTCATTCTCGACTAAGGCAGAATGGACAACATTCTCACCATCGGTTGTGAGGACACTGTCCATGCTCTGGGGGGAGGCAGTGAGCTGGAGATAGCTGGGATCGGTTCCATCACGTGTACCACTCCTGAGGAAATACAAAACCCTTTTTCAGTGATCCTGCGAATTCAAACCTAACCATACACCCTGGTTCTGCTTCTAATAGGCCTTAGGAACTTTGTCTCTATAACTTAGGGGTGTGGTGTAGCTCCACTTTGTTCCAAGCTGGAGTTGATTGTTGATATTAATAACAGTAACAAAATGCAGCTACAGCTAACCTTTTGTTACTTGAACACTTTAAACATATATACACCGTGATATCCACTGTGATCTACTCGACAAATAATTTAGGTTTCCTAAATACCCAAGACAATAATACACGACACTGTGACAGATTCTGCTCTCATCCTGTCCTAAAAGGATACAATACATATAACTTTAATGGAGGCCAGTGATCACTTACGAGACGATTGTGTTCGTTGCAACGATGTACTCGACCTCCTTGGTCCAAGGGTTCATGAAACTGAACCAACGACTTCTCAGAGTGATGAAGGAGCCATCTTTAACCTTAAACTTGTAACAGTTAGTGTGGATTTTATCTCGCATCTGCAGGACTGTAAAAACAACAACAAAAATTAAGATGTTAAACTGTTTTAATAAAATACAGCAGAAAAGCATTTTGCTTAAATGTTCCTCCATTAACATAAATTTGAAAAAACAAATACACAAATGCAAACTTAAATATATACCATATACAGTGGAACCTTCGATTGCGAGTAACTTGCTTTGTCAGCGTTTCTCATTATGAGCAAAATTGTTTAATAAATGTTATCTTGATAAACGAGCAAGGTCTTGCAATGCGAGTAGTACGCATGCGCTTTGTCTGCCGAGCATCACATGATCACAACTGAGCCAATGGTGCTTCTCTCTCTCTTATGCTTGGGATTGTGGGTAATCGTCTTCCTTGTTCAGTCTCAGTGCATGTGCGTCATCTGTTTAGTCGGCATCCCTGCATGCGCATATTGTTTACTATAGCACTGTGACCATGTACTGTACAGGTATGTGTGCGCATGCGTAGAAAGCATTTTTTATAATTTCCTGTCCAAGTGTAGGGACTGTTCTTTAGTAATGGCCCCTGTGAAGAAAAAGGTTAAAAAGGCTGTAGCAGTGCGTGAGATTAATCTGTTTAACGCAAATGCAACGCCATATTTCCGCCAAATCCTCAAAAAGAAGCAAAATCAAGTATTATTAGAGAGATTCCTTGTTAAAGATTCCATTTTTGCCGACAGAGGCTCTCTGTCAGAGAGGGGTGATTCTGTTTGTGTGTGTGTGTTTGTGTGTTTTATATTCGTCCTACACATTAGCTCCATTCTCCTCCTCTCGTCTACGATTCTTTTCAAAGGTAAAGTGCAGTTTAATTTCTTTTACTTTAACTTCATATTTTGTAATAATAATTTTTATATGAATATTTTTGGGTTGTGGAACAAATCATCAGAGTTTGTTATTTCATTATTTGCTGTTGCACCGTTATTGCTTATGGGAAAATTCACTTTGATACATGAGCGCTTTGGATTACAACCATGCTCGCGGAATGAATTATGCTTGCATTATGATCGAAGGTTTAACTGTATTGCATGAATTTCTGTATTGTAAATCCTTTCTTTGATTTTCCTAAGCTGGAAGCTGTAGTCATGAAAATTAAAACAAAAAAGGCTTGAAATTCTTTACATGTAATGAATCTAGAATATATGAGAGTTTAAATATTGTGTTAAATTCTGAAGAAAAAAAATCTACATACATTTTTTTGTGGTTTCTGTATATGAAACCAGAATGTTTGCAGAAATCAGGTACCTTGTCTATGGCATTCAGCGAGGTGTCCAATGTCATCCTGATGAAAATACTCATAGAAAGATGTCCCCAGCAGCTCCTGGGGTAGATAGGCGAGAATGGCAGTGGCCCTGAAATGAAACGGTCATTGTGAAGAACCACAAAAACAGAAATAGATGGCCGTGTTTGTAAGCCATATATTATTTATGTATACTCTATATACAGTGGTAGAACATATCAGCATTCGAATACATCAAGGGTTTTTCCCAGACCACATGAAAACCCGCTAGTGTCTGAATATTTTAATTGCCCTACTAACACAGAAAAACACTGAGCCATTGTATCAGACACTGGCCCAGGGGCACAGAAAGAGATAGAAGAGTGGATGCCCTATATTGTAATTTCTCTTCAGCCTGTCTTTTCAGACTTTCCCTCTGTTGGAACAGTTTTTGCTGGGAAAAATGCAGTCATTGCTCAGCTACTGGACACCTCAGCAACACCACTCAGAAATCTAGTAATGAAGTCAGCAAGTCAGCAAAAAAAAAAAAAAAAACATGACTCTATGCGTCCTGAATAATATGGTAAGAGTTTAATACTTGCATAATAGTCTGAACATTTAACATTTTCAGTCAAATGATTATATTATAGGTCAAGCTTAACCTGATATCAGACCAAATCCATTTTTTTATTTAATTTCTAAATCTTCAGTTCGTCATGGCATATTGTAAAAGGAAAAAGAATCCTATTTTGATTGAATTTAAATTCATAGTGATTAAGAGTAAAGGCATTCTTGGGCATGGCACAAAGCTGCTTTTATTAAAACTGCACATTTTAATAAATAATTTAATATATTATTATTAATACTATAAGCAATTCTTCCACCATGCAGCTTTGGTTGCCAAGCAACATAGGCTACAAAGATTAAAGCATTAAAAGTACATAAATTCTTAGAATTATAAACTTCCAATAATTTGGGGTTGATCACACTGAACAGCCTGTTCTACTCACCTCTGGTCAACAAAGACGAACTTGCCGTCGATGGTGTGGCGAGAGACGTATTCTGTCGGTTTGACGCGGATTTCTCCGTTCATTGGCTGAGGGACGATGTGAGGGTGCAGACGGCCGATGGCCACCAGGCAGCTCAGGTTGCAGCCTTCGTTATCGGGCTCGTTGTCCTCATCCAAGCCCTTCTGCATGGGTGGCCAGCTTTTTAGGTAGCCCGTGCTGTGGATGGTGCAGAAGCTTTTGCGGTCGGCTGCAGGGGTGATGACATATGGTGTCAGCATGAGGTCACTGATTAGATTCAAAAGCTCCAGTGACATTCGACTAAGAACACGAAATGACAGGATTCTGATTTTAGTGACTGTAGTGTACTACAATTAATCTGAAACAGTTATACTGCTGGTATAATATTTCTTATTCTTGAAACAAAAAGTTCAAAACAATGAATCCCACTTTTAAAAAAATGAAAAAACGTTTCTGTATAGTTTTAATACTCTAAAGCATTATTTACGGCTGTGGCCTTTATGGTCATATTTAAAAGTCCATCATTTAGTTCTCCTGCAATTCATAAACTTCTTTTGGCTAAATGCCCTTAAATAGGCACACAAAGAAATAAAAAATAGAATGTCTCTCTTTTATACAACAGGATTTGTAGTATACATTTAAACGTATAAAACTGTGATGCACATTAATTCACTAATGATTCAATACGATTCGCTTCAGCACCTGTGCCAATATGACTGAGCTAAATAAAAATTCGGTTTTCCACCAGACTATTCCACATAAGGGGAATAAGTGATAAATGAATAAAAAATTGCACCATCTTTAATTCCATCACCTCTTGTATAGACAACAATAACACTAGTGGAATCATTTTGGGGGTTATCTAAGGCCTTTAAACTGTGGGGGAGTTAAGAGAAAGCTCTCTTATTCTTTCCTGCACTCTCTAACACACTAATGCATAATGTACATACACAAACCAGATTGCACATCGATTTTTATCATAGTAGTATATTAAAATGGTTAACTGCTTTTAATTCAAACCAGATCTTGGCTCAAAACTCAGTGCAGCTGCATCAAAGACTGCCAAATAATTTCTTCTTTCAAATCCATTTTTCTTTTCACCTCTTTATATTCTCTGATTTTTTTTTCTTACATCATTTATCAGTTTTCAATTTAATCACAAAAACAAATTCAGTACACTGCCATAAAACAGTCGTAATTTAAGAAATGGCCTGCATCAAGCAAAGAAAACAACTAATGATATTACTGAAATGACGGGAATGGTCATTTCAGCCATGTGGCCATAATAAAACCACTTGTTAGTGACAATCACAAAAAAAGCTTTAATTTGCTAAGGAGTATAATGAGTGGACATTGGAGCAATTAGAAAAAACCACGTAGTCTGATGAATAGAGGTTGACCCTATTCCAGAGCAATAGGTGTGTCAGGGTAAACGATGCACCCTTCATGTACAAGATTCTGGAGGCAGTGTTATGATCTGCGGTTGCTTCAGTTGGACAGGTCTAAATTTACGAAAATTATGTGGCAATAAACTTTAAAGAAAAAGTCAGCAGACGACCTGAATGTACTGAATGACCAGCTTATCACATCTACTGATTGTTTTTGTCTTGCCTAGCAGGACTGGCATATTCCAGGATTCATACCATGAAGAGGTCTTCTGGTAGCATGAAGATTAATTTCCATTGGCACCGTAATCCAAGCTAAAGGGAGATATTTGATTTTTATGGCTGGTAAGTGTTTTGTATATTACAGGTAACGCTATTTGTAAGTTAATTTATAAGTCCCATTTGTCTGTAACTGAACTTCAAACAGGCTTTTACCAGTCATCATATACTTTGTACAGCACCATGCCCTCAACAGTAAGCACATTTAGTGAACAGGAAATCATTTAGTATTTAGTTTCATTATTTTAAATTGGTGTCTAAAAACCAGGCAATGCGAATTAAATTACTTGAAATGTCATCTCACCTTTCTTTTTGGAGCAGGTGGAGGCAAAGTCCTTGTCCTCTGTTTTGATGAGAGGTCTGTTACTTTTCATTCTGCAGAAGAAAGAGCGTCGGGCACCAGAGCACAGCCTGGACGGGCCTGGAGCGATGTCGGTTTTAACTGGCAGCCCGGCTGAAAGACAAATAACTCGCAGTTTAAATTTTACTTCAACAAGGCTGTCAATCAAAATTCACTCCTGAATAACATGTTATTCAACCTGAAGTTTTTGATTACATATCAAACTGCAACTACTTTAGATGTGGTGTATTTTATTTTTACAAACGTTCTGACCGAGTAATCTGTTTGGACTAGATGCATTCCATGAGTGGTGAGAGCACGCAGCTGTTCTAACAATCGTTAACCACAATAACTGAGGAGAGAGCAGCTGCCTGCCAAAACCCATGTTCAAAACCGGTCACAGGAGCACTTTCAGAAATAAAATAACATTATGTCATCTTAAACAACACATTGTCTCTTTAGTCTCTACTTCCAAGTCGCTCTGAATTGCCTTTGTCCGTGTTTTCTTGGTGTGGGGAACAAGGAATTGTACACCCTAGTGGACTAGATTTTCATTCAACATTATTTGGGATTCAACCCGCAACCCCCAGTTTGTGGAGCAAAATAAAGAAATCATAATTGGTTGATAAGAAATTGTGTTTTTGGAACTGTTGCACCCTCATGACTACAGCCACATCACAGAATTGCTGATATTCAGCACAACAGCACTCTTTATCTTGTGTAATATTGCTTAATTATAACTATAAGCTTGTAACGTTAAGTTTGCACACTATGACTTTATACTCCTTAGTGGGCAAAAGGAAATGAGTAATTCAATATACTTTTGGCATCAATGAGTCGCTCCCTTGGCACTGTGTCAGATGAGGACAGCTGCTCCTTGACTTTGGCAATGTCCTTAGGATGCAAATAATCAAACAAGCTCTGGCCAATCAGGTCATTCTGCCAAGAGAGATGAGGTTACATGGGTGAGCTGGAATGGCTTACACAATGCAGTCGTAGCCTCCTATTTCGTATATCACGAAACACGGGCTGTACTTTTAAATACGAACAACATAAGTCATACCATGCCTAAGCAGTTGAACTCACTTGGCTGTAGTTCAGGATTTTGTACACAGACTCGGAAACGAAAAGAATCTTTCCCCGATCGCAGCCGACCACAAAGAGAAAGCCATCAGCAGCCTGTGGATCCAACATGAACTTATAATCAAAACCCAAGCCAAAAGGTTAGTCAGAGTATTAGGAAGACAAATGCATTGGCACATACCCTCAGTATCAAGTGTTTCAGTTCGTCATCTGACATAAAGGCTGGTTTGTAGTTAGCTTCGGTGTAAGGGTTTGCAGCACCTTACAGACGAATAAAAGAAATAACTGTTACAATACAGGTGCAGAGCACAATGAAAATCTAAGTTATAAAAAGTTGACAAGGTGTCCTGTTACTGCAAAATATTTTAATCCAATAACAGTGCACCCAGAGTGTTTGATTCAGGTCTTAGACTATGAAGCGTCTGAAACACTTCTGTTATCATTAAGATCTGTGATTATTTATAAATGTATTTATCTAGGCTAACAGAAAATAATGGCACAAATAATTTTTTTATATTTATTTAGCTTCTCCATCATCATCATCGTTTATAAGACTTTATCCTGCATACAGGGTCACGGGGGCTCTGGAGCCTATCCCACGAGTGGGGTACACCCTGGACGGGGTGCCAAGCCATCGCAGGGCACACACGAAATACACACACAATATGGGCAACTTGGGAACATCAGTTGGTCTGATCTGTATGTCTTTGGACCCCGACCATGGAGGTGCAAGACGACAATGCTAACCACTAAGCCGCTGTGCCACCACCTCAAAAGTTTATTAAAAAAAAAAAAAAGTTAAATAAAAAAAATAATAAATCCTTAAATTATTGACATGCTCTACCTAAATTCCCGACTAATGTATATTACCTGTGATAAATTGCAGTTTATTATTTTTTTTTTGTTTTAGTTAGATTTTTATGCCAATAATTGGGCAGTTCTACTATCGCTTGTGATATAATGCCTATAAAAGTCTCCAGGTAAAATTACAAATCTGAACAATACTCATAGACATACTAAGCTAATGAGAGCATAGAACGCTATGGTACACCAAGTTCTTGCTTCATGATGTCAAACGTAAAATTACTCGAATTCCCAGTTACATCCTAATCAAAACATACACCATTTTAACACACTGTACGTTCTTAAACATACCAGAGACAATTTGTTCTCTCTGGCTGTAAAGCTAAACAGATCTTACCCGACACATTTCCGCTCAAACCAGTGACAGACGCTGAGTTTTAACTTACATCTAGATTTCTCTAAAGTTGCTTTGTGCCCTGTGCTCATTGTTAATAGCACTATGCATCATTTTACCTCGTAACGTTTTCATGTGCTGGACGGCCATGCGCAAAACAGTCAGTTTGTCCAGTTTGCGGGACATGGCGTTGCAGGTAGGCACTAGTGAAGCCAGCTCGTCAATGAAGCTGTTCATTTTGTCCCTGCGTCGCTTCTCAATCTGACTGTGAGCCTCTCTACAAATGGCACAGGAATATAGGAATAAGAGTCACAAGGCTTAAAAAAAAAAAAAAAAAAAAAAAATACAGTTACACTTTGGATTGCGAGCATAATTCATCCTGGAAGTGTGCTTGTATATCAAAGCGAATTCATAAGAAATATCGGGAACCCCGATGATTCGTTCCACAGCCCAAAAATATTAATATAAAAATAATTAATACAATATATAAAGTAAAAAAAGAACTTAAAAAGAACTGGTGTTAGACGAAGGAGGAAGCAGGAGGCGGGGGGCTACAGTGTAAGACGACTTTCACACACACGCACACACAAACGGAATCACTCCTCTAAACAGATACATTACGAGCACTGCTAAAAAATTCTTTATGCGTGAGCACATTAGTGGTCACAATGTTCTAGTAAACAGTACACAAGTGCACAGATGTTGACTATACGAGTGACGCATGCAGACTGAGACTGAGCATGGGAGACAATTACCCACAATCCCACTGCCGAGAGAGAGAGGGGGGAATCATTGGCTCTGTTGTGATCATGTGACACTCGGCAGGCAAAGTGTATACGTACTACAGTATGTACTATATCCAGACCTCTCTTGTCTAACAATTTTGCTCATCTTGCAAAAACGCTTGCAGATAAAGTTACTTGCAGTCCAAGGTTCCACTGGTGTAGGGCCCAGGCGTCTACTGGACCAAGTGTTGGTAAATATGGCAAATTGGTAAACGCTCATCTTTGTGGAATACATTTATAATAAAACAACATGTATATATGTATATATCTTTGAAAATATTGATTGAAAAGATCAGTGTGAAAAAACTGACATCTCATTATATGGTTTTTAATATCAGATATTTGATTTTAACAAATTTACTGACTAATTTAATAGACGCACATGTACACCTGCTCATTTATTACGGTCATTTGTTAAGCTTGTGCCACCAGTATCAGACAAATACATGTCAAAAGCTTCAGTTAATATTTAATCAACCATGATCAGGTTGTTGATGCCAGACTTGTATTTCAGAAAACGCTGATCTCATACCAGTTTTGTTGATGGGACAGGATAAAAAGCTGAAACAGGTCTTTTTTCAATCTTTATCTTTCCAGATTTGGTCAATCTGTGCCCAATGTAGCCTCAGCTTCCAGTTCTCGGCTGACACGAGAGGAACCCAATGTGGGGTCTTTTACTCTTGTAGCTCATCCAGCCTCAAGATTCAGGGTGTTGTGCTTTCTAAAATGCTTTTCAGATGACCACACATGTAAAGAGTCGTTACCTGAGTTACTAAACCAGCCTATTCCCTGAGCACTTCTTCAACCAGACGTTTATGGCTGCAAGATTTTATTCACATCTGCATACACTGATGCACTGCCCCGCTGCCTCATGATTGACTGACTGTATAACTGCACAACTGTGTACAAGTCTCCTAATCAAGTGGATGCTGAGTATATTCATGCTCTTAATGTTTTAGCTGTGGGTGTCTCTAAAAGAAATATTTTATTAATATTAAAACAAAATATGTTCACTTGTTGAATAAGAAAATGACAAAATCTGGAATTTGGCTGGAAATGTCGATCCAGAGTCTATAATCGACATGAAAGATCAATTCTGCTACGCGATATGGTTTATAGGACTAATCTAAAGCCTTTTTGGTGTGAGGATGCAGAAATGCTACAGTACCTGGCATTCTTTATCCGGCCTTGTTGATCCATACAATCCCTGTTAAAAGACAAATAAAAATATTTACAATAACGAAATTTAAATCAAACCGGATGGCAGGTTTCCATATGCATCCTTTAACAGTTTAATTGCTAATATGTGTTACTCCTGTTACACTTACCTTCCAATTTGCCTGTCTTTCTCCATATCCATACTGTCCCTTATAAAATATAAAACCAAGTTGAAACAAATTATTTGGTAAATACTTACTGTACATACAAATCTAAAAGGTGAATATGTGTTGACCTGTTAAATTTAAATAAAAATTACACATTTATTACAATTATACGTTTAACGCAAATACTGTAAATTATATTTGTTTTGTAAAACAAAGTTTGATCCACAGATGTGATTAAAATAGAGTGACTGGTGATAGAATGATATTTATAGCCCCTGTAACATGCAGTTAGTGATAACAGGACGTTTTATGACCCAACACATAACTATAAAGTAATAAAATGTCTAAGAAACAATCAGGTCATCTTGAGGTGGTTGACTTGACTTTGTTGACGACAACAATGCTGTACGCATGTTGAACTTTCTTTACTACACAAACCCCGTAATTCGGAGTTGGACGTACTGGTAGTCAGTGCTGCCTTTCCTCTTGCGGGTGTAGTCCATGGAGGACGTGTTGATGGAACTGCTGATGAGATCAGTGGAACTTGGAGACATCAACTCATTCATTGTAGAGGAGATATCCATCATCTGGTCTGCCATGAGTTCATCTGCAGAAATAAACAAACACAGCAACCAGTCTGATAACTGAAGCAGTGAACTGTGAAGAAGTTAAAGTGGCATCATAAAAATTGCTTTCAGAACTCACCACAAAGATTCATGAGGCCTGTCGTTCTCAGACCATGTCACGAAAACTGAGCAGTTTTGTCTGTAAACTGCAAGGAACAGAGGTTCGAGTCAGACAATGGACATGGTGTCTTAAGGCAAGAGTGGAAGCAATACAATATATATTTGATATCAGAGTGTAATTAAAAATGTGTAATAAGAAATCACACAGTTACTATAGGAAGTGATTAAAAGAGGGGAAAAAATGTCCTTCCATTAAGCAGTCAGTGATAATTCTAGTGTAATGTATATGGCGCCCCGTCAAAAAAATATAAAAAATATATAATAAATTAACAATGCCTTAATAAGCATATGCATCATAAAAGCCATTATTAGTCATGTATTACATACATAATAGTCGGCCAAAACACAGTATTGGGGCTAATTTTCTTTTCTTTTATGTTACACACATAATACAGAAAATGTTTGTGCCATAGAAGCTATGCATCATGAAAGTGACCAATCCTGCCTAGCTAAAAATTTTTAAGTTGCTAACTTCAGCCATTTGGAGAGATGGTTTCATACAGAATGCTCCCCCAAAATGGACATTTTTCAGCGTTATACTGTCTTTCTTCAAACAATAATAATTTAAAACGCAAATGATTCATGTTTTTTTATGACTTGATACTAAATTGGTGTACATTTCTAGAATCATATGACCTGTAAAAAATGTTACTTGAAATGTTTTTTGGTAAAAGCTTAAAAAATCTGTAGTGTCCGTAACCATGTCAAATTCATGTTGTAATATCTTAATTTTGTTTTTTAGAATAATACACTTTTTTAGGTTTATGCCTTCTCATGTGAAATCTAAATTGGTCAAGTTTCATCTGAATGATCAGTGAAATCAGTGAAAGATTTGAATTAAAAAAACATTACGAACATTACATAAAAGGGCAAATGCAAAAAAAATGTTGATCTTTCTCAAATGTTTTTATCTGATAAAAATATAAATGTGTAAGCATATTCACAAAAAAATATTCATTTATCGGGAGCTAAGAAGCATTAGGTATCATGAAAAATTGTGTTATATAATTCTATCTTATATAAAAATTCACTTTTTCACCTCTGTGAGATGCTTTAACACCAACACCATGTTTTGGGCCAAGTGTACTCACAAAGTGATTAATTATGGCTTTAATCTTATTTATTTGATGAACATCGGAACATTATCGACTTTATACATTGTTTAGTTAATGGTCAAGAATGAACCATTTCACCTCTCCATCTTGTAAAACTGAATGAGACACCTTTCCAGTCAGTCCCTTGCTTTGCTCACATACTGTACTAGAATCAGGGTGGCAGCAAGATTTGACCAACAGAGTGATACGGAAAGAAATGTGACATGCACATAAGCGATAGAAAACCAATTGCGCAAATTTTATCATTCTGAACTTCTATTTTTAACTTTTTACTTTTACTCAGTGCCACCCTGGGAAGATGCCTGCCCATGCCACCCATACCCAAATCAGCCACTGAGCTACAGTATGTGGTGGTGTGACTGAAATCAGTAGAAAAAGTTGATTCATTTCCTAAAGCATCTCGTTAAGTTGATTTATTTTTTTTAAAATAACAATGTCTTTTTCTTCCATTTGTAGTTACATTTTTATGTTGTTCGGCATCCATAAAAACAAGTCACATCCTCAGCAGCCTCTCTTTGTGTCACTCCTGGAGTCAATAATACAAGAAAAACTGTAAAGCCCAAGCTTCTTCTTGTCCCAAAAGTACTGAAATTAATCAACTGGAGACTCCTTGTTTAAATAAATACTGCATCACTGGATACAGATCCCAAAAACATACAGTAGGAGTTAGTATAAAAAGCTATAGAGCACAAAAATACAAACCTGTGACTCGATTTACAGACAGAACGAATGGAATTTCCTTTGAGATCAATAAAAGTATCTATCTATCCATCCTGATTGCTAGCTGTCAGAGCTGCTATAGAAAATCAATCAACACCTTCTTACCAGCCACTCTGCCTAAAGCATCTAATCTAAAATCGAAATCTCGAAGACCTAATACCCGTGACCGTGACATTTTAAAAGGAGTTTATCACATGCTCTTATCTAATGCTTTTCTCCCACATGTGAGGATTTTATTCATCTGATTTTTTAAATGCCTCAAGTAGGCGTGTGTGAAGCAGACGACCTCAGGTTATGTATTGCTGTAAGAATCATCTGCAATGAATCATCTCCCAATTCATTTTCAGTGTCCTGATTCCCATTTACTCCCTCAATATGTTCAGCCAAACCAGATCATACTGGGCGTCATGGTTACAAAACAGTGAATTAAAGACATCCTGTTCTCATATCGTTCTGTCTCTCGCTGTGAATGATCTGTTTTTACATCAGATCACTTTACTGTACATCAGGCTCAGTATCACCACATCTACATGCCTGCTTTGAACTGCCACACAAGCAGTGTTTATGTATACTCACTGAAGTATTTTACATACACCTGAATAATTAAAGGGATATTTCGGGTTTTTTCAAGTCTGTCTTAAATTAAAATTGAGGTGCATACAAGTAGTTTACCATAGGTCTCTGTCGTTATAAATGTTCCTGCTCTGCACACGGACCATGAAGTTTGTCACCTGCAATGCGAGTACAATGTAAGTAATCAGGGCTACATTCTACAACCTTCATTCCATGCAAAAATGCATTCCAACGTTCAGCTGAGACTCGTATAAGCTTCTGCAGTCCCACTGAGCACAATCGAATTGGAATCTCTCAAAGTTAATGTATTCAGTTACTAAATTTAGCTCTTTTCTTTCTTAGCCATAAAGCTAGTAGACCTTCTGAACAGCATGTCAGAGCAAAAATGCCTGGCCATCTGGTTCCCATGTCAAACTGTGATGTTTAGCAACTTCATGTACAGTAACACTAAAGACTGATTAGAAACTGATGAACTCCTGTTTCTTTTTAAAACGTTCTCCATTCAGCACGACTGCTCACATTAGAAATTATTCAATAAACTAGAAAAACGTATTATTTTTAAGGGGTTTGTCAAATACAATAAGCATTAACTGTAGTAGGAACACCGAGTGTTAGTACAGTACTAGGACATAACATTATTTATAAATGTATAAGTTAGTACTAAGTACTAAGTATGAATTAAGTATAAATCAGCCTTAGAGCTAGCTATCTCTCCTTTAAAAACTTTACAATCTTAACTCTCAAAGGCACTTTTTCCAAAAAGTATTATGTGTCCAAGTGTTAAATCATTACTATAATAGCAGCTCTAACATACAATTCAAATTACAGATTTATATTAATGCTCTCATTCTAGTACATTATTGTTTCTATAGTAACAACTCTTTCACTCTTTTCACCATTGTATGGTGAATACTTTACATAATTGAAGGCTAATAATATCCAGATTTTTGAAAGTGGTATTATTTAACCAATAAATCCACCATTTATAGTATACGGTGAAGATTTCAGCAAAGGAATGTTTATTTAACATTTATGGAAAGCGTCTGAAATGTCAGAGCTTTGAATCAGTCAGCAAGTTTTCCACGAAAGTAAAGTATTCCCGTCAGAGGACTTTGCACTTTCTACTTCCCTGGAAACATGGCAAAGCTGCAATTTTTCTTTTATTATTGTTAAGAGAGGAAAAGAGAAGCTGGTGAAAAGATGACTGTACTGTATAGGGTGTGATGGAAATGATACAGTAACTTGTCTCATAGATGATCCACATAAGGAAAGATGATGCATCTTTCATTAATACATTTTACAATATAATCATTGGCATAATGACTGTACTACAAAAAATAGCAAACGTTTTGAACGTGCATTTGATTCATGGAACATACAAGTAGGAAAATAAATAAATAAATAAATAAATAAATAACCTAAAGTGTGTTGGTTCCGTGTCTTGGCCCACCCTGAGATGTTTGATGGTGGTGCTGGAAACAAATTGTCTAACAAATCATTCCTAAAGCCCGGTAAAGCCATATCATACATCAGTTCACTATTTTATCTCAAGAGTCTTTTTCTGCGAGTCCTCATGTCTTGTGGATTGGGGCGGAGTTATCTTAAAATTTATCAGGCTAGAAATGTATTGTGATACAGATCATAAAGATGATGAGTCAGCAGAACTTTGTACTAATTTGCAGGTCACCTCCCTCTAATGTTGGACTCAAGCTGTGCAAGGAAAAAATAAAAATACCCTAACCACCCCCTAGAGCACAAAAGATCCCCTATTTGTTACCCATCTAGATATGCTCAACAAATATTTATTTGAAGTTAAATGCTGTGCATTAATAATTTAACACCTTAATTATCAGATGATATCTTACTGGCGATATTAAAAATATCCTATCAGAAACTGAAAGTGATTTGTTCTTCTTGCCCAACAAGACCAGTAAAAACCAGGAGACATAACAGCATAAATAACAGTGCATTAGTGCATAAGATGTTCCAAGGTTTGGCTTTTTCCTTTTAACTTTTCACATTTTCTTGGCATGCTGATCTATTTTCACTTTGATTGACATCTTCCTACTGTTTTGCTTCCTACCTAGGAATGTAATGCTGCTTTAGTCCTTCAGTCTGCCCAGGTCTCTCAACTATAGAGTACAATTTGCACAGATAGCTAAAGCTTCAAATCTTTAACATAAAGAATCATCGTGCCTGGTGGGTTTCCTCCCGCAGTCAAAATACATGCAGGCGAGTGAGTGAATGAGTGAGTGAGTGAATCTCGTATGGCATTGCTGACCGGATTTCATCAACTAAATGACAGTATCCAGTATCTTATACATCATGCGATATCAGGACCTCTTTGGTCAATGACAGATGAAGATCTGCTCCTTATTTTGCACTCACTTTACCCAGATCTTTCTCAAACTAACACATTTCACGATGTGCATTTCTTTAATCGTTTCCTGTTCTGTTAAAAACTAATCACATGAACTACGAGACTTTGAGCTCTGAGACTCTCATCATATTGGAACACTCTCTGGTGGCCTGTCAGGTGACAGCAAGTCTTCTGAAAAAGATTTATAATAGCAGCCCTGTTCTAGTAAATAAAAAATATGGGAGAACATAATGTGAGTCAAATTATCCAACATTACAGCCCTGCTACTGGATAACACAATGACAAAAAAGGCTGGTTGCATTAGCAGTGAGGAAAATAGCGGCAGCGAGATGGAAACAAGCCAAAAATGAAAGAAAGGAAAAGCACAAACTGGGAGAATGTAGGTCAGCTTGGTAATTCTGGTAACCCATTTTTAAAAAAACACCTAAAGTCTACTTTGTTTATGTATGTACACATATACATTAATACAAACACACACATATTATATATATAATATGTGTGTGTTTGTATGCACGCGTTTCATATAAACATACATTTATATGAACAGTTTGATAGCAAAATGTGATAAATGCATGTTTTTATTCAATCTGGCGAATGATTTCTCTCTGGCACATAAGGTTGTCTGTAACAAAACTTTAAATATGAAAAAAAAATACACCTACATGTTTTTTTTTTTGTTTTTTTTTTAGCAACTTTGAGAGGCTTTGACATTTTTGGCATAGCATGACATGGAACTGGCACGTTACAGAATAAAACAAAACAAGTCCTAACACGCCAGTTGCCACATTCTGTCTGCCACATTAAGCGAAACTACCACTGGGCAAAACATTACCTGCCTTTAGTGAACTCAATGCATTCAATGGACTTTTGGAAACCAATGAAGCCAAAAAAACAAAACAAAGGATGGGCACACACTGTTACTGCAATTGCATTTACCCCAGCATTAATGGAGTGTGTGCAACAGTGTGTGTCATAACATGCAATATGTGCCATGTGTCATAACATGTGCAATATGTTTTGTGAAATACAGTAGGAGATTTTGTAATTTGGTTGCCTGGCAAACACCATATTAAATACTGTGTGGAATTCTGTAATTTAACCTTGTTTCACTCCCAAATTAACATTTTTTCCCATCTTAATATCACTCTCACTGGTTTTGCTGCCTTTATGCAATTTTGTTTTTTAAAGCTTTTTGTCAACACCAAAAAAAAAAATCAATACTAAATAAAATTTTCACAAACACAACTGAAGGCTAATTGTGTCATTATGACAAAATTGTGTAAGATGGTATTATCACATTTATAATTTTGACAATTATTTTGGCGCATGTTGAAATTTGTGCTTTTTACCATTTTCTTAACGCACAAAAACTCGAACAAAATGTTCTTTTCTCAATTGTCTACTTCTTGCTTTGAGTAAATTCAAACTCGTGCGGTCCTAGTTTTAAGTGGCATTAGAAAGCTTAATATGACATTCTTGCCCAAATGTGCTTCAAAAGGATAACGGAACAGGACAATGCAAAAAAAATGTCACATTTCCCCATAATGTAACCTAATATAAGGACCTACCCTTTCACAAGTCACTTTTGGAAGAGGAGTGAAATTAAGGGAGTTTGAGGAATGAAAAATATATTTCAGAAGGAGCATAACGCACTTTGGGAGAGCTCTGAGATCTGTGTGAAAATCTGAAATAAAATAGTACAACATGGGATATTTAAAGACCTGACATCTGACATGCTGTTTCATTCAGACATGAATATCTTCAAACTCTTGCTTGCCATTTGAATTTTTCCCCTAGGCGTAGCATTGCTGCTATTATTATACAGATGACATGAACACGGTAATTTCCTTTAATTGTAGCTCTATCTTCATCTGAGAACACATTCTTGCGCAGTCTGTCATAGAACACTGTCGAGGTTTTACTGTATTCATCTTGTTGAATGTGACAAATCAAAAGATTAAATAACTGATGTAATCATGTAGTCTAAAACTGGCACTTATATTAAACTGAATGTCAGTATACTAAATTAAAATGTGCAAGATGTAAATTCTTTATCACAGCTATATTACCCAGGTTCCAGTCTTCAGCGCCACGTTGTACCTCCGAACACATGCGGCCAGGCACAAAACCTACAGATAAGTGCGAAAAACACAGTCAGAAAGCCTGGAAATGTTGATTTCTTTATTAGTAGTTATTTTAATAAGGCACTGATTAATAATGTGGTGAGAAACCAGTATACATCAATTATAAATGCAATAAATGGTAATACCAGTGATCATTTTAAGACCAGTGTAGGTTAGGTGGAGCAGCAGTGTGATGACTAGGACATGCTGGATGAGTAAGGCAGGGCGATGAGTAAGACAGAATGAATAACAGATGTACAGATGGAGCACTGAGATGAAGACTGAGGTTTATGTCTGCACATAACCTGTGTATGCACGCACAGCGTGGCACAAAAAAATATTTATCTGGTGACGATCACTCTTTATATGTACATCATGTGATTTATAATGGAATAACTTTCTCACAATTCACTTGCTTTACAAAGGCACAGACTCAATATTCCGCTTGACTCACTGCATACAAGCTAAAGAGTGAAAACTTCTGCTAATCTGGAGTGTGTTCCTGTTTGTTTCAGAGCAGTTGGTAAACAGCTGAAACATTCACTCGCATGGACTATTAACACACGCTGAGCCTTCTGTCCTTGGGCACATACTCCGGAGCAGACGCTTCGCTCACTCCTCTGAATGCTAACACTAAAATTTGCTGGTAGATGTGTCCATGTATGGTCAAACTGCATCAACAATTTCACTAACAATAATGTTTAAACAAAAATCCAGTAACAACACAAGTCAGATGTCGTCCTGATGCAGTTTGGCTGATCAGATCACAAATGCTGGTTAAATGAGACATTATGTCAAAGAAAACAAGTAAAACTAATTCAGTACGGTACAGTTATGAAAAAAACTATTCTGATTTATGTATCAAAATCATTTACGCTTTATGTTAATCTCTGAATATGGTATAAATACAACTTCTTTTTTTAGCATTGTAAGATTATATAAATAAACTCTATTGGCTGGAAACAAATCCACTCAAATACAACCCTGTACATTTATATTTCCTAACTGAGGTTTGGGTTAACATTGCCACTCCTAGTCGTGGGAGGGCCGGGGTTATCTTAAAGCTCTTTCCAGGGAAGTCGTCGCTTAGCGGTATTCGTCATTCCACACTGTTGGCAGCTTTTATCCAGATACACTGGCACTGGTGGAAAACCAGGCACTGAGGCAGGACAACACCCTAGATGGAACTCCAGTGCTCCATCTATTAGGGCACCACACACACACACTTGTGAATTTAGCACAGTCAATCCAACCACCGGCATGGGTTCAGTAGGTAAAGGAACCAGGGGGACAGTCATAGATTTGGGGAGAGCAAACTCGGCATGGAAGATAACCCAAGCTCAGGATCATACCATGAACCCTGGAGTTGTGGGGTAGCATCATGTCCACATTTAGTCTTCTAAACTAAAGACTGTAATTAAAAAATATCTCATGTAAGGATTGTGATAAGGCGGGGCAGTGGTGGCGCTGGGCTGATTATTGGAGAGTTGCAGGTTTGAGTCCCGCCACTGCCAGGTCACCACCACTGGGTCCTTGGGCAAGACTTTAAGCCTACAACCCAGTCATTGAATAGAGTCCAAATCCTAAGCCCTATTAATAATTGTGAGGCTGATCGACTGATTATGTGACTGTGACCATATCTAACCGATATCTCTCTCTTTCCCCCTCTCTCTCTCTCATTGGGCTACACATGTCACTCTTGTGCCCCCATTGATCCAGGCCCCCTGTGCCCTCTGGACCTGTCTGACTCAACGCATTTGGTTGGAGATCTCATCGTATGAAGGTCCCGTGTGATCCACTTGGGACGCTTGTGGTGACTGGGAGTGGTTTCCCTTCACCAGGAAGACAGTCGTGAACTCTCTGACGACTTGTGGCTGCAGTCGCTCAACAGCTCATGACTGGAATTTCCTTGAGCCTCCAATAATGAACGGGACTCCATATCAACTTAATCACCTATCCTGTTATACTGAACTTCCAGCCTCCTTTCACTCAGTATGACTGCAGATCAATCCCTGCTATCTGATATCACTGAAATGAGGATGGGTTCACTGTTGAGTCTTGTTCCTCTCACGGTTTTGCCAAGTTTTTCATTGTCACTGTTGACCTCAGGTTACTCATCAGGGACAATCTGATCCATTTATACATATTTTCTCACATTTTTCATACCAATTTCCCCAATTCTCTTTTGATTCTGTAAAACGCACTAAATAAATAAAATTGAACTGAAATAAAAATTTGAAATAAAGTCACATTAATGAACTCAGCATGTATTAGATCTCATTTGCATGAAAACAAATAGATTTTAAATGTCAAAACAGTTCTCCAGATGAGGAAAAATATTTTATTGAATAAGCTCTCGGAACAGAACTTGTTTGTATGTAGAGGACTTTAAATGAAAAAACTGTAAATGAAACTAAATTAAATTTAATTAAATTGAAATGTGGCAACAGGTGGCATGGTGGCGTAGTGGTTAGCACTGTGGCCTTGCACCTCCGGGTTCGGGTTCAATTACCGCCTCTGCATGGAGTTTGCATATTCTCCCCGTGCTTGGTGGGTTTCCTCTTGGTGGGTTTCAAGACATGCAGATTAGGCTAACTGGCATTCCCAAATTGCCTGTAGTGTGTGAGTGCGTGTGAGTGCGTGTGTGCCCTGCGATGGATTAGTGTACGCTGCCTCATGCCCTAAGTCTCCTGGGATAGGCTCCAGGCTCCCCACAATCCTGTATACAGGTGACCAGTGAGATGAGTAAGTGAATTGAATGTTGCGACCCCTTGGATAAAAAAGGGCAAAGCAAAAAACAAAAAAAATGGTGATAAGATGTTTTTTTTCTCTCTCTCACCACTAGGATGCATCGCCACACCCACTTTTCTAGTTTTGAGCTATTTATAGGCTTTCGTACGAGTTGATCATTACCCGAATCTGGCAACCTCTGTGTGTGAAAACAGGAGCTATTTTGTTACCCTGCTGCACCACTGCGTGTCAGGAATATAATGATTAACAGCATGCGCGTGGGCTTTGAGCGTCTGTCTTTTATATAAAAACAAACCGTAAACAACAACAACAACAAACCAGCAATAACTGACGTTTTTCTTCCTGGAGAATCTAAAATGCTGGGGGGAAAAGACCCATACATATAGTGTGATATTGTGTCATTGACGACAATGACATAGGCTGCGTCCAAACTGCGCATCTGTAAAAACACTGCGCATAAGGATGTAACATTATTAAAGACGTTACTTAAAGCCGAGCTTCCTTTCATTACCAAATGAACCCAAATGCTTTCTTAAAAAGTCAACGTTAAATAACATCTATATAATAAGGTCGTACTCACATGAAGGTAGAAAAGGCACATGTACAGCCAGTCAGAATAACATGGACGGCGGAGCGCGGTTCATGTTTACACTGACCTACTTTTCGTCGCTCGCCTTGAATAACCAGCGCGCCACTAACCTAGTTACGGACCAATCCCGTGCCAGCACGGAGCGAGCCCTGACTCGATCACTGACCAATCAGAGAGCGTCTTAGTGCCGCGGCAGCCAATTGCGTCGCGAGGAGCATGAACGCGTCTAATGTGTTTCCATCGTTACCGAGTAAATACAAATAAGCGCGAGAATGGAAAGTGAAAGCGTTTCAATAAAACAGGCGGAAGTAGTAATTAGGGGGAAAGTAAAGGCAATAAAGAGCTGTTAAAATTCAAGCGTAAATACAACTGGAGTGCAAAAACCCTACCTAATTGTTATTCATTGGTGAAAGTGAATCGTCTACATATTAAAGGGAGAGTCTCAATCTTTCCGGTTAGTTGTGACGTCACCAGTTTCTGCGCATGCTCAGTAGCCGTCCTGCAGAGATCCCAACTTAACCACAGCACTGTTAAAAAGTATAGTCATTCTCGTGCTCATTTACACAGGATCATTGGGGGCCTGGAGCCCAGGACAATCAGACACCCAAAAGGAAGAAACCTTGAAAGGAATCAGACTCAACAGGGAACACATCCTCATTTGGGGGATAACAGATAGCAGGGATTGATCTGCAGTCATACTGTGTGGCTCCAGGAAGTTCAATATAAAAGGAGAGGTTCATATCGGAGGCCCTACTACTGTCTGTAGGAATTTCAGTCCTGCAATATTGAGCGACTGCATTCAAGCCATCAGAGAACAGCTGTTTTTCAGGTTATTTGACATGTGCTAAGCTGATTTCAGATTTCAGCATGGTTGATAGGAGAGTTAGGTGTGGTGGTAAAAGTCTTGTGTGTACAACTGTTTACGATATATAATAATACATATAAAATATTCGACTTAATTTTTTTATTGTGTAATTCAAATGAATTACATTTGTGTCATTTGGTCGTCAGGATTTACAGTATGCACACGTGTAACAAAGAAAGTTATTAAACTGGGGTACAAACTGTACATCTTGTAAACGCAATATGAAATGAAGTTGGCTGAAACATTTTGATTCTTTGATTCAGTTTTCTATATTCAATATCCTTGTGTTAAACCTGAGCTTGAGATTCAGTCTGATCCATTATCACAATTTTCCCTATTTTGAGTGTGTGTGTGTATTCAGACATTTACAGTATGTATACATCATATTCAAGATTCTACCACATGGGGGCAGCAGAGCTACACCACATTATTGTTTAAGGTACACTTTCAAAGGTAAACTCAAAACCTTGTTTAGTATTCATTGGTTAAGAGTTTGAAGAGTGTATATATAGTTCTGGTCAGAAGTTTACATACACTCATTATGAATTTCTTTTTAAACTTTTACATTTGGAGTCAAAATGATATCTACAACATAAAAGATGTATACACCCTCTTAGATGATTGATTCAGTGGACATGAAAATCCCAAATGTCTTCAAATTTGCCAGTTCAAAGCCTCTCAACGTTCTAAAGGAAAGCTTTGTCTAGAAGTATGATTGGAGGAGTAAAGTTCTCCAGGAAAACTGATAAGCATAGTGGTGGTAGCATCATGCTGTTTTTTGCTGCCGGTGTTCCTGGTGCATTGCACAAAGTGAATGAAATAATGAAGAAGAAAGACTACCTCAGGACAACATTAATTGTTCCAACAGGACTATGACCCCCGAACTAGATAAGGCATGCTAACTATAAGCATTTGGAGTTTCAACCCTATTGAAAAGTGATGCCCATTCTTGGGAAATCCACAACTTTGTTTGAACACTACAAATACTGCCAAATAGTGTGGTCCAATATCCAACCAGGAACATTACATAAACTTGTTGATGGGTACCAAAAACATCTACTAAAGACAAAAATTGCTAAGGGACGTTCAATCAAATAATTGGTTATATATATACATTTAAGCATTTCACTGCATATTGTACTGTGTATGACAGTGTATTTGACAAATAAAATTTGAGTACATGCACACTGACACTTCATTACCTGTTCAACTTCTTGTTAATGCGAATATCTAATCAGTCAATCACATGGCAGCAAATCAATGCCTTTAGGCATATACAGTATACATGGTCAAGACAATCTGCTGAAGTTAAAACCAAGGTTGAGAGAAGAAAGATGATTTATATGACGCGGAATGGTTGTTGGTGACAGATGAGCTGGTCTAAGTATTCCCGAAACAGATGATCTGCTGGCATTTTCAAACAACCATCTCTAGGATTTACATGTAATGGTTTAAAAAAGAGAAATCACCCACTAAGTGGCAGTTCTCTGAGTGAAAATGCTTCCCGGGGTATCTGAAGAGCATCTCTGAATGCGCTGCACGTCAAACCTTAAAGGTAAACAAAGCACATCAGAAGAAGAGCACACCGAGTGCCACTCCTGTCAGCTAGGAACAGGAAACTGAGGCTAAAATTTGTATGATCTCACCAAGAAAAGACAATAGAAGATTGGGAAAATCCTGATTTCTGCTGTGACATTCGGACGGTATGGTCAGATCTTGGTGTAAATATCATGAAACCATGGATTAAGCCTGCATTGTATCAAAAGTTCAGGCTGGTGATGGTAGTGAAATCGTGCAGGGATACTGTCTTGGCACATTTTGGGGCTCTTAGTTTCAATTAAGCATCATTTAAATGCAATAGCCTAAATAAGTAATGTTGCTGAGCTTGTCCATCCCTTTATGATAACGTGCCTGGTACTGATTTCTTTATATCATGGATGTGTAGCCGGCAAATCTGCTACAACTGCATGATGCCATTATGAATATTGACCAAATCTCCAAAAAATATTTCCAGCACCTTGTTGAATCTATGCCATGGAGAATTAAGGCAGTTCTGAAGGCAAAAGTGGATCTAACCCAGTACTAGCAAGGTGTACCTAATGAAGTGGCTAATGAGAGTATATGCCAATTATTTACTTTTACAGAACAAAGCAATACCATAATTTATGTGTGTATGCATGTACACCGTGGATGAAAAGCCACACACTGGGATAACGATAATGAATGCATGTGTGTTTGACATGATTTTATCATTTGTGTGAGGCCTCCTATCAGAGGAAAAATATTAACATATCCATATTTTCTAAAAACAACTTTATTATTACTTACATAATTCTCTGTTGTTTATGTTATTCCTTTAAGGATCCTAGATAATAGATATTAGAATGCTCCAGGTGTCACACAGTGGTAAAAGAACAGTGAGCACAAAACACAAATGATACAGTTCAGATCAAAAGGTAAAAAGAAATGTGTATGTGTAAACAATATTCTGCTGCTTTCTGCATAACAGCTCAATGCAGACCGTCTGAAGAATGTCCAGACTTCCATTAAACAGAGCAAACACAAAACCTTACATCCCAAAGGCCCCTTTATCTTTCTGCACCATTTAACACACACATGGTCCGTGCATGGCTATATTCATGCCTGCATTACAGTGATTTACATAAGATAAGGTAAATTATGGTGCTGTCTTCATAATTACTTTCATTGCTATTAAATTTTGTAATGTAGAATACGATAAATTTTTTTAAAATGGAAACATCACATGCAGAGTGTACCGTTTCTTGTGCCCTAGGTCTCCTGGAATAGGCTCTGGGTTCCCTGTGATCCTGCACAGGATAAACAGTACAGATAATGAATGGATGGATAGATGGATAGATGGATGTTCCCTAGCTATAAAAATAAGATTTCATTTTGCTCTAAAATGACCAAATCCCCCCCCCCTCACCCCACCCCCCCATCCCCGGGCCAAATTTTTTTTTAGAGCCTACATCCATTTCAAAGTCAGAAAAGAAGATTATTGATGCCAAACAAAAAATAAATAAATAAATAAGGCAAAAAAATTAAGTTTGCTACTGGCTTGTATGTAGACCTCAGCAAGACTGTGTTGCTGGTTATTGTTGGGATGCCCTGTGGTTCATCCTTGACTCAACAAGACAAAAGTCCAAGAAACAGCTGCTCAGATGCATAATGAGATAAATATAAGTCTCTTTGGATAAGGCCATCTGCCAAATTAGAAAGAGAGCAGGTCCAAACAAATATACATCTGAACGAGACGAGCCACAGAGGAACTCAGAATGACAAGGCCAAACACATGAGTCACACAAAACGTACACACTGACTAATCCAGAACCCAGTAAAGCACACCTGTCCATTGTAGGACATAATATTAAACTTTTTTTTTTTTTTTTGGAAATCTCTTGAAAAGATAGGATCATGCTCCAACAGCATATACTAGTACCCATCCCTTTCTGTAGTGCATTATTATATTTTGTATATGTTTAGTATATATTTATAATATGCAATTATTTTCCATGTTAGGGTTTAAAGAAAAAAAAAAAAAGAAATTAAGGCTAAACCTGCTTTTAAAGCATAAGCATAACCATAAACATCATAACCTTTTATTAAAAGTTGCAAAAGTAAGTTTGATTGTCAGCTAAATAAATTGTGCACATCACATTTCTCACCTACTGTACATTGGTTTCATGTTTTCAAGATTGTTGATCAAAAGTGATGAAGTCTTGCAATACCATGCTCATCTTACACGCCCAGAGCAAAGTATCAGCTTTCTTCCATACCGAAGTGCTAGCAAAATGTTAGTTTTATAAAAAATGTTCCTGATTCAGTTAATCTGCAGCTTTCTTTTAACTACAGCGAGATATGACATGTGTTCTAGCATTTAGAATACAAGAATGAAACAAAGAAATACACAGAAGAAAGGAAATTTGAGGACTCAACAACAAGCTGATGATATGATAATGAGTTTTACAGAAGCGAAGCAGTCAGGAACTTTACACAAGTTTGCAAGTCCTAACGTCTATCTATTTCTTTTCCTTCCTTCATTTCCTTCCTTTTTTTTTTTCCAGGAGCCAGCTGATAACATCATAATAAGCATGACACCGGCTGCCCCTAATCAGAAGCATCACATTCATTTAGTTCTTTTAAATTTAGATTTTACAATAAATTCTTAATTTAGAAATGATAAGTCTGTAGGAACTTCTATTCTTTCTTTTTTTCAGACTTTATGAAACTTGTATTTCCAACTAGCAGATGATGATGATGTCATAACCTTCCTGTCAACTGATGACATATAAAATAAATGTTAAATTATCTAACCAATCATAAGCATCACATGAACTTAGTGTTTATTTGTTGTCAGCTTCACATAAGTGCACACTGTCAAGTCTATACCATATTACATTCTTTCTTGCTTTTTTTTTTTTTTTTTTTGATAGGTCCTGATAGGGTTTTTGAAAAAAAGTTTCTTTTTAAAGCTTAATGTGTTTTTTTTTCCATGTAGCTCTTATTATAGGCATAGCATGTAGATTTGCCTATTATTTAAATTGAACATATAAATCAGGGAAAAAAATCACTTTAATAAAAATATTAAAATCCCAAGGCATTAAAATGACATTGTTAATTTTTAGAATGATTACCACTTCATTATTATCAAACTAAATACTGTATCTATGCATACTGTAAATGAGACTTAATACATCTGATCCATAACCTTTACTGTACATTGCATAGCTGACGTATTTCAAATAGACAAGGTGCAAGAGAAGACCTGTCCTTAAAAATAAACCGGTTAGCTTATAGCTGCACATTCTCACCTTACAGGAGAACTGAATAAAACTATGTGGTTACAGGAAGAAGTCAGGTAGGTCACAGGTCTTTGTGCTGCAGGAAGGTTCTCTGTGTGTGTGTGTGTGCAGCTGAGCATAAAGGGTGTGTTTGGCATAAAATGAGTTATAGCAGGATGTTACACAATACAGTGCTTTAAAAGGTTGAGGGGGACTGATTGCTTTTTACGACTGTTTTTGCGATTACAAATGTGCCCTTGACATTCAGAAGGATTTCCAGTCGCAGCAAAGAATGAAAAACTCTTTGCGTGGTTAGGAAGTTTGGTTCTGTTGTCTTGTGTTCTACTAAGCGTACTATTTATTACTGATAAATAGCTGCAGATTTTACTTAAGCCTTAAAGTAAACAGATTTGACAGTGCACGTATTGACGATGAATAAAGAAAACTGAGTGATGTAATAAGCATTATAGGTTTAATAATAGAAGACAAAGACTTTAACTGTCACTTTAATTGAGAATCATAATACATATGCAATAGTGTCACTATTCCGAGGTCTATGTATGCTTCAATCCTATAGAATAGAAGTAGGGAATGAAATAAAAACCGGATAGCAGGAAGTCCTCTGTCCTAAAGACTCTCCCAAAACAGAAAAAAAAAAAACCTGCATGTTACAGTACAAAGCACTGAAATCTGAAGCTCCTTCAATAAACGTGAAACAAACATCTCCTTAGAAACAGCTTTAACATATCCATGATTATACATTTTTCGTATTATTAAGTCCCTGTGAACGAGCTCTTAATATAGAAAAGATTTAGAAAAGAATAAATATAAGAGCCCCATCACACACTGATGGATCCTAAAAATATTGAAATGTGCATTTATCAAGTTCATACTACTTCCTAACCATGTCCCTTTCAGGTCCTCAGTGTGTCCATAATGTGGCCACTAATTTCCTAATCAAGCTCATGATCACAAGCTCACCACTGAGATCGAACTGAATTATTTCTACTGTATGTCCGATCAGCTTGCACCATCGCAGATTGCAGCGTATGAGAAATTACAGTAGATCCAGTATTTATATTAAATTCTCTGAACATGACACGTGACTGATAACCTGTTTCATGCATGCCACACACGTAGTGAGCACCAGAGGAAAGTACTATGAACTTAATGTGGCTCTCTACAAAGTGGCATGGACCTACCATAGTCACAGCACAAGCCTGAAGAGGTTGTTGTGACATACAGTAGCAACAACACAGTAACATCCCAATGACAACTCAGTCAGGTTGCCCTCCAAACTTTCCCATCTGCACCATGCTTGTAGGACGTCAATGAAGCACCTAAGAGGTGCTATAATTGGTCAGCTGGTCATCAATACATCTTTATGAAGTTCTCACCAGGCTTTTTTTGAACATGTCCAAAAAAAAAGCAGCAGCTCCACATCAATGGAGACAATACGACACCCTTACTGGTTTCTACTGCATTCCTACCAAGTTCTTACTGCATTCAAGCTAATCTTTGAAGCGCTGGTGGGAACGTTGCTCAGCGTGATGTAAATCTCTGCCAGTTCAAGCTGCTGTTAGTCCTCTGCCCAAATAAGATGTGATCTGCATTGTTCCTATAGTGCATCCTGTACACTGATGGCTGGAAATGTACACACAATGTAAAATGAGCTATATGTAAAATGCAGGCAATAAAAAGAGCCAAATGTAAGTGATGTACAGTACACCTGATAGAGTGGCAGCTTGTCTCTGTGCTGAGACGGCAATTAGGTGCAGAACTTCCTTGTAACGGCGAGGAGACAGCATTCATTAAATCAGCCAGTGAGGAATTTGTCAGAAAGGACCCTCCAGATTCCAGCAGGCCATCTCTAGTGGTCTTTGTCCTGTACACCTCCTCTTTCGCATAGCCCCACAAGGCAGGAAAAAAATCACATGGAGTGATTTGGATAGCTGGACTTCTTGGGGGCCATTCATGAGGTCCGCGTCGTCCCAGCCAACATCCTGGAAAATGCTGGAGGCCACACTGGAGAACTTCAGGAAGTCCTCAGCAAATGTTTGCACCATTTTCTTTCCCTCTTTTTGGCAAATAATTTGGTTCCCTGACAGGATTTAAACTCAGGCCTTAGAAACTTCAGTCCGGAGGATTAAAACTCCCAGCATAGTCAGTCTAGGTCATCTGAGTACTAACACACACCTACTGTAGCGACTGTTGTACACTAGAGCCACTCTATAAGTAAGACTCTGCAAGTAGTGTTGATTGCGAAGTACAGTTCTGTATATGCTGCTATACTGTTTGACCTCCACATGCATCTACTATCTCATGGTGCCTGAGACCACTGGCCCATTGAACCAGCTGCTGATGCTAATAAGTGCACTTCACTGCATTTGGGAGCCATGATGCTCTTCATAGTAACATTTTTGGAAGGAAAATAAAACGGCACATTTTTCAAGCGATGATTGAGTGCAGAGACAAGAGAGACACATGCTGTGTGTGGGAAGCCGTCGTCCCTGGTTCCATCTGGTTCGATCTGCTGCATCCCATTCTCTAATGAGGTTTCTGAAATCTGGTCAAACCTGAAGGGACCATACAGATATGCATAAATGACGGTACAGGGTGCGTGAAAAGTAACTTCAAATTTATTGAAACTTTGAGGCTTTGTCCTGTACACCTCCACTTTTACGTAGCTCCATAGGAACAAAAATCACATAAAGTGAGGTCCGCATCGTCCCAGCCAACATCCCGGAGAATGCTGGCGGACACACTGGAGGACATTCCAGGCATTCCATCCCTGGCCATTTGAGGAAACTGGTGGATACCACCATTTGCTTTCATTTTCTTATGTAATAAAATACATGTACAATTTGTTTCTATACATTTGTATTAAAAATATGGAGTTATAACCAAAGTACACCTACAAGACAACATCATCCAGCATTAAGGTTCCGGCTGAGTAACGAACTATTTTAAACATACACTCATTAGAACACAAAAAATATTTTTATACCTTAAATTGTGGATCACAGTTGTAGGCACTATGGATAAATAAATCAATACATTTGGTGTCCATGGTAACACAAATGGACTCATATTATATGTTAGCACATCAGCAGAGGGGAATTTAACATACTTTACTATCAGAAGTTTAACCTGATCCAAATGCAGGAACATTCAAATGATTCGTTTAAAAGTTTATCTGAACAGCTATGGCTATGTTTGGTCGAGCTTCAACTTCTTAATCTTAGTGAAACTTGACTCCCCAAGGTAACATCGTCTTTTTCTTTGTAGCATAATCTTTCACCCTCGGCTAATCCGTGGAATGTGTCACTTTGTGTTGCCGTGTCCCATTGTTCATAACCTCGGCTGCTTGGTCACTAATGAAGGTAGGGCCTTGAGAGAGACTTTCATTAAAACCTCAGCAAAACATCCACAGTCCTGCAGGGCGCCAATCAACCACAGCAGTGTTCTGACCTGCTCAAGTGCACTTCACCCGGATCAGAGGCTGTAATGCGGGGCTGCTGAGCCTGGGGGACACATTCCCTGCACGGGGTACGAGAGTGCTGAGAGAAGAGCGGCTCGATGGAGTGTCTATTGGAATTAAGGCAAGTCTCCATCTCATTAGAGAACGGTCGCTAAGAACTCAATGAGCCTGATTTCTCATAAGACTAGTAGGAGTCGGAATGAATTTGTAAGAAAAGGTACAAAAGCTCGGTGTCCTTGGTCTCTTGTTTGCTGTTTGCAACTTTTCTCTTAGACTGTGAGACTATATATGAATTTATAGCTGTAGTCACAGCTTCTGTGACCAGTAGGATGCCAATGTGGACTTTGATTCTGTTCATGCAGAGGCTCAAGGCTGGCCACAGGAAAGGCCCCTTGCTCTGAGAATCATTAATGCACAGCAAGAGAGGTGTGGTATTGTAAACCAGTTCACCTGACCGGGATATTACTACGGTTCATCAAGGGGTGATTATAAGTAGTGTCAATAACTACATTATAGGTTTTATGTCTAGAAGTACAATATATACAAGTGTAAATCCACAAATATGTCTAGTGTAGTAATTATTTTATAATGATGAAAATTGATACATGCATTAATTCTTAGTGCACTTTTATTACATACTAACAGCTTCTGTGTTAGATATCAATGTATAATAATAATAATAATAATAATAATAATAATAATAATAATAATAATAATAACAGTAAAGGGTAAGTGAGAATTTTTTGTTAATACTACAGATCTAGGACAGTTACACAGTAAAATCCCAAGTGTTCATTTAACACTTTCAGAGTTTATTAGAATCCAACTGGTGCTAATTCAACACGCTGTGTACTAGGACAACATAGTTACCTAAGATGAACTAATTAAAGTACTCTGTTTTTTTTCCAAATAAAACCAATTGAAACTGATTATTTTAAACTGATTATTTTTATTGATAACTACTATTGAGAAAAGTTGAGCCATTGTTTGTGCAGAAAATTAAAATCAGTGCATTTAATTGTTATTACCTATTCTTTCAAAGTCAAGACAGAATTATTTTTATTACACATACTGCACCACAAAACACACCATCAGCAATAACATTACCACCACAAAACAATAACTCATTAACATTGATTATCAATGATATGGTGACAGGATCATGGGCACCCAAGGCTCACCCGTGCCCACGGGAACCAAGATCCAGCCTGTCCAGTCTGATCCCACAGAAAGGCTAATGCAGCATCAGTCTCTGAAAAAAGTCAATGCTGGCCACGATAGAAAGGCACCAGAACACCCAGGGCACCACAGACACCATGCACGGGGCCTGGCAGGCAAACACCACCAACCTGATCTCTAAACTCCCCAGATCTCAATCCAATTCAATTCAGTTTTATTTGTATAGCGCTTTTAACAGTTGTCATTGTCACTAAGCAGCTTTACACAATCAAAAGAATTATTAAGTTTGTATGAAATGTGAATGTGAATTAATCAAAATAATAAGATAGTCCCTGATGAGCAAGCCTGGGGTGACGGCGACAGTGGCAAGGAAAAACTCCCTGAGATGACAACAGGAAGAAACCATGAGAGGAACCGGACTCAATCAGGGAACCCATCCTCATTTGGGTGACAACGGATAACAGGAATTGATCTGCAGTCATATTGTGTGTTAGGAGGCTGGAAGTTCAGTATAACAGGAGATGTGGTCAAGTTAATATAGAGTCCAGTTCCTTATTGGAGGCTCAGGTAGACTGTAGGAAATTCCAGTCCTGAACTATCGAGCGACTGCAGTCACAAGTCCTCCGAGAACAGCTGTCAGCATCAGCCGAGGCCAGGTCCGTCTAATTCAATTCGAGCACCCGTGGGATGCTCCAGGCAAACAAGTCTTCCACAGAGGCCCCACCCTGCAACCCACAACCCATAAAGGATCCTCTGCCAACGTCCTCGACACAACAGCACACCACAAAAGGCGCCAGAGCCAGTGTGCATGGTATGAAGCTGGGCTTGTACCATGAAAGTGGCTTGGTTTCTGCAGTTGGCAGCTACATGAAAGATCTTCATCAGTAAAATGAATTCGATCAGAAATCCATTCGCAGTGTTGGAGCTTTTTATATCCTAGATTATAATTACATTACATTAATTTATTACTTCATCATGCCATTATGCCCAAGGTAACAGAAACAGAGAATTCTTCTAGAGTTACACACTTAAAAGGATTTTCCAGAGTTACTGAGTCACTACACCACTTGTCTTCTGACTAATGCTCACAGGTTTTGCTCATTTTCTCATCGCATATTTCAAACCCATCGGTTTTCTTACTGGCAAATAACAAGTCATAACAAATGCCCAGGCCCAGTCAAAACTAAAACATGTCACATGTCAAGGATGATTCACACACACACACATACACACACACACACACACACACAGTTTGGTTTATGATGAACACCAGTCAGCATCCCGAGGCCAGAGTTTATGGGCATTTAGTCAGTACAAACCTGTTTTTTTATGGATGAATCTCAGGCAGGCTACCACAATAAAGGAGCATCTGCAGAGTTGTTCTCTGGAAGGCCAGATGCTGCTGACCATTCAGCTCACTGGAGACAGAGTGACTTTATTGGCCCTCTATTAACCAGCTGCTCCACCTCTGAACTTTCAAACAGCTCGAACACCGACAAAAACACAGACCTCACGATAAGAAAAGCACTTGAACACCATCTTATCAGGCATGTGGTACTGCCAGCTCTTCTCTTGTAACACTTCTGAGAATCTGGATTATCAACCGTATTTCATACATTAATTATGTATGATACCTCATTATAATGGTACTGTTACTCCTATCTATTTAGATTTCCATAACCGTTGCTCCTTGAACATTCTTTGTATTGCTGTTCTCATACATTGCTGTTCTCTATAGGAGGAACAAAACATTTTATGTAAAAATAAAAAGTGGGTAACCCTGTCACCTGGCATTTCAAGGGTTAGAAGTTTGAAAGCTTCCTCCAGCCCTTGTGCATGGAGTTTGCCTTTTTCACTCTGGTTTTCATCACAGCCGTGCATTATAGACTAATTGGCTTTTCCAAATTACCTATAGCATATAATTGGGTGTTTGTGTTGGTGCGTGCTCTTGTGCCCTGCAGTCGGCTGGCATCCTATCCAGTATCCTACATCTTGTGCCCTGATTTGCTGGCATAGAATCAATGCCCCCGCAACCCTACACTCAATTAGCCAGTTGGCATTGGCTCACATGACACCACTAAATTACTGATTATTTCCATATACCAGCCTATACCAATTTGTTTACAATGATGCGACAATCAGCTTTTCACCCAAAAAGTGCTTTTAGTCTAACTTAGCTAGAGAACACTAACACTCTAAACCTGTTTCTATGTCTAGACATGAATCAATGATGTAATACTAAATGGAATCTGATACATAATACAATACAATGTGATTTTGATAATTAGAGTGTAGATTCGATATTTGACACTACCACTGTATCTGCTATGTTTTAGGATACACTTGGATTTGGTAGCACATCTGATCAATATGTGACCATCTTTAATTAGAATCTGGGGTAGACCGGAGGTTAAACCCCCAATGATCATGCTATAGACATTAACTTTTTAAAATACTGGTTTTTGCTTAAGTTTCAAAAAATAATAATAAAAAGTTATCAGTCCTTTAATATTGATCATCCATCCATCCATCTGGGAACCTCTGTAGTCCAACGAGGGACTATGGAGGCCAATGGTTACCATTTATTCCCATCTCATAACCGTGGTGGGACCGTGGTTCAACATTCACATACCCGTTCACACACTATGGACAATTTGGAAACGGCAATTAACCTGATCTGCATGTCTTTGGACTGTGGGAGGAAACCTGAGTACCCGGAGGAAACCCACCAAGCACAGGGAGAACATGCAAACTCCATTCACACCGACCTCAGAGCGCGAATCGAGCCCGGATATCCTGGTGGTGCAAGATGACAGTTCTAAGCACTTAAGCCACCATGCCGCCTCAATATTGATCATAATCAGTACAATTAATTCATGTCAATGTGTTTTAAATCAATGTATTATTTCTAATTGATCAGTCGTTACACCCCCCCCATCCCAAGATTGTAATGAACATCCTTTCAACATCGTTCATCGTCTCATCTTCTATACCACATTATCCTCTATACAGGGTTGCGGGGGGTTTGGAGTCTATCCCAGGGGACTTAGGGCACGAGGCAGGGTACACCCTGGACAGGGTGCCAATCCATTGCAGGAAACATTTTTAAACAAGATTTCTTACTTATGTTGTTTTTGTCACAGAAATGTCACCATAGGCATGCTCATTATCGATTTTGATTCTAAATCCACATCTGGATTCCTGCGAAACAACTTTGTGACATGTTTTGTTAAAACAGCTTCAAATATAACTTACTTAGAATTTGACTAACTAAATGAACAAAAGCAAATAAAAATGATTTAGGTAAATTTTTATTTTTATATACCCGAGAGCATTTAAGTGTGGGCCCTTAAACACTCACAAGGAATTTTGATACTTGCACCTCTGCTTGCTTTCAGTTACAAATGTAAATTTCAGTCATCCTTTTCTATTTAATTAATAAACCTGATGCATTAAAGCCCCATGTAGTCACTGTCTTTTGCAAAACTCTCACTGATCTCTCACTCAATTAGCATCTAGGAGGTTACCACCTCACTAAAAAGTAAACAGAGCTTTAGGCCCGGTGATGAATGAAGAGCTAAAGCTTGCCAAACATGTGTGGAATTGCAGTCGGCCACTAGATGACCCTTAGTGACCCAGATCTTGTGGAGGAAATTTCAGCCACTTGCACACCGACATGGGAACATGTCAGGTATGAACAGGTTTTTTAAAAAGCTGTTTGCTCTGGATGTTTTGTCTGAGCTCACAGATGTGTGACTAGTGGATAAAGGCAGCCAATGCCAGCCGGAGAAATACCACCAGGTCAACGTGTTTGGTCTTGGACAAGGTTCAGAAGTAACGGCATCTTAAATCATGGTTGTTAAAGGTCTCGATGAAGATCAGCTTTCAAACCTAATGTCTGGTTTCGAATTGCATTAAATTTGTGATAATGGTTACTTTTTATTTAACATACCTTTTTATCTTGCCTATTCAATCTACTTTTGTTATTCGTAGTTGCCTTGTGCTCTTTATTATTTAACTGTACTTTATCTGCACTTAAAGTCTTAGCTGTGGATATAATGTAGCGCACTCTCACATTCAAACTTTAATATCCTATTTATCATTTACCCTCTGTCCTATTTAGTGATAATCATCCCATTATTATATTAATCCAATAATGATTCTGCTGTTAATTTGGACAAATGACAAACCTGTTTTTCTGAACTTATATACCCAGGTTAAATTAGCAACCACACCTTTTTTTGGGGGAAAAAAGTGCTCTTACAGAAAGTGTCAACACATCAACACTGTGCAGTGTGTAAGGAGTGTTTGGAGTAAGAAAGAAAAAAAAGAAAAGTAACACACACACACACACACACACACACACACACACACACACACACACACACACACACACACACACACACACACACACACACACACACACACACACACACACACACACACACACACACACACACACACACACACACACACACACACACACACACTACCCAACACTAAATCATTAGCTTCCCCATCAAAATGAGTAAAAACAAAAAGTCATACCATCATAATATCAAATTATTAAATTAACAATATCTGAAGTTGTAGTATTTTATCACTTAAATATCTTTAAGTGCATCTTTAAATGTATTGTTTCAGAGAACGTTTGTTTTCCTTCACCATAGGTTTGTATTAAACATATTTATAATAAATGTGAAATGCACGTCTATGGATATGACATAAGCTATGAAATAAAAAAAAAATGATGGTAAAAAGATCTGGTTTATTAGAATGAAGAAATAAATTGTCATGATTTAATTTTTTATTTTTTTTGGAGTCTTTTTCCTCTCAAGGTTTCTTCCTCGTGCCATCTCAGGGAGTTTTTCTTGCCACTGTCTCCTTTGACTTGCTCATTAGGGACTGTTAAAATAAGAAATGAATATAATTTTCAATTTATTTCCAGATTTTGTTCTTTAAAACTGCTTTTTGAAAATTTTGATTGTTAAAAGTGCTATACAAGTCATATTTAATTGAATATTAAATGGAATTAATGGACAATAAAACATGAAAAACAAGAAATAGTGTATTAGTGCAATGCTTTTATTGAAATGTAGTCATTTCTTTTTATATTTTATGTTGTTATTTTGATGCAAATTCTATTTAAAAAATAGTTTAAAGCCACAAACAATTTGTTTTATTATACAATTTGTCACCCGATTGAGGATGGGTTCCCTGTTGAGTCCCTCTCAAGGTTTCTTCCTATTGCCATCTCAGGGAGTTTTTCCTTGTCACTCTTGCCGTCACCCTCGACATTCGCATTTCATCCAAACTTAAATCATTCTTTTGATTGTGTAAAGCTTCTTTGTGACAATGACAACTGTTAAAAGACTATACAAATTAAAGAAATTTTTATTGAATTGAATTTTATATTTCTTTTCAACATAATTATCATTAATAATAACCTATTTTGATATTTGAATATTGAACAATACCTCTGAAGAAATATAGATTTTTCTCATTGTATTTAATTCCAATTTCTCAGCCAAGCTTTAAATCATTCCATACTGTCATGCCATTATCATGATTATGCAGTTGACACAACTCCAAGTGTATTATATTAAAACTAAGGATGCATGTGCATTAAAAGAAACAGCAACACAATTCTGAGTCATAATAAATGTCTTATCAATCAGTATCAATTTTGGAAGGAAAACATAAGGAAATACATTGTAAGTGTGTAACCCAGCACATCACACAAGCAAACACAGTAATCTACTTTAGCACAAACCAAGGAAATAAAGGGGTATTGTTTAATATGTGCCGAGTTTGCAGTAAGGTTCACAACATCTTACACAGTTTCTGCTCAACCAGTCACAGAAAACCCAGAACAGGTTTTAGACAATAGCAGTAAATCATTAGGTTAATTAACGTGTAGCATTGGCAGCGCAGCGGCTTTGTCGTTAGCACCGTTGCCTTACACCTCCAGAGTTGGGGGTTTGAATCTCCACGTCGTTAAGCCTGCATTTTATATAGGAAATGCATGCTCCCCCGCATATACTCTGGTGTCCTCCCACAGTCCAAAGGTATGCAGTGTACGTTGATTGGTGTCTCCATACTGCCTATAGTGTGTGACTGGGTGTGTAAGGATGTGCTTGTGCCCTGCAATGGGTTGGGCATGTGTACCCCTGCCTGGTGTTCCCTGGGATAGGCTCCAGCCCCCCCTAAGACCCTACACTGGATAGGCAGCGTGGATAATGAATGGAAGTTTAGTTTAGTTTTATGTTTGCTTTGCATACGTACTTGATTTATTTCTTAGATCCTTACCTAGACATGTAATTTTGTGTTACAACCTGGAACTGAAATTGTCTCACATTGGGATATATACTGAGACTTAAAAGCACCTAAGCACCCAATTCATTACAAAAATTTTAAAAATGTTATTGCACTCCTGTTGTTGTGAAAACCCTAAATTATTTCTGGTGCAATAAGTTTTCATCAGATTTGAATACAGGTTTATGATCTCACTAATGATAGACCTGCTCCTCGAAAGCCCCAGAGATTGTTATAGAATATATCTGTACAAACAACATACTGAGTCTGGGACAAAGAAATGCATCACAAACATTGAAACGTTCTGTACAAGCACTATTAAATCTATTACTAAAAATGGAAAGATTATGGCATAACCACTACTGTTTACTAGGGTAAAGAATTGCATAAGTCAGAAGGGCCACAAAGAGGTCAAGGGTAACTTGTATTGGGGACATGTACATAGAAACATGTAAACAGTTTTTTTTTGGTCTGGTGAGAACATAATGTAACCTTCATATGACCTTGGCACAAAGTGATACATTTGGCATCGATCGAGATCTACTCATCATCAAAACAATGTCAGCACCACAATGAAGCATGGTAGCGGTAACACAATGTTCTGGGCGTGTTCTAAATCAGCAGTGACTGGGAGACTGGTTAGAGTTCAGGACAAAATGGGTGACGCCAAATACACTGCAGCGGACTTTAGACTTATGTGGAGCTTCAAATTCCAACAGGATAAACAGGATAAACCCTAAGCATACTGCCAGCAGTGTTTTTCAATTCTAGGCCACATCCTTCAAAGAATGCATTTGAAGGTGGATTTTGTCACAGTGTAGCGAATAAGGCGGTCCCATTCTAAAGGCTCTTTCAAATATGGACAACATACAGCATGTGACCTTCTTTCCCTTGGCAACAAAGGATGCAACTACTTTGTGAGGCGGGGGAAAGACCGGAAGAGATGAAGGAGGCTGCAGGACCGGAGGATATCAAAAATAAATATATTATAAAAAGGATACATATAATATATAAATATAAATATTATATTATAAAAAAGTATTACAAAAAAAAAAAAAAAACAAGGGGAAATCCACTACCTGAGACACACTTTTTATTGCATACATGACCTATGGCACAACCTTTTATTTATTTATTTTTTAACCATGATCATTGTGATTTATAAATAATTTATACTTCATCTTACAGTTATGCAATGTTAAGGGCATAAACAGCTGGTGACAGAATTAGGAAGTCCTCCATAGAGCAGACAACTCTAAGTAGTCAGCATGTAACCTGCATCCTTTAAAGGACGTGGCCCCAAAAATTGAGACCCAGCTCAAACTGGTTCAATTCCAAGAATGTAAATCTCTAAAAAATTTCCCACGCTCAAGCAATATGATTGAGAATCTGTGTGCAGTTCATCAACATTCTTCATTTTGTCCAACAGAGCCTGGCACATTTTGCTAAGAGGAGCAGGAATAAACTTCAGGGGAAAAATGAGAGAAAAACATCATGGAAGACTCGCGGTTGTAATTACAGCCAAATGTGATTCCACAAACAACAATACATTGTAAATTATGTTTTAATGTATTTTTTTTGTTAAAACCCTTAAAACATAATGGGCACGTATGTGTGCCGGCAACACAGCACTGGTCAATGAACTGATTTAAAACTGATCTCTGTTTATACAGATATCCTGTGTTGTATATCCTTTTTTTTTTTTTTTGCTTTTTTGTGTAGTTGGTTAAAATAAAATAAAATTCTATTCACCATATTTTCTAGGTTGTGCTAAAAAAAGGATCTATCAGTCTATATTGCACAACACTTTAACATTCATTAAAGCATGCTCTGAGCTTCAAGGGCTACTGTAATACCTACTTTAATATTCCATTTAAAATGATATTTTAAAGGAACTACAAACAAACAAGAGACTACTTGTAAGACGTTGTCTATATTACTGTACCAAGTTAAAATGCTCTCACGCATGCTTATCAAATGAGACGTCGAACAGAAACTCAGACCCTGCTTAGACACTCCACACAATGCTGAGGAAAAAGAAGAATTTCTTAACACCAGGACGCAGGACTTTGTTATCCATACCCAGAGACATGCTTGACCTCCGAAACCAGCTTTGACCTTTGACCTTGCCATTTCATACCTTCTAATAATGGACAAATCAGCTTGAAACGACTCAACCTAGTAATTAAAATCTTTATGAAAGACCTAAGTGTTTATTCTAATCATTCACACACCTGGTCATGTACAACAAGAATAAGAAAACAAAGATCTTGTTCTGTATATAACATAGGATGTTTTGTCTTTTGTAAGATTTGCAGAGTTCTTTTCTGGTACCTATGGCAAAGCAGGCAGACCTTTGCAAACATTTACAAAGCACACCCGAGCACAAAACATGGATAAACACATCGTTTCCTCTGAGATATGCAGGCATACATCTGACCTGTCCAAATCTATATGTGAAAGAGTCTGGAACAAAAAAAAAGCCTGCATTTACACAAAGCAGCAAAGTGCATTCAAATGCCAACAATGCACAGAGAGCTAAGATTTGTTTTCGGGTAAGCCATCCATGCCGACTGAGAACATGCTTCAGACGGGAAGGGTAAATCAATACGATGATTTGAACGAAACGACTGCATATATCATGATGATGTTTAGGGCACTGCCACTGTAAGGACTGTAATACATATAAATCATTAAAGGGCCAACCGTAAAACATAACAAGTTAATGTGAAAATAGTGCAGATAATTTGCAAAGAAGAGATAATTATGCCATGTCATGTCAAAATACCATGTAAAGAAACAATATAAAAGATTACTGAATTAAATAATTTTTAATTTATTGTATTGTATTGTTAATTTAATGTATTGTAGTGAACAAAACAGTGTTGTTAATCTTTCCCATCTAGGGATCTCCACATCAGGCCGCCCCCATCTGCGCACAACTCGGCATAGGTTTTATGCCTGGATGCCCTTCCTAATGCAACGCTCCCATTTTATCCGAGCTTGGGACTGGTGCTGCATCCAGGGCCTGGGGTTTGGGCATAAAACCTGTGCACAAAAGACGTGGTGTTACTAATTAGTCCTTGCCTATCTCACTGAAGAGTTGTTCCCATTAGAATCAGCTGGTTTAGTTAATGTATTCAACAAACATGCCGCAGGACTTTTACTTTCTGAATCCGGGGTGACCTCCTCTGCACAAAAAAAGGATTGAGGTCATTCTCAAGTGAATTGTGATGCTTCATGAGGCTTTCAATCAGGCATGGATTGAGCGAGTGACAACGGGGTACTGCGGACGTCTTTTTGACATGATGCCTAATTTGACTTTTTGCCACCAAATAAAAGTAAATCATTTTAAATAAATGCATTTGCATTGACACTTCCTGGTATTTTGCACTTAATTTTTTTTTTTTTTTTTTACTTTTAACTCCATTAAAAAAATTCCCCCATTCAATGCAGGGTGCATTCCTTCGGCAATCATATCCATTCGACAGCTCACAATGAGTCTCACTAGGGACCACCTAACGTGGTTTCCCACACTCCACTTCAACCATCTCATCCTGGACTTGCCCCGCGGAACAAAAGAAGTAAATCAAGCCATACTGCTTCCCACAGATGGACTGCCTCCTTTTGTCCACGAAAGCATGCAAAATAGTATTTACAGACGACAGATTGAGCATAAAGAGGTCCCTTTTTTGAGAGCAGACGTATGGAGTGTGTGCAGACCGCATGCTCTCCCTCCTTACATGGCTGTGCTCTTTCACAGCAGCCTGAGGATTTCAGAGCCAGCTGGCCTTCCAGAGCAGGCAGGGCTATAAGGTCAAAAAGAGGATGTGACATGCAAGTCATGTTCAGAACCTAAACAGACCCCAACAGATGCAGAACATGTCGCACCGAGAAGCATAAGTGCTCAGTAAGTAGGTGTGACATTCACCTGGATCCTTAGACTTTTTGTGTCATTGCAGACTGGGAACATCAATATGATGATTGGATTGGAGTCTTTTTTTAAAGTCAGCCTTTGTTGTGTTTCTTCTTTATTGTTGCCAACGAAACTTAAAGATCTGGCACGGATCACTGGCAGGTTACGCAAAGTTGCACAAGATCACTCATATTACCGTGGGGTTTGATGTTGAGATAATATCCTCAAGCAAATCACATGTTCGGGAACATGAATGAGAATTAAACAATATTTTTTACGATGTTGTTTTAAGATTAGAAATGTCAGAGATTTTGACGGTTATTAAATATAAACTGACATGAACTCTACTTGACATTTAGGTCAATTCTGATACGGTTATAGGGTAAGAAAGGAGAAAAACACTGAGGCGTGATGTTGAACCACTAGTGGCCTAGTGGTTAGCACTGTCTCCTCACACTTACAGGTTCCAAGTTCGATTCCTGCTTCGGGTTTACGTGCATGGAGTTTGCATGTTCTCCCCGTGCTTGGTAGGTTTCCTCCTGCAGTCCAAAGGCATGCAGATTAGGCTAATAGACGTTGCAAAATGACCCTTTGTGCGTGTGTTTGAGTGTATGGTCTCCTGGGATAGGCTCCAGGCCTCCTGCAACCCTGTTTAGGGTGAAGATTTCGGGGTGTGTGACACACATTACAGATTTTTTTTTCATTATTTGAGAATGACGGGTCATATGCATGTTTTGTTTTCTTATAGTTATTATGTTACAAGTAGGGAAAAGGTACAGTTATAAAATTACATTTTATTTGTCTAGCGCTATGAGCTATATAGCTATGAAGGAGATTTACAGAAATGTAAAGAAAAATGACAGCAGTAACAAATAATCATTTCACCAAACGTCTTTTTTTCTCTCTTGAAAATGCTGCTTGTCAAGTCACAGCTCAGCCACAGAATGCGACGTCCCCTGGCTTTAGAGACAGCTTTACCTCTGACTGTGATAAAGCTTCACCGTATCAACAAATGACATTTTTCTTTCATTTTCTACACAGCCGGGCAAAAGAAAGTCATATGTGTCATTTTAATGAGAAAATATTTACCCCAATTATTACTTTAATTTGATAATTGGATAATTACTGCAGTGATTGATATGTTTCAGCTGGCAGCAACTCGTTAAACCCTAACAGATGCAGTGAGTAACTTTTTTTTCTTAAGCACTACAGTATGTTAGAAAACAGTTCTCATTATTGTGGAAAAAATGTTGCCTTGTTTTAAACCAGACTGACCCTATTCCAGAGTGATGGGCGCATCAGGGTAAGATGGGAAGTACATGAACCAATGCATCCATCGTGTCCACTGTACAAGCCTCTAGAGGCAGTGTTATGGTCTGGGGTTGCTTCAGTTGGTCAGGTCTCGGCTCAGCAGTACAATTAAGTCAGCCGAGTACCGGAATGTACCGAATCACATCTATGGAGTTGTGCAAAGAAAAGTGTTAATAATTGGTTTTATTTTCACAAATGAATTGGCCAGCATCCTGACCTTTGCCTTATTGAAAGTGGTTTTGAGAGTGTGCTAGAGAAAACTTCATGGACCGGCTCAATCCTCCTGTCATCAACACAAGATGACAATCTCAGCCAAAAAAATAATGGACAGAAATAAATCTTGTGGTGTTGATGTCAAAGCACTGACACAGCAAATGCATGCTGTGATCAAAGTTAAAGGCGATCCAATGAAATATCAGAGTGTGTGATTTTTTTTTTTTTTTTTTTTTTTTGGCCTGGCTGTGGATTTACGACTGAGGATTATAGTTATTATCCAGTCTGACTGGTCTCTTAAATTCAGTTTGTTTAATCCCAACCTCAACAACTTGAAAACAAGTAGGTCTATAAATAATGTCAACTTAGACCAATATGGCTATTAATAAATAACAAGAATATTGTTGTGCAATTTTAAATAAAAGCCAAATTTTTTAATGGTTGTAATATGTTCCGTTAAAATAAACACCATGCTAGTCACCGTTCCAGATTTTTTTCTAATTTCTTCCACTTTTCATAAAAGTGTACAAGCAATCTTTTCAACTTAAAAAAGGAAACAATAATTAATATCTAAACCTATTGAAAATAGAGACTGCATTCTATCCTGCATACTGAGTGTTCATATTGCAAGATCTCGGATGAAGCTTACTTGACTCAACGTGGCTCAAAAGCTAAGCTAAGCTAAGTCTGTGTAACGGCCAGATCAGAGTTCATCTTAGAGAGCTGAACTTCATGACACAGTTGTAGATGATTGATTCGGGGTGTCAAAGGCATAGGAAGCAAAGATAACAGCTTAACAGCAGCTAGTGTGTAAACTCGGTATGTGCTCTCAGAAAAATGACGAACAAACACAGCCTGGTTGTCATGGGCTCATTTGTATCCATGCAGATGAAACAAGACGTCCAAGACTGATTTAGCAACATGATTTATCCAGGTTTACGGAGTGTTGAACAAACACAGAGCTACATACAATATGGTGGAGGTCTTTACTCTCAGCATTGTGCGTCTCAGGGAAGATCGTCCGACCTGACATGCATTACTGAGTTCTATACGCTGCAACTGACAGTACATGAAGCATTTATAGAGCTTAGCATTGCACGCTAGGTCAAATCAAAGGCATATTCTGTGTTTACAAAGCGTTCTAAATGATGTCTATATAATAAACGCGCATAAAATAAATATATCTTCTGTGCAAATAAACCGATGTGGAGAAACTTCACCATATATACAGTTTATTTTATTTCATATGCACATTTCTGTCTCCAAATTGTTACTATAGTAATGATGGTGTATTAGAATGTCACAATAATATAAACCTTAATATAAAGCCAGAACCACAGCTTCTGTTCTAGAAAATTTATCACCACCCTATGAAAAATCACAAGAGAGACTTCATTCCGCAGGTGTGGCGTTCTGACTGCAGATCTGCATGATTTTTCCCAAGTCAGCAAAAGGCAACACTATTTATGTTAGAGTTACTTGCAGCTCAAGTGGCTGTAGCTTTTTACACACAGCTGGTATCATCGTTGCAGGTAGGCACATGCAGAATGCACAAACACTGAGCGGTGTGAAGGTGTGCCAGCATATGGATGACATTTTCATAGCTTGTCACATGGATTGTGGACAAACAGGTAGATGGCAAACATGCAAATAAAATAGGTTTCCTCACCCTAGGTGAGGGTTGTGTACTTGGTTCACTTGTGTAAATGTTTAAATAAAATCGTGGTTCTCATACACACACACACACACACACACACACACACACACACACACACACACACACACACACACACACACAGTTTCTTGTAAAACGCACACATGCTAATGCCAATACTTAAAAAAAAAAAGAAAAAAAAGTATATATATATAATTTAAAAAATATAATATATATATAAACTTATATATATATATTTTATATATATATAAAATATATAAAAACTATATCTATATATCTATCTATCTATATATATATATATATATATATATATAAACTTTTATTTATTTATTTATTATTATTATTATTATTATTATTATTATTTTATTTTTTTGCAAGCATGTTTTACTTAAAATTCCATGATGCAACTTTTCTGATGTGTTTTATCATGTTGCATTTTAATTAATTCAATTTGTATTATGGCATATAAACAGAAACAAATTGTAATCAAGCTCATTAACTTGTAGGGGTTTCTAGCTACAGTATTTTGATAATCCACCCATCGTAAAACTTGCTCTGACAACACGCCAAATTCATTAAGTCCCAGTAGAACTCGGCAGTTGCGCTGAGCAAATTACACCCATTAGCCCAAGTCGTAAATATCCTACAGTAGAGAAATATATTGTCACATCTGTCTTGTTAAAGCAAGTTGCCGAGTTATTTGTATATTGATGTAGAAAGTCAAGGTGTTTTTTGTCACAATATAGCTTGTGACATTTTAAAGGCTCTCTTCCAGGGATTTGGCGACAATTTTATTACACTGAAATCTATAATATATACTGTATATAAGCTTGCGTTTTTATTTCCAAGTTGAGTGGTTGTGGAAATTTTGGTGGAGACTGTGATGGAGAGTTTTTTGTTTTGTTAAGGACTGTGGTAGAAGCCCATGTTGAAGACAGTCAGACTGTGTTGCAAGCTGTGTTTGAGACTGTGTTTAGGACTGATGGATACTGTGTCTCAGACTGAAGTGGAAATGCCTTGCAGACTGTCGTGTTTTGGAAAAATTTGGAGAAAAAAAAATCTCTTAAATTAGAGAGTGTGTTTAAGACTTGCTGCTTTTAGGACATTGTTTGAGACAATGGCGATGGTGTTCAATATTGTGTTGGAGACAAGTGATGTCTCACTTGTCTCACCATGTGTCTCTCATATTTCATACTGTGGAAGAGACTGTGATGGAGGAGTTTTGAGACAGCGGTGGAAACTGATAGAGACTGTGTTAGAAACTATTTGGAGACAGTGTTTTACATTGAACTGGAGACCCCTGCCCTGAATGATGGGTTTGAGACTGTGGAGGACATTTTGCATGCTGTTGATGTTAACTATATATTTGAGACTGTGCTAAGATATTTTCAAATGTGCTCGAGACTGTAATAAGACCATTGTACACTGTGTTGCGGAATGGTTTGGATACTCTGCTGCTATTGATTATTGTAAATGGATTTAAGGTAGGAATGTTAGAAGTGTGTTTAAAAAGATTCATTATGAAGGCACCATTGCTCAGATGCCTATAAGATACAGGTATTTAAACCATGTCAAAATTATAGCATTTCAAGAGGATCGTTCTGGCTAACACCCACAGCAATCATAGTACATGTCATTTATGGTCCCATTTATCTGTTGTTAACAGCATTTATAGGTTTTTTTTTTTTACCCCAGTGTTGTTAAACACATGCAATAACCCACACTGTAATAAATCACTAGGGGAAGTCTTTAAAATGCGTCCCATAACAAAGGTAAACTTGGATGAAAGAGATTTTAAAAATACTACCGTATCAGCAGGTACATTTTAATAATATACTGTGTGCGGCAAAATAACACACATATTGCAGACAGACATTCTGTGTCAGAAGGATGGTGCATTTAAAGCTAAGACTGCATAAACAGGAAAGATTACAACCAAGCAACATCGTAGCAAGCAAGACATTATACCTTTAAGTTATACTACCTGTGCTAGTGAATATACATTTTTTAATGACAAATTGCCTCAGACGAAGTCACAAGTCTTTGGACTTAGCATTGACAGATTCCAAATACAAATGCCACACTTGGTCCCTTATAAAATGTTTAAAGCAGCAATTTTGCTTCATTTATAGGTGCCGATTTGTTGTCTTCATGAATTATTTAAATTATGGCCTGTTCAGCTCTGGAGATGGTGTACGTGGGCACCGGAAAACATATTTGGTACAATGTCAGGGAAAACAAGCTTAAAAGAAATAACTGAACACCAAATCCACATATGGATAGAATTTGATTCTGGCAGGATGTTCTTGGTCAGTAGCATAGTGACTACGTAGCCATGCTAGCTAGGTCAGAAAAGCTACCAAAACTCGCTCACTCATTGTCTTTACCGCATTGTCCTGTATACAGGGCCGCGGGGGCCTGGAGCCTATCTGGGCTACAAGGCAGGGTACACCCTAAACAAGATGCCATTCATCATAGGGCGCACACATACTGTATATACACACACTTTGGGAATGCCAATTAAACTAATCTGCATGTATTTGGACTGTGGAAAGAAACCCACCAAGCATGGGGAGAACATGCAAACCAAGGTGGGAATTGAACCCGGACCCTGGAGGTGCAAGGCGACAGTGCTGTAACATGCAAACAAAATTCTAAGGAGTAAATATAATTCAGTGTATTTATGTGCAATGCTCAAAAACTTTTCACAGCTTGCCAACAACAAAGCAGTATATTGTGACATCAAATGTAATCAGTATATATGAGAAAAGAATAGGCCTAGTCATTCCAATACTCAGAGAGAACATATGAATCACGACATACTAGGGGGATTTTTTTTTTCAGACCAGATAGGGTGGTATAAATATCAATATCAGTATCAAAAACTCCACTGAAATCTTTTTCCAAGTCGCCTAATGCCAAATAGTCCTGACAGTCTGTCCACCTCCTATGCTAGACAGACGTAATGTTCCGTTCTCTACTTCTGTCATTTCGTCACAAGCCTCCTGGTATCTTTTTCACAGCATCTTAGGCTAAACTGCTCAAACAAAGAGAGGGGGGATTTTACACAGAGACTTTTACACAGGTACCTGTAGGGCAGGAGTTTGCTTTGAAATTCTAGAGAGTCGCATGTCGTGTTGTCAGACTGGCGCTATGAGGACAGATATGGCATGTTAGTTCCATTTTTTTGTAGCCAAGTATAATGGATAAAACCCAGTGCATGACTGTGTGTGATGGCTCTTGGCACGTTGATGGTTCTTGGCACGTGCAAAGGGCAGTGGTGGTGATGCTATTGTAGGGGGTGTATAGTGTCATGTTTGATTTGGGTATGTTACCTTTTCTCACACTTCTCCTTAGACAGTATGGCTTTACAACGTGTTATATGTCTCATCAGCACTGGTCATGATTTGGCTACAGTAGACTTTTAATTCTCTTATTAAGACTCTTCATTTCCCATTAGCCCCATCAGGTAACATAACCCGGTTACATGCCTTCTTAATCATGTTCAACGGATTCATGTTTCACCCTTAATTTATGTTCCAATTTAAGTTATTTAGCTTCTCTATGTAGTGACCAACTTTCAGTTGTTTGTCACTATTTTTGCCACATTTTCCCAGGTCTTACCAGGTTCATGAAATTTGTAATTCTTGCATTTGCTTCAGTGATTTTTTTTTTTTTTTTTGTCGTTAATTAAAAAGTATCCTCCTGCATTTCTCTCCATGTCTAGCTGATAAAGGTTTAAGCAATATATGTCTATACATTCATTTTATTCTTTTATATTTATAAGCCTCTCAAATATAGTTTAGATTATTATGTATTATGTGCATTATATTAATTTCCTACCACATTATTTCATAAGTTAATAATAGTGACTAAATAATATGCTATGGGCAATAACCAAGTTTAGATAGAAAGTTTAGGTAATTAACAAGAAGTACATTTTCAGATAATTAAGTTGCAAAAATTCAAAGTGTGTGATGCATGTGAGCATGTTTGGTAGGTACTGATAATTTCCGGGATACTCACAAAAAAAAAAAAAAAAAAAAAAAAAAAAAAAAAAAAAAACTTTTTTTATACCAAATCTATAGATTTTATTAATAATAAATCAAAATGTAATATGAGAGTTTTTAATGATAAAATGATTCTTTTATTTATATTGAAGTAAAGTAAGAAGCTCGTACGGGATTTCTTTTCCTCCTCCTATGTATACCCTGTGGTGCTAAATGGTGTTGTGACATGATGCAATCTAATCTAAATTCCTCTGTGTGTGTGTGTGTGTGTGTGTGTGTGTGTGTGTGTGTGTGTGTGTGTGTGTGTGTGTGTGTGTGTGTGTTCAGCATTACCCACAGGAGGTTAAAGTCAAGGCTAATTTAAGGCTAAATTGCTATTGCTAACCCTGGGAATTAAAACATCAGATCAAAACACTCTCCTACAGTACATGCAAAATGGCCATGCAGAATATACACCAATATTGCACAAATCAGTATAAAACCCATGTATCTCTTGGTCTAGTTTATACCACGCATGGGAAGGATTGCGGACTTGCCAGTAGTGCAGCAGATGCAAACCTTCCACTAGACAGCTAAGCCACAGAAGGTCATTGCTGAAAGGGCTGGCTGTTTGCTGAGTGCTTGTACTGAAGCGTTTTTATGGAAAGTTGACAGAAAGGTAAAGAGCGTAGTTGGGAAAGGTGCACAAGCAATAGGGATGGCCACAGGCTTAAAAAGAAAAGCTGATTTAAGAACTTGGGACAGCTTTACAAGGATGAGTCAGAGTCAGCGCATCAAGAGCCACCACAAATAGACTTTGTCAGGAAATGGGTGCCAAGTTTCCCCAGATAAGGCACTTCTGACTATAAATACTAGGAATACAACAGTAGGAGCCATTTCCTGAAGTCTTCTATGGATGATGGCCCTTGGTCCACTCCTTGTAAAGCTCTCCCATGTTCCTAAATTGGGTTGAAAAAAATGGTTATCAAAGCCGATTTAAGAACTTGATAGAGCTTGGCTGGAATCAGTGCATCAAGAGCAACCATGCATAGACTTATTCTTCTTGGAAATGTGCTCCAACTGATGCATTCCTAGTATTCGTAGTGAAAAGTGTCTTTTTTGGGCTAAGGAGAAAAAGAACTAGACTGTTGATCAGTCTTAAGTTGTCCTTTCAGAAATAAATGTTGCATTTAATTTGGTATCAAGGTCCCAGAGTCAAGAGGAAGAGTGGAGAGCCACAGAATCCAAGTCGCTTGATGTCCAATGTGAAGTTTCCCCTATCTGTAATAGTTTAGGATGTCATGTCATCTACTGGTGTTGGTCCACTTTGTTTTATCAACTCCATAGTCAAAGCTACCATCTACCTGGAGATTTTGAGTACTTCACACGTCTGTCTGCTGATAGGCTACTGGATATGGAGATCCCGATTTCACCTCAGCAGCAGACCATGTCACAAAGCTGAAAATCATATGAAACTGGTTTCTTGAACATGACATTGAGTTCATTGTACTCAAATGTCCCACTCAGTCACCAGATCTCAATCCAACAATGCACCTTTGGGATTCAGTGAAACAGATTTGCAGCCGACATGTTAACATGGACCAAAATCTCTAAGGAATGTTTCCAGCACCTTGTTGAATCTATGACATGAAGAATTAAGGCATGAGGATGCATTCATGCGGGTTTTACTTGACATGTACTCCCTAACTGTAAACCATGTTTCAGATTAAGTACACCACTTTATGGAAACAGTATTTTCTTAGAGCAGTGCCCTTTTTCAGCAGGATAATGTGCCAAGGCATACTGCAAAAAATGTTCAGCAATGGTTTGAGGAACATTCCAACAAAGTTAAGGTGTTTACTTGGTTTCTGATGTCACCAGATCTCAATTCATTTGAGTATATGTGGGATATGCTGGACAAAAATTCTGATCTATGAAGACCCTCTGCTCACAACTTACAGGACCTAAAGGATCTGCGGCTAACATCTTGGTGCCAGATACCACAACATAACTTTAAAGGTCTTGTTAAGTCCATGCCTCGACTATGTACACAGTGTTAGATACAGTAGATGGTTTTTAAAGGATATGTCTGATTGGTGTATATTTATTAATTCTAGATTCACATTGGTGCAATAATACACAATGACGTAACTACAGTGCCTTGCGAAAGTATTCGGCTCCCTTGAACTTTGTGATCTTTTGCCACATTTCAGGCTTCAAACATAAAGATATAAAACTAATTTTTTTTGGGAACAATCAACAACAAGTGGGACACAATCATGAAGTGGAACAAAATTTATTGGATATTTCAAACTTTTTTAACAAATAAAAAACGGAAAAAATGGGCGTGCAAAATTATTCATCCCCCTTAAGTTAATACTTTGTAGCGCCACCTTTTGCTGCGATTACGGCTATAAGTCACTTGGGGTATGTCTCTATCAGTTTTGCACGTTGAGAGACTAAAATTTTTGCCCATTCCTCCTTGCAAAACACCTCGAGCTCAGTGAGGTTGGATGGAGAGCGTTTGTGAACAGCAGTTTTCAGTTCTTTCCACAGATTCTCGATTGGATTCAGGTCTGGACTTTGACTTGGCCATTCTAAACACCTGGATATGTTTATTTGTGAACCATTCCATTGTAGATTTTGCTTTATGTTTTGGATCATTGTCTTGTTGGAAGACAAATCTTCGTCCCAGTCTCAGGTCTTTTGCAGAGTCCATCAGGTTTTCTTCCAGAATGGTGTGTTCAGGCTGATGAGCTGTATTGCTTTGACGCCAAACATAACGCTTTGCATTGTTGCCAAAAAGTTCGATTTTGGTCTCATCTGACCAAAGCACCTTCTTCCACATGTTTGGTGTGTACTTTAAACGACACTTTTTACGGATATCTTTAAGAAATGGCTTTCTTTTTGCCACTCTTCCGTGAAGGATCTTCTGATCAGTCTTCTCCTTGTATGAGCTGAAGGTTTAGAAGGACGACCAGGTCTTGGTAGATTTGCAGTGGTCTGATACTCCTTCCATTTCAATATTATCGCTTGCACAGTGCTCCTTGGGATGTTTAGAGCTTGGGAAATTTTTTTGTATCCAAATCCGGCTTTAAACTTCTCCACAACAGTATCTCGGGCCTGCCTGGTGTGTTCCTTGTTCTTCATGGTGCTCTCTGCGCTTTAAACGGACCTCTGAGACTATCACAGTGAAGGTGCATTTATAGAGACTTGATTACACACAGGTGGATTCTATTTATCATCATTAGTCATTTGGGTCAACATTGGATCATTCAGAGATCCTCACTGAACTTCTGGAGAGAGTTTGCTGCACTGAAAGTAAAGGGGCTGAGTAATTTTGCACGCCCATTTTTTCCGTTTTTTATTTGTTAAAAAAGTTTGAAATATCCAATAAATTTCGTTCCACTTCATGATTGTGTCCCACTTGTTGTTGATTGTTCACAAAAAATTACAGTTTTATATCTTTATGTTTCACAAAGTTCAAGGGGGCCGAATACTTTTGCAAGGCACCGTATAAACATTAAACTTCCACTCGCCCAAAGGGATAGGTAATAAATCTAAAATGTGTCCAGTCCTGTATGTAGAGAGTAAGCAATTTATTCATTACAGCTCATTAATATCAACCAGAAGCAGTGGGACGAACAAGTGATTGTTTATTAGAAACCAAGGGGATGGTTATTAGTCACTGGATTAGTCACTGATATTATTAGTCACTGTTGGCGCACATGAACACAATTCAGTCAGGTTTTTCACTTTGGTGATAAATCATCTGAAACTTTTAACCGATATAAACAGCATCTATGATGAGACATAGGGAACCATCTTAGAACATGAGGACATTTGAAAGTGTATTCTTTTTTGTAATAAAATTGCTAAATGGGTTTAAAAGTCGCCAAGCTGGAAACACCATCAATAACATGGCCGCTTCTTGATGCTTCACGAACCACTTACCACAACCTTCCTCACATTGCTCGTTTGATTAGAACAGCTCTTCTAGTCAAATGCTACAACTAGCACTATGCGTAAAAAAAAAAAAAAAAATCAACAGATCCATGAGTCATATAGATTTCCATTCTCACATGTTTACCTTCCAAGCTCCTGATAATGGGGGCTTCCCCCTTCAGAGCTCCTGGGTTAATGCACATGTGGCCATTAATTAAGGAGCCTTAAAACCTCCCTTTGACGTGCCAGCACAGGCCCAGCAACTCATCTCATTCTATTTAGGTCAGATTTTTGACAAGCCTCAAACACCACCATGTTTAACTTAAAAGCATGTAAAAGTCTAAAATTTGGAATGACATACAAAAGCGTTGAGCCGTAAATCTTACAAACATTTATACAGTTTAATATTTGTGCTTAACGGTTATAAAGGAAGAGCATTCAGACGCGGTACAAGGACAAATTTACAGGATTTTGTCTCCTATTGTTCAGCAGTAAAGCACAAACAGTAATGGGAACTCCCCAGCTGGAACACACAGCAGAGTAAAATCCTCATAACACAGTAGCTGAAATATACCAGACTAAGCAAAAGCCCAAAAATCAACACAAGTAGCTGAATGTTGCATAGTGCAATACAATAGCAGTTATTTGTACTGAACACAAACCCCTCATAAACTGTTATTTATGATAACACCAGATGATAGTTTTTTGTAAAGTATTTCCATAACACAAATTCAGTTCTGAGGTTTTGGGAAGACTCTAGTTCATTTTTCCCATAGCACAATTCTGTAGAAAACATCCATTCCCTGGAACCACTACAGCAGTGGTTAGTTGATCATTCTCACCTCCACCTAGTAAACTCTATAGCTAAATTCTCCATTAATTAAAACTCCATTATGGGATTAGCTCTTTGTTAATTCGGTCTTTTATTAGATAATTAGATAATTAGATATATATTTTTTACATTCTTACTTTCTTCCATCTTTCTCCTGAAATACATTGCAGTGTCCTCATTCCCATCTGCCCAATTAACACCCGGTCTAGCGAGAAATGGGCTTTCATGCCACTGTCCCTTTTTCGTCAGCAAAGCAACATGCAAGCAAGCCATGCATATAGGATTTTAAGCAGAATTCTCAATTAAAGAGGGTCTGTGCAGATTTCAAATGTTAATATGGGAGTATATGAGGAAATATGAAATAATCTGGATGGGACACCAGGTACCACTCACATACACGATTAGAAGAAATCTGGAATATCCTATTCACCTATCCTCATGGTTTGGGGAAGTAGGAAAAAAATGGTGAACAAGAATGAAATGGTGACATGGAGCGAACATGTGGGTAACACTGACACTAACCCAAGCTCACGATCAAACTGAGGACCCTGGGGTGGGAGGTGGAATATGGCAGCATTATACATGGGTAAAAAAAAAAAAACATTTAATACTTTTTCACAACGTTATTGTACATCTACAAATCAGAAATTGAACATTGGAGTGTTTAGAAAACATTTTCCTACTTCTTCATTCTCATGCATTTGATATAATACAAATCAAGCCAATTCTCCTTTGAGAAGCCAATTTGAAATGGGAAAGCATCTCTCTTCAGCCTCCAGCTGAATAGCAGCTCAAGTGCACTGCTTTGAAAGGTGATGAAGTTTGTTACTTGTCACAGGGCAAATAACCGATAGTCTCCCTGGTTCCTCCTCAGTCATATTGCTCCTTGAGAAGTGTCTGGTAACACATTATGCTTTGGTCTAAATGGCTCAGTTCTCCATTTTTGGTGCCTGTCTCTTTCTCCCTCCTGGTGGAAAGGACTGAAAAAGCGTCAGTCGACACAAAAGGGGTCTGGGCCATGACGTAGGTGCTATTGTGCACCATTGTGCTGACTGGCTCTGATGTCTGTCAGCAGCAGACCATCTCTACTTGATCAGTCCACTGTCAGCCAGGGGCTTTGGGTAGCATCAATCACCAAGACGCTTCTTGTCCCCTCCAAGTCGCTAGTTTATTCACAGGAACACTGCGACAAGTGACGTGCACTCCTCATACTAAAACCCACTGCTGAAAAGACTTTTTTTCCCCCTCTTTAAAGTCTTTCAAAATGTTTGTTGTTGGCTGGTTTTTACCCTGATGCTGCTGGGAACGGATTTCATGGATTCGTGTACTAATTCCAACAACGTTTTCTGGTTGATATTTGTGCTCCAGCAGAAACACATTGGAAATAAGATTAACTCACAGACTCACTCATCATCTATACCACTTTATCCTGTATTCAAGGTTGCAGGGGGTCTGGGGTTTAACTCAGGAGACTTAGGGCACTAGGCGGGGTACACCCTGGAAAATGAGCCTAATCTGTCTGTGTTTGGACTGTAGGAGGGTATCCATCAGGCATGGGAAGAACATTCAAACTCCATCCACACAGACAGGACTCGGACCTGGAAAGGAATCAAGCCCGGACCCTAGAGGTGCAAGGCGACAGTGCTGACCACTACACCACCGTGCAGCCAACTCGCAGACTCATGGCGCTAAATTACAGATCTCTTTCACGTACTGATTCATGAGCCTGGAAGATGGGGGATTCTGAGGATATCAAGAAAACTAGATTTTGAGGCAGGGAGGAAAACAGAGAACCCAGGAGAAACTGCACACCGACATTAACCCAAGTTCAGGAAGTACAGTATAAAGACATCCTCATTCATAATTAGACTGCAATATTTTGTTTCCTCTTCAGTTTATTCTGTATTGACATGATGTGTGCTCCTGTGTTATGCTTCTGCAGCTATCTGACACGGGCATAGGTAGCACTTATTTTGCAGGCAGGAGTCTAAATGTGTTTAATATTCCGAATGAAATGCTGCCTCATTTACAGATGAATATAAGCCAACGTGATCTAGCCTGTTCAATAGTGGGTTGCATTTCACCATTCACTCTGTTCCACCGTTTTAATTAGAATACATCACCATTATGTGTTTCACCTGTATTTCATCAACCCCCTCTGGACTGAACCCTTCACACCTCAATAAACAAATTTTGTCACTTCTAATCCGGCTCAAGGGTCTAATATTATCTTTTGGGAGATTTGAGTGCTTTTGGGAGTTCGCTTCAGCAACCCACTTTACTCTGAGCCTTTGTTCATCGACAGCGCTTCCCTGTTTGGAGCTTAAAACAGAATGGCCTTTGGGACTAATGAAGGTCATCTTACTGAGCTGTAGATCAAACCAGAATGGCCATTGTCCCTGGGGGAAACATAAGAGAAGAGCATTTCTTGAGGTGTAACGCTTCTCTGACTACATTCCCCAGTGAAAGGCAAAGCTATTTTTTTTTTCATTCTTTTCCGCGAACACACTATGGAGCATTAGCATTTATTTAAGTTCATGTTGAATCGAGAAAAAAGTTAGTATTCAGTCCAACATAGTGTACAGAGATCCATCAAATTGTTATAATGAAACTTACGTCAATTAAAAAGACAATGTAGTACAAAAAGATGTTAGGAACAATAAGAAGACATCAAACTATCATATTAATTATGGCAATTGCAATTATGATAATAGCAATAAAAAAATTGTATAGACAACTTGGTAGCCATCAACCAGCTTTGGGTAGCATTCTGGCTGGGGATTTGATCACCCTTCCTGGCAAAATTGCTTGCATTCGATTTAATTCGTTTGGATTCCTGGCATGGACCTGACATTTAAGTCTGGTCCACAGATTTTCAATGGGGCTGAGGCTCCAAAAGCCTAAAATTAGCCTGCTTTACCCATTTTACAACCAGCTTTTATGTGTGTCTGGGGACATTGTCTTGACTTGTGTAGAGCTACAGTACCATCCTCGTTCTCAGGTCTACACCGAGTTTCTTGGACTTTCACATTGCACTGTGTGGTGGTTGATTGACTAAGTGCTGTCACACAAACCCTTCTCATGTTTGCACAGAGAAGCAACCAGCTGTAGTCCATCAAGAGTATGAACAGGAAGTTCAGAGGCCTTTGTTTTAAACAAATTTCAAACATATCAGGTCTTTCAGTAGCGTTTTCGCCTTGTACCTCCAGGTTCTGGTTCAGCATCGGGTCCGTGTGCATGGAGTTTGCATGTCCTCCCCGTGCTTCGTACTCCAGTTTCCTCCCACAGTCCAAAGACATGCAGATTGGTCCATTTGGTGTTCCCAATTTTGCTCATTGTGCGTGTGTGTATGCCCTGCTATGGAGTGACACCCAGTTCAGGGTGTACCGCACCTCGTGCCCTTAGTCTCCTGGCATAGGCTCCAGGCCCCAAGCAGAATTGATGATGAGTAAGTGAGTGTGGACTTTCAGCAGCAATTAATTAATAGTTTTCCTCCTGTATGTAGAATTTTTAATGTCAGAAACCTTATGTTTCCTAATTATTAAGTTTAAGTTTTTAAGTTGTTGTATAATCTTTCAACTCCAGATAAAAGATCATATTAAAGAAATAATTGAAAGCTCATTAATTGCCATGACATACAGGTTCATAATGAGTGTATGCAAATTTCAGGCTGCAGTTGTAATGTACACAAATAATATTTTCTTTATTGCTTACGTATATTGCTTGTTTACAGTGAAAATCAGGTAAAAATTATTTACTTGTGACGTGTTCTACAAGAGAAAGGGATACATAGTGAGAAATAGTGCGCATAATACAAACCCATAGTCTGATATTTAAATTCTAAATGAACAAAATCACAAAGTCAAAATGTGGAATTTTAACTTCTGTGTATTTTACAGGCTTTTAATACGCATCCCTGGACTTCAAGTCTCAGGTTCCTGTGATTGAGGTCATGATGGTGGCATCACTTAGAACGTCAGAAGCAGCCACACACCCCTCTGGTGCTATAATGTATGTGTTATGCTTCTTAACAAGACATGTGTGATTATCTTAAGCTGCTCTGAGGCTCTGCACACTTGCACTTTCACCATGTCTGAGAAAGATGCACCCACAGGGCAGAGTGGATCACCAGCACAGCTCAGCAAGCCCACTACATTACACAATCCCATGTAAAACAGAAGGGCAATTAGCAAGTCAATTATTGACATGTTTTATAAGTGGCTCTGAAGCAAAGTAGAGCAGAAAGTGTGGTGAGCAGTTTTTTTTTTTAATGGAAATTTTCTTTACATTTTTTGACATGATTTCATTATGAAGAACAAACAAAAACAACAGAACTAAAACTATAACAAAACTAGCATTGAAATGACTATGCGAATACTAATATTAAAGCAAATGCATAAAAATGCATAGACAGTAAACAAAACACAAAATGTTTAAACGGATGAAAGACAATCAACCAACTGAAATCAGGCTTTAAATAGACAAACCTACAACAAAAGTCAAAATCAGGAAAATATCACACTTATTTTAATGTGCCAGGAAAACAAAATGAGACACTTCAAAAATATATATATTTACCTTTTTTATGAGTGTAATTAGATTTTAAGGAACATATGCAAGGATATTTTAGAAAGCTTACCTAAAAGATTCAAAGGACGTCTGGTTGAAACTGGAGCTAAGCATTGGTAACGGGATCCTGCAAAACACAATGAGCGTAAGGTTTTTACTTTCGTGTGGCCGCGGGTGATCGCTCAGCTATGACGCTTGCAGGACAAACAAACGAACAAACCTTCAGTACATACACTTATAGTGTTCCGTGTTACAGGGGCTAAAATTACCCTATTAGTTTGTTAATATATGCAGGATCAGACGGTGCAATGCTACAAGTAATACAAAAAAACCCAAGAGCTGCATCTCAGACCCTACAGGATTCACTGAGCATTTAAAGTCCACGACAGCACAATTAAAAGAAGACTGAACATGTACGGTTTACTTGGAAGGGATGTGAGGAGAAAGCTCTTCCATCTAAAAAAGAACATGGGAGCATGATTAAGGTTCGCAAAATTGCATCTGAACAAACCACAAGACTGCTGCCACTTGAGCAAGGCCCTTAACCCTCAACCCTCAAAAGCCGTATATTTCTATGTAGATTTATGTTCTAATCATGTTTAATATGGGCAGAGGTAGCTCATTCGTTGAGCCATTGGACTACGGTCCAAAAGTTCAAACCCCATCACCACCAAGTTGCTCCAGTTGGTCCCTTGAGAAAGACCCTTAATCCTCAACTTCTCAGCTGTATAATAAGATTTTTTTTTCTGGATAAGAGCATCTACCAAATGTAAACTTGAGCCTCTGGAATAACGTCCTATGAGACCAAAGTGGTGTTGATCACTTTAAGATATTGCTGCTAAAGGTGAATCTACAAGCTATTGAATCAGGGGGTACTTAGTATTGCACGCCTTTTTTTTTTTGGCTTCTTTTTTGTGAAATAAATAATGGCACTGTAAAAAAGTTATACTGTATATGTTGTTGATCATCTGAAGTTGTTTTTGCCTAATACTAAGACCCGCTATGATCAGATGATTTTTTTTTATTATGTTTTTAAGCAAAAAAAAAAAAAAACTAATTAAAAGAGGGGGCACTAACTTTTACAAGTGAAAATATCTTATACAATTGAACGAGTGATTATAGCTTATTAAACCTTTATTTGATGCTCTGATATTCCTACAAATTTCATCCAGTTTTTGTTAATTTAGTGCCGGCAGCTCTGTTAACAGCTCTCTACTTTTGAATACAAACGTCTAGAAAATTATTAAATAAACGACTTATCTGACATTATTATCATAGATGATTTTGATAATTATTTAATTTAATCTGAAAAAAAAAATAGTCAAGGGCGAGTTGTGAACTTAAATACCCTAAAAAAAGGAACTATGCAAAAAAAAAAAAAAAAAAAAAAAGACTGAATGGAAAAAACCCTCTTTGTGGTCTTAGTAAACCACTACAAGCTCTAATTAACCGCATGTACACCTGAGAGGGGATTATCTAGGATCAGGTTGTGCTTTGGCAGGAGTCTAGTCGTTGCACATTCGTTTCGATCCATCGGTGTGATAAGGCCTGAGGTCAGACACCTACACAATAGCTGGGCTGATTCACAGTCTGGGTCGAGACAGAGTAGGACAGCAAAGATTTTTGGCCCTCTTACCAAGGTTTAAGTATATATTCTCTTTTTGGATTCCAACAAGCCCTACAAAACATCCACAGTGTCTAAGTAAACAGTAAACTACAGAGTCTGAGTCTGGACTAAACTTATTTCGTTTTTTTATTTTATTCAAGAGACATGAGTCACAAAATCTAGACATTTGTGTGTGTGAGTGTGTGCACGTGTTGCCATCATCTAGACAAAGGTAGTGGGGAATTCGTATTATTCTATTCATTGACCATGTCATAATAGTGGTAGTGGGGAAGATGGTTTATCTGGTGGAACGTTTCTATTGATGTGGGAAGTAGGAAATCACAATAATAAACACTAACAGTACATGCTGCCTCAGGAATGTTATTTCCACAATGCTAGATTACTACTGATAAAGTCCTTTTCTTATTTTTCCCATGCACAGAGCCATAACTTTTTATTTATATACTGTATGTCATGCAGTCTTTAATAGAGTCTTAAGCACAATGCGTCTTAAGACTCTATTAAAGACTGTATGAAGAAAAGCTTTCTTCCACCTAATTCTAATAAAATCATAGACATCAATATGCTGTATACAGTAGGTACAGTACCAATCATGTCATTTTCAGACAGAGTTCCTGCCAGAACATTATTGTCAAGTGCATTTCTAAAACCCATTAGCGCCCTGATGAAACTGTCTCTCATGAAGACCATCCCAGGAAAGCAAGACCGAAACATACCTCTAAGTTCCTTTAGAGTTACCAGCCTCAGAAATCACCAAATAACAAACAGCACCTATTAGATTAGAGCCGTTATGAAGGCGTTACAGAGCATAAGTAGCAGATACGTCTCAGTATCAAGTGTTCAGAGAAGATTAGTGCATATTTTGGACGCCTCTAGTATTGTTTTACAAGGTAGAAAGGAACAAAACTTAGGAAAGACCCTAGAATTAGAAGGTCTGCTTGAACTTTTGACTGGTCGTGTAACCATTGTGTGAAAGCAAATGCTTGTCATAGTTGCTTCTCATAGAAGTAGCACAAAAAAAAAAGAAGGTTTATTAACATGATCTGAGAAATATCAGACAAAAAGACATGATGCTGAGAATCTATGCTGTGCTATTATAGGAAAACAGTTAACTCCAGAGTGGTAATGGCCCTTGTGATGTTGCAATCGACTGCATCACACCACCCAGTCATTGATCATTTTCCCATTACAAAACATTCTGCCGTGCTGTATTCCTTACTCACCTAATGTCTATTGGCTAACTGCTGAATTTCATATTGACTACAAAATCCTACTTTAAAAGCTCAGACTGATTCAGCTTTATAGTGTCCTAAAGTATACTTTATTTAACAAAGTGCCTTTATTACTGTATATGTTACTGTTCTCCTGAAACTGTAGAGGAGATGTAGGGCAGGGAGATTTTTTCCCCCTAAAATATAATATAATATGAATAATTGTATACTGTATGCAAAAGGGCAGAACACATTTTTTCCCCCATTCTTTAAACATTAGGCTTGTAAATCGTTTACTATTTATTCAGGCACAAGTGATTTCATAATTGACCTTTTAAATGAGATCACATTATGGACTACTACACTTGAACATTATTATTAAAGTTGTTAGAATAACTGAATATGTTAGAAAAATTAGGGAGGGAGTGCTGTTGTGCTGAACATCAGCACGGCTATGACAAGGGCACAGTCCAAGTGCTGAACATATCAGAGCAGTGCTGATATCCAGCACAACAGCACTCCCTTGCCAGTGACATTGCTTTTATACAACGCACTATTTATTATCAACATATTATGGTTTGTATGTTTATTTAACCAGTTATTTTGCTATATGTGTTATTTTGCTAACACATATACTGTACATGTCCATGTCTAGTGAAACTAACTACCTGCAACTGGTGGAGCTGGCGACTGACAGTTAGTGTAAAAAACAGGGGTGGAAGATCTCGCCAGTATTATGTAACCAAAAGGAGAGGAGAATAAACCATGGAGATGGTGGACAGTCCTGAGAAAAAAAAATTGATTACTTTCCCACTATTTCCATTTATTCTGTTGTAGATTATCAGCCAACTCTCAGGTTTCCTACAATCCCTTGTTCCACACACCAAGTAGTACTAAGTAGGGATTTGAGGTTGAGATTCAGCCTTGTTTTAGAAGCCGTGTAGCTTTGTAGCTTGTTTGAGCCGTGGACGGACAGCATGGATGGTTTACAGGCATTTCAGAACGACTTAGAAGCAGTTAGAAGCAAAGTGTTGTTTAAGATGGCGTTATATTATCAGATGTGTTTTCTTGCTGAAAGTGCCTCTATGGCAGGTCGTGAATGTGGGGTTATACAGGCAGCTGCTCTCCCCTCTTTCCAGTACTGCAGACTGTACTACATACTTTCCTTCATGCTGGCAAAAAATAAATAAATAAAAGTTTAACGATAGTTAGAACACCTGTAACATGGATTGATGCACATATCCCAGTGCTGGTATGCTCTATGATCAACACTCACGGCATGCCTCTATGAGCCAATGCATTTAGATTGCTCAATCAGAACTAGCTGTTGTATAATATACAGTAATATGAATAATTGTATACTGCATGCAAGAGGGCAGACAGTGTTTTCCACTAGTTGTGTTATTCTGCCCTGTATCACATCATAAGAACCTATTTGTTTTTATGATGGGGAGCTGACTAAATTTCAGTGGCAAAAAAAGGATGTTTTTATTATTATTATTATTAATATTATTATTTGTTTAAATATCTTCTCCATAGACTGTACTTCACTATGTGTAAATTCATTTAAATATTTTTATATTGTTAATCTATAAGCCACTTTTTTGAATTCAAAAACAAACAAACAAAAAAAAAGCTAAATAAAACAGTCTAATATTATTATCATCATTATTATTATGATGTCTAGAGGGGGGGGGGGGATTACAACAGGAAAGTTGGGCTGTTTGCTTAAATGCACTTGACTAAATCAGCTGAACTCCTTTCAAAACAACTCTTTCTTTCTTTTCCTCCCTGATCACTTCTCTGCCAACATTTTAAAAGCATACCCCCAGGGATAAGAACAATGTGTGAGAGCTGATGCTATCTGTGTGGCTGAGGTCTGCAGCAGCAGGAGAATGGTAGCATTGTACATTGTACACTTACTGTATAGTGGAGATGGAGCACAGCGAACAAGCACCTGAGAGAAACCAGAGAGATCTGCCAGATCACACCAATCCCACCAGACCGTGCCTTTATTTCTCAAGTAATGGCAGGAAAGAAAGAAAAAAAAAACTTTTTTGAGGCTTTTTTTTAGGATTAAGGAAGCCAAGTTGAACTGGAGGGTATTTATGCATGCAAACCTGCAGAATCTTTCTACAATATTTACTATTTGATAAATGAGCATGTTGAAAAATCCACATTTGTCCTAATATAAACTGAAACGAAGCTGATCACACACTAGCCTGGACGTGCACACAGAGAGGCTGCATTGTGATCTGTGGACCCTAGAGGCCATGCCTAAATAGATGCTGACATTTCTCCAAAGAAAGAAAAAGCCATGTAAAAAAGTGAAAAGAGGACACTGAATGCAGTACTTGACTCTGCTATGGTATGGTCATTGGAGGATTAGGTGTGGATGGTACACACATATCTCATGTTCCGCACTGTCAGACTTTAACAGTTGACTCCCCCCATCTGATGTTTGTGGGTCTGGTTTCACCTCGTGTAGAGCATGTTGTTGCAACACAAGCCACTACAATTCATAACAAGGTCACTGTATGGTCATTTTATAATGGAAATAATGTATGGACAATGGAGACTTTTAGAGTATAACTTTCTACAGTATTAGTCTGTGTAATAGTTGTATAGGTATTTATAGTCATTTAAAAGATATTGTCTGTTCAGTCCAAATAACATAATAACGTGCAATACATAATAGTACCAGCTATAAAAATGCTGGTTATATAATGGGTTCGCCCGCCCTTCTGGGAATTCTCTGGGAACAACTAGGTACCATGGAGGCCAATAGTGGCCATTGTATTTATTCCCATTTTTGCACTTTGCTAAGGGTACTTTGGATAGGAGCGTCTACAAAATGTAAAACTGCATGTCATTGGACTGTGGGAGGAAGCCAGGGTATCCCACAAGCACAGGGAAACATGCAAACAAAATGCACACAGGTGGGAATTGAACCCAGAACCTGGAGGTGCAAGGCAACAGTGCTAACCGCTAAGCCACCGCGCCATACAAAAGTACAAAAGTATATTTATTATCGTATGGTTCATGGTCTTCTATATACTGTAGTATGGTACTATAGAACACATACTAGGATACTGTCAAAAATATAATGTAGTATACATGTTTATGTACAAGAATGGTAATATTTATATAGTATGGTACCATTGTATGTATGTAACATTAATTAAAGACCCCTGTGTATGTTGAAGTGCTTAAAATTATATACAGTAAAATGGTACTACAGTACCTGTGCTATGCTATACAGTACCAGTAGTATTTACTAACATACCTTAACAGTAGATTGACTGCCATTTGCAAATTGCCTGTAGTGTGTGATTGAACACACATTGGGTGCATTGGGTTCACAAGCCATCCAGGCTGTACCTTGCCTTGTGCAGCTGCCTTCCTGCGAACCTAGACAGAATAATGATGAACAAGTGGATGGATATTCTTTTCAGTTTTTCCTAGCTTTGCTGCAAGATCATGTTGATTAAGGCCAATCACTCTAAAATCTTTTTTAGAGTTCCATTGGGGTCATTGGAATGACTCATGGAAACAAAATGAGAAACATTTGAGATGTACAGGACTGTCTGTTACCTAGGTTTATTCTTCTCACCTTTTGGCTACATACTGTAGTTCAGATATGGATTTAAAACTACTTCCACCATTGTTAATTATACTGCGTGTCAGTCGCCAGCTCTGCCAGTCGCGGTTAGTCAGTTCCTCCAGTTGTGGAAGGATTGTGTTGAGAAAAATAACTGTTTACATCAATAAACTCAGGCAGCGCTGTCATGCCTCACAACCATATCATGGTTGTGCTGATGTCCAACACAACAGCATTCCCTCTCATGTGATATTGGTTAAATAGACATAAAGAGAATTATTATAGTTGTTACATAATACTGGGCAGGGCTCCTCATTAAACAATACATACTTGGTTTGTTGAAGAAGACTCCTTCTTCTCTTTATTCTCCCAGAATATTACATTTCTTTTTTGGACGATGATACTGATACACACAACAAAAAGTACAGACAACATTTATCTCTTGAATCAGACCATTGAGCAAAATACTGTACATTTGGCCCATGTCTTGATATATATAAAAAACCCAATTTTTTTTTTTGAGTGTGTGTGTGTGTGTGTGTGTGTGTGTGTGTGTGTGTGTGTGTGTGTGTGTGTGTGTGTGTGTGTGTGTGTGATATGTAATCTGAAAACATAGAAGAAACCGATATTGTGTTTTAATACCTATACACAAATACAGATAAGGAATAAGTCATGTACGATTTAGATTCTCTTTTTAAAAATATTGCTATAAGCAATATTTGGAGAAAAAAATAATAATAAAGAACTGAGTAAGAATAAATATTCTTACTCAAAGATATGAAGCCAGCCAGCCACTGCAGCAGCACTCTCACTCACTCACTGATTCTCTATACTGCTTATCCTGTACAGGGTCAGGGGAGGCCTGGAGCCTATACCAGGGGACTCAGGGCACAAGGATACTTGTCTGGATGGGGTGCCTGTCCATTGGCCTCACGTACATACTCACACACACACTATGGGTAGATTGGAAATGCCAGTTAGCCTAATGTGCATGTCTTTGTATTGTGAGAGGAAACCGGAGTAGGCAGGGGAAACCCACAAGAGAACATTCAAACTCCACACACAGACCCGAAGGTGGGAGGACTGTAACACACTCAGAGGAGAGCACAGTCAAACCTCTTTTGATTATGCTGGCTCACAATCACTCATGATTGGCTTGTGTTGGAGAGAGACTATGCAGTCCCTCCCACACAGCGAGTATGGCCAAGTTTGCTCTCTTGAATCCCAGGCACAGATGGCTGTGGCCTTCAAGAACCAGACGAATTTGTTAGAAAGTACACTCACTCACTCGCTCACTCGCTCGCTCACTCACTCGCTCATTGTCTATACCGCTTTATCCTGTATTCAGGGTCACGGGGGGCCTGGAGCCTATCCTAGGAGGATTACACCCTGGACAATGTGTTAGAAAGTACAGTTACACATTTTTTTTAAAAAAATGAACAAGATTAAAAAAAAATGTAAATAAAATAAAAAAGTCTACAAATTAAATCTCTAGATGAGATCAGGTATAAACTTGAGTGATGTATCTGAGGTTGGTAGAACCAGAAGTCACATATCATGCAAAAAGTGCTGAGTTTTCTCCCCCCAGTGTTTTCTAGTGTTTCTGGAGCCATGGAGCCATGGGATTCATATTTAAGTAAAAATGCATTACTTTCTCAGCTTCAACCGGGTTTAAATCAAATATACGAGTGTTAAGAGCACCAAACAGATTCAGAAGCACAAAACAGATAGTGACATTTTATGGCACGACTCATACAGTATGCACGTAGCTGTAAGTGATGTATTGTGGGTTTTTTTTTATTTTTTATTTTTTTTAAGCTAAGGTTAACGTAAGACCAAATTCCCCTTGGCTTAATGAAGGTTTAATCATTCTGTTTGGAAATCACAGCCCAACTTCAGTGTTCGTATTACAAGAAGTTCGTAAGCAAGGCTTTCATGGGAGCTGCAGGAGACGTTTGTTTGTCTGAATGAAAGGAGGCTTTGTGGCTTGTTTTCGTTTTTTTTTTTTTATTCCAGCTTTAGCTGGGCATCCTTACACACAGCTGAGAGTCCGGCTGCCAAACGCTAAGTAAAAGCCGGACAATGAGACGAGCTCTGGGTCTCTGCTCTTTACTCCAAGAGCCCTTCAGACGATACAAGCAATCGCTGTTGTGACCTGCGAAATAAAATTTTGACTGAATCACAAAACCGTTAAAAGGGATTTCGGGATAACATTAGTCAAAAATCATTTTACATTCATCAAAGCAGCGTTTGCATGTTATACTTTTATAATGATGAGGTTGAGGCCAATAATGGACTATTTAACTGACAGACCACAGTTTGCGTGGCTTAAAGACCATGTGTGCACCATGGTCATGAGCAGGACACTAGCATTAGCCCCTTTTCTTTTCATTCTATACGCCTCTGACTTCAGATACAACTGTGAACTGTACCATCTGCAAAACTGTTCTGATGCCTTAGGAACGGACCGGAGAATTAATCCAGAGATCTGACTGAGTGGTGTAAATTAAACCATCTGCAATGGAACATCACCGAAACAAAGCCAATGGTTACTGACTTTAGAGTGACCAAATCCCGCGATGTCCTGTCGCCATTGTGATTGAGTGTGTGGAGGTAGTCAACAATCACTAGTATCAGGGGGTGCGTTTGGATGACAGACATAAACAGCTGTTCTATCAGTCTGTTGGGGCCCAGTGTCATTTTTTATGATATGGTGTGAGTGTGGGAGATGCCAACAGGGAAGAAGGATCGGTGGTGGGAATCAAACCTGACTCACTCGAGACAATAGCTCTTACTCCTCCTGTGATATGTTAACAAAGCCAAAGATCACATTCAGTACTAGACTGAGAGAGGTTCACTGCTCTAAGGAGCGTTTTATATATACAGTATGTGGACAAAAGTATTTAGCCAAATCTGCAATGACATTGTACCAAAATACATATACAGTCTGTCCCCCTTTTGCAGCTACTGTATTACACCTTTCACTCTTCTTGGAAGGCTGACCACAAGATGTTGGTGAATTGGTGCCCTTTCATTTTGTAGGACATTTATGATGTCAGGCAGTGATGTTGGATTTGAAGGCCTGACTCACAATCTCTGTTCCAGTTCATCCCGAAGGTGCTCGACGGGGTTGAGGTCAAAGTTCTGTGCATTCCAGTCAAGTTCTTCTCAAACCATGTCTTCATAGTCCTTGTGTTGTGCACTGGAGCACAGTCATGTTGGGATAGAAAAGGGACTTCACCAAACTGTTGCCACAGAGTTGGAAGCACGGCATCAAGCATCGGCAATTAGCCGAGTTAAACTGCAGATGTACGTCTAATGTAAGTGCGTGAACAGCTGCCGCAGAATTAAACAACACCAGCAGAGAGCATTAAGTCTGAGAGCTTTTCAAAGCAGGAGGAATGTTAACCTCGTTAGAGGCCCATCTATGACTCTGAGGAAGTGGAGGGGTGTCTAATGGGTCCTGAGACTTGATTATCTTCGAATTCGGTTCACTCGGGTATAAATAACTAGACAGGATCAATTTATCTTCACTCAGAAAAGCTTTCGGGGTTCCGGGAGTAAAATGTGCATATTACCAGGCGGGAAAAGAGCATCTTAAACTACCTCAACTGTCATCTGATTCATTTGTTCGCAATAACATACTGATAACCGAGAGTGTGTGAGTTCAGCTGTGCCAAGAATGCAGCTGGGAACTGAATGCATATGTGTGTATGTGTGTATGTGTGTGTGTGTGTGTGAGAGAGAGAGAGATATAGAGAGAGGCTGTGCATATGTGTTCATATTACCTGTGTTTGTAGCTGGGCACAGCTGGCTTTTCCTTTTTTCTTTCAGTCCATTTCCTCTCATTCACCCAGACACTGACCTCACACATAGACTCATACACACACACATGATGCAGAGCCTAATAACATCAATATGTTTCTCTAATAATACTAGTTGAGACATTGAATTCGTGTATTCCTCTTAGAAAATTCCCTCTGAATCATCTGGCCATGATCATGGGTTTCATAGATACAGCATCACAACTGCAGTTCTCTAATTAAACTTCTAAAACCAGACTAACCAAATATGTAAATGTGTGATAGTAGTAAATATGCAGTGTTACTATTATCACATCAAATATTTTATTACTGGTCATTTTCTGGTCATTTTTTCTTTCCATCACTAGGTTAACCATCTTATCTTATCTTTACCTGTGTGCAGATCCTGATGCCTGCATGCTACATTATGTGCATGTCAATTCGTATGCGCTTTTGCTGTAGACGCTCTGAAGTCTGATGCGGGGTTTCAGTAGCTGTGAGATCGGCCCGACATAACCGTTTTCACCGTAGATGACGCTTCCTACTGTTGCATCCAGTGACGACATAAAAGTTGATGGTGATGCTGCCATCTTTTACATTGTGGCGAAACACCTGTGACACGCCTGTGATGGAACTACCTGTGCAAATGCACAATTTTAAGCCTATATGTGACGTTTTAAGAGAACAATAAATGAAAGGGTGCCAAGATATATGGAGTCACTACTATCACTCTAAACAGCGTGTCCTCCATCTGTTGTCTATACTGCTTATCCACCGTAGTGTGACAAGGGGGTCTGCGGTCTATCCCAGGAACCTCGAATGTGGTGCTAAGCCGTTGCCACACACATACACTCACACATCGAATCACACACTACAGACATTTTGGAAATGCCATTCATCCTACTATCCTAGGAGGACACCTGGGGAACCTAGAGAAAACCCACCAAATTCCTTGCAGCCACTGAGGTGATAATCCAACCCCCAACCCTGGAGGTGCAAGCCAACATTGCTAACCTCTAAATCAAGCAATTTACCAATAATCTAAATTGTTGTTAATTAAAGAACATTGCCTCAGACTGTTTATCCATTTATAGTTGCATTTAATAAAGTCTGTCTACAAAACATGTGTTCATTTGTGTTACAGAGCTGTCAGCAGTTTAGCTTGTCCTTTTACTGAGGCACTGCAAAACTCTCCATCCTGTACTGGAGTGCTGATACTGGAGACTCCTTGTCTCCAGTAAAAAATGCAAAATAACTGACTCCTTATAGGAAACATCACCATATTAACAATTAAACACTTGCTTCCTTAAACAATGAAATGTTACTTAATTCCGTTTGGAGCATCTGCTATACAAATTCATGCATAAGCTGTTATTATAGAAAAACTAATTTATTAGAGCAAGAGACCTTTTGACAAAAGGGAATCAAGCATTGATCTTGTGGCCAGTAGTATAAGGTAAATATACCGTATGTAAACCATGATCAGGAAGTTAGGAAGAGTTAATTCTCCAAAGTGTAAATGATTATATACTGGAATTTATATTATTATGATTAAAGTGGAATACACTTGAAGAATATATATTGGCAGCACATCATATATCAGTAGAATGTGATAAATGATTATTGACAAATTATTACTTTCTGGCATGCAAGGCTGTATAGACAACAATGAGCTTATTTTATCAGCGTAATACTTCCACGTTTGTGTTCAAACTGATTCTGGAGAAGGTTGAAGCCAAGACAACAAGCGTTTCACTCTGTTACTCCGGCATGCCAGCAATAATGATTGACAGGGATACGTTGATCATGTCTACTATACAGAACATTTTGCGAAATATAACATTATGTAATTTGGATGTTGTTTGAACAAAGTTAATGGGATAATGTAAACAACAGTACGAAACCAGTAAAGGAGTGAATTGTGGACATGGGATGACATGGGATGCACTCACTGTGTGATGATGCTGTAAACTGAAGGCTTTGGGTTGCTTATAATGTTTTTTCATGATTTTCAGCCATTTTTGTAATTAAAAAGGTTTTATGTGCAAACATGTTTTTCATTGATCTAATTTGCTAATTTTACTCTTTGCAAAAACACAATCAATGCATGATAGTTTGCTATTTTTTGTTTGTTTGTTTGTTTGTTTGTTTGTTTGTTTGTTTGTTGCATTAAACCTCAACCAACATGATATTGATACCAAATTGCAAACTTACATCACCACAAGCACAACTTTAGGCTGATTTCTCCATTGCGGCAAAACTGTGAGTTCACAGGAAAAAAAAAAAAAAAAAAAAACTTTCCACTTATCCATATAACCCAAACAATTTTGACAAACTATTTTGTCCATTATATTATTTGTACTTTTTAACATCTTTGTGACTGAAAGGAAACATGCACAAAATGTTTTCTATCCATTTGCTTCATGCTTTTCCTTTCGGTCACTTCTTGCATCACTTGGACACACGTTTCACTGCAAAAAATGGAATTATTTCATTTCGCTGTCAAACTGTTCATTTGGACATTCTTCAGAATTACATTCTGCCCCTGATCTGAACTCTATAAAAAGCTGTTTTTTTTTTTTCCTAAACAAGCACAATGCTGATTTCCACCCTGCTAAAGGAAGGTGAAATTCCTTTCTGCATCATTACACCTAAACACAGTGAGCCTGGGTGGCCAAACTAAAACCTCACTCACCGAAGACCTATAAATGCTCACACATGCTCGGAGACCAGAGCTCTTTGTTTAACACATTAAAAACCCGATGACAGCAAGATGTTCCTGTCCTGTTCTGGGAAAATTGCAAACCATTATTTTAGTCAATTAATGTTTCTGATTTTTTTCTACAGACAATCATTTAGGTAACTATAAGAAGATGAGAAATGCGTGACGGGATATAATATCTTCTTAAATACCCAGGGTTAATTAACATGATTAGTGTTCATTACTGGCCGTTTTGTTTTCCTTTAAATTAGCTTTTGACCTAAATCATCTTACTTTCCCAGCATACTATGTGCGGACTTATATTTTCAAAAACATTTTTTACTTGATGCTTTAGGGCATTAGGGCGTGAATCACAATGTACAGTATGTGAAATCTAAAACTTTCTGTAAGACAATCCACTTCACCTGGGTTGTGTGATGCCAAAAAAAACGTTCCACTGTAATACAAAGTCTACTTTGTAGATCGTCTGAGTGTTTTCAGTGCTTTGTTATGAATTTACAGCTTCATTAGACCTGTAGATTAGGGTTGTGCAGGGTTTAAACATGGCTCCTACTCAATTTATTAGAAAATATCTTTAGGAGGTGCAAACAAAATACCAACTGCAAGAACAGGATTAAAAAACAGCAGTCCATCTTTAGATAAGACTAGTTATAACCTCAAGTAATGCAGCTGAGCTGAGCTAGAATTCACACACGCACACACGCACACACGCACACACACACACACACACACACACACACACACACACACACACACACACACACACACACACACACACACACACACACACACACACACACACACACACACCATACTGACAAGTCTAAAAGGTCTGTCTCTGGGGGGGTTTCCCCACTAAGTGTACGATCCATATATATACTTAAGTGCATTACTAGTATATTCAAAGTGCATTTTTTATCCAATGTACTTTATAAAATATGCATTAAATATACTTTTGATTATTTTTAAAAAATGTATATTTTAACATATTGCATTGTTATTTCAAATGAAGTGCATCATATAAAAGTAGATTTTTAAATTCAATTTTAGTGCACTAAGAAACATATATTGTAACAAGTATATTTCTACAAATATTAAAAAAATATCCAGTCTTTTGTATACTTTCTTGCTTTAGTTTGCTGTAAGGAAATACAATGATTAAAAGTGTATTTCTTCACATACTGAACCATACTTAAACATATCTAGTTTTCAATACACTTTTATATTGAGTGTACTTTTGAAATTTTTAAATAGTGTAATTTAGGAAATAAGCCTAAATGAAAATATTTCTTCAAACACTGACACACATGAATGGAAATATGAAATAAAATAGACTATAAGTATAATGCACTTAAAGTCTATTTTATTCTATGCACTAATAATTGCATATATTAAATGCACTTAAGTGTAACTGCAGTTGTATGAAAAAAAATACAGCAAAATGCATTTAAGTTATATTTAAATATTTATGTTCAATAGAATTTAAGTTGTCATAAGTTATTGGAAAATAGTATATTTAAGTAGCATGAAATTATGTACTTTCTATAATAAAAGTACGATTAAATACATGTTTGTTTGACTTGGGTAACAAGAACACAGTCTAATACTCATACACTGTCTATACCGCTCATCCTGTACATGGTCTGTGAGGCCACACAAAACCCACACAAAAAATATTTACAATTTAGCATTTTGTACAGTAATACACTGTAAGTTATAGGCCTGTGCTTTGCCTTAACAATTACAATGAGAAAAACAAATACCATTTCTGAGAAAAAGTTACTTTATCCATGCATACAGTGGTTTGTCTGTTGGTTGGTTGGATGGGTTTTCTTTTTTTGTACATCATCCACCAAAAATAAAATGATACCAATCTGACACTAAGTGGACCTGCATGTAATGAGTCTCTGATGTTGCAATTCAGTTAAGAGAGAGAGAGAGAGAGAGAGAGAGTGTGTGTGTGTGTGTGTGTGTGTGTGTGTGTGTGTGTGTGTGTGTGTGTGTGTGTGTGTGTGTGTGTGTGTGTGTGTGTGTGTGTGTGTCTGTTTACAGCAGGCTAGAGGTTCTGAGTAAGCACAGACTTCAGGAGCTAATTTGAGGTAGTAATGTTAAAATGATTGTAAATTATTTGAAATATTATTTATTTCAATTAGACAAAAAAAAAAAAACGTATAAATCTCCAAGCCACATCCGCCCCTGTACATTTGAAAACAGACCGTACCAAATGCTCTCTGCTTGCTTAGATATTCTCATGCTTTTGTCTTATATATAGTTATTTACAAAAAAAACAAAGTGATCTAACTGGAAAAATAATTGGCATCTTCTGTATCACCTGAAAAACCTGTACATAACCTTTGGGGGGGGGGATCCCCAGAACTTGCACATGGTTAGAAACCTGAAAAAAAAACATAAATTCCTTGAATTAGTAAAAACTAAAATAATATTTATAATATATATCAAAATAACAGTTGACATCATATAGTATAGTGTAGGAATAGTAGAATTAAGCAATATCATGCTGTTGTACTGAATATCAGCACAGCTGTGATGTCTATAGACACGAGGGTGCAGCCTGATATCCAGCACAACATCAGGACCTCAAAAGTGATATTGCTTTTATTCAAGAGTTCCACAAATGTCATTTATTTTCAACAAATGATTTGTTTTTAAGCAGTTATTTTTCTCCATTAGAACATGTCTTTCCATGACCGGTGGAACTCGTGTCGAACTGGAGACCGACAGCTAGCGTCTGATGGTGTAGTTAACAAGGAAAACTTAAACGATTTACTTCATATTTCCCCTTATTTCACTTTTAGAATATCAGCAGACCATAAGTTCCAGGTTCCAGTGTTGAATCCCAAACAGTGTTAAATGGAAAGCTAGTGAACTCTGTATGATGTGCAATCCCTTGTTCCACACACAAAGTAGTGCTCCTTGTCAGGGCTTAGAGAGGGATTTGGGATTTGGGACCTACTTTCACTCATGCTGGTGACTGACAGTTCCAGTGCTCTTATGCGCTACAGGGTGGGGGAAAATTTACTAGGCAATATTTAATGGCTATAGAACTTGTAGCATCACTGGAGCACCACCCCATGGTGCACCACCCCATTTTGCTCTCACTGAGCAGGCCTGGTTAGACCAGCATTTTCCAGACATCCGCTGTGACGATGCAGACCTCATGAGCGGCCTCCAAGAAGTCCAGATCTCCCCCCATTTGATTTTTTTCCTGTGGGGCAACGAGGAGGACGAGGCGTACAGGACAAGGTCTTACATCCTGGAGGACTGGAGGCATGGATTCAGGAGGTTCTCAGCAATGTCACAAACAACTTCCTTCAGACAAACGTGCATTCAATCCCTGGCCGTTTGAGGAAACTGGTTGATGCCAATGGTGACTACATTGAGATTTAAAGATTTGCTTTTATTTTCCTGTATAATAAAGTATGTGTACAATTTGTTTCAATTAATTTGTGTTCAAAATAGGGACTTTATTACCATAAAAGGTTTGTAATGCCTAGTTACTTTTCACCCTACTCATGGAATACCTCCGATCCAGTAAGATTACTCGGTTGGAAATAACTCTTGGTCCTGGTGCCATTCTTGGTCAGGTACCAGAAAATAAACTTGGAACTCCAGACTGATGTGGTGTCTAATAACAAAAGAACAGCTCAAGCTGTCCAAGCGGCAGGCATTCCAGTAGATTATGTAGTGCTGTTACGGATACAAGAATGAGGGTAAAATCATGTTGTTATCTTCCTACAACTTTTAGTGCATTCCTCTCTGCAGCACCTTCACAGTTCCGTGACTTTGTTGTGCACAAAAGGCACCTTGTTACACCCCAACGATCCTCAACAGACATCAGAGCGGAAATGTCTCGGCTAAAGGCTTCCTTCATGAGAAAAATATTGTCAAACAAAATTGCATTATTCGATGTTTCAGTATAAAAAATGAACACCCACCTTTACTGTATGTTACCATTTGGATACCAGGAGAGAAAAAAAAAAACTTTTGTGACAAGTCAATGAAAATATGAAACAACATGAACAGAGAAATAGTTAACCAACAGCCCATTTGCCCTGATTGGAAGAAGATTCCAGATATGGCAAAAAGAATAAAGATTAATTGTACAGCTAAAAGGATGCAAAAGCTGTATTTATGAAAGAGGTTGGAGTCTCTGACAAAGGCGAAGGCTGAGTATGCAGAGTGCATTTCAAAGTATTTACAGTAGATTACATTCTTTAAGTGTGTGTTCTGTAATTAATTTTCTTTATTAATTTCATAAAATACACTCCGACCATTTTGTTGGAGCAAACAACTGTAAAAGCTCTTCAATTTTACAATATCGAATATTTCATATTCCCATGAAACAAGCTTAAAAAAAAATTTTTTTTTAAAAGTATCATCTACTGGGCTATAACTGTAACCCATTTACAGATATACTTTGAATTTATTTATTTATTTTTAAGACACACCATATCCACCTTTTCATACTGCATGTTCAAGATTTGTGATCAGCACCCATGTGACAAGGAAGGGTACTAATAAGTACTGTTTTTTTCTATGAAAGTATATATTGTACGCTCAAAAGGTTGGGATCACGTGCGAATTTTGTTTGCATCTATTTAATAATTTATTTTCTACATTCTACAACAATACTGAGGATTCCATGGAATGACTATGGAATAACAATTATGGAATTAGGTAGTTATGTAACAACAACAACAACAGTCTAAATTTTTAATGAGGGTCAGCTGTTCTGGAACAGTTCCCACAAAAAGAATATTGTTAATGCATTTGCAAAAACCCATCAGGCACCATGATGAATCTGTCTCTCATGAAGACCTTCCCAGGAAAGCAAGACCAAAATGTACCTCTGCTGCAGAGGAGAAGTTCATATAGAGTCAACAGCCTAAAAAAAAATCACCAACAACCAGCACCTCTGTGAAGGATTTACAGATGATGAGAAAGAAATAAAATCAGGAATGACTATGAATTTAGAAAGTCATCGCAAAATTTTGAGCAGTAGTGTACAAGTAAATTTATTGTCCCTTCAAAATAACTAAAAATACAGCCAATAATAGCTGAACCCCTGGCAACAAAAGTGAGTACATCCCTAAGTGAAAATGTACAAATTGAACACAATTAGTCATTTTTCTTCCCCTTTGTCATGTGACTCATTAGTGTTACATTGTCTCAGGTGTCCCCAGATAGCAGGTGAGTTAAATTTGGTATAAAAGCTCCTCCACTCTCTCAACCTGGCCACTGAAAGTTCAACACGGCACCTCATGACAAACAACTCTCAGAAGACCTGAAAAAACAAATAGTTGCTTTACATAAAGATGGCCTAGGCTATAAGAAGATGGCCAACACTGCAGCACCGTGGCCAAGACAGGTTCTTCTCATAACAGGTCTCGTCATGGTCGGCCAAAGAAGCTGAGTGCACGTTCTCAGCGTCAGATCCAAAGATTGGCTTTGGAAAACAGACGGATGAGTGCGGCGTCCAGCATCGCTGCAGAGATTGAAGGGATGGGAGGTCAGTCTGTCAGTGCCCAGACCGCACGCCGCACACTGCATCAAATTGCTCTGCATGGTTGTCGTCCTAGAAGGAAGCCTCTTCTGAAGATGATGCACAAGAAAGCTCGCAAACAATTTGCTGCAGACATGCAAACTAAGGACCAGGATTACTGGAACCATGTCCTGTGGTCTGACATGTTAAACCTATTTGGTTCAGATGGTGTCAAGCGTGTGTGGCGGCAACCAGGTGAGAAGTACAAAGACAAGTGAGTCTTGCCTACCGTCAGAAATGGTGGTGGGAGTGTCATGATCTGGGGCTGCATGAGTGCTGCTGGCATTGGGGAGCTACAGTTCATTGAGGGAAACGTGAATTCTAACATGTACTGTGACATACTGAAGCAGAACATGATCCCCTCCCTCCGGAAACTGGGCCGCAGAGCAGCGTTCCAGCATGATAATGACCCCAAACACACCTCCAAGATGACCACTGGCTTGCTAAAGAGGCTGAGGGTAAAGGTGATGGACTGGCCAAGCATGTCTCCAGACCTAAACCCCATAGAACACCTCTGGGGGGTCCTGAAGAGGAAGGTGGAAGAGCACAAGGTGTCAAACCTCCGTGATGTTGTGATGGAGGAGTGGAAGAGGATTCCAGTGGCAACCTGTGAAGCTCTGGTGAACTCCATGGCCAAGAGAATTCAAGCCGCGCTGGAAAATGATGGTGGACACACAAAATATTGACATTTCACATTTTCACTTATATATATATATATATATTTCATATATATAAACAAAGCACTACCACTGCAGGTCTTGTTCTGTGGTTTATACTTGATAAACAAAAGCCAGCAAACCACAATGATCACCTGATCTCCTCCTACTGTGTATAACAGTAATTGTATGGTAAATCACACCACAAGAAAAATAACAAGGCTATGAACTTGTTTGCTTTTTGTTGTGTGTGCCAGCTTATTAAAACCCATTATGATAGGAATTGCACAATCAAAGAAAGGCATTGCGCAAGATTTGCTTTGGTCCTTTGTTTATACTGACAGGGTTGGGTTCCATCACGAGTACATCTATTGTCCCATTAGTATCTTTAACCTGTAAAAAAGTACAGGACTTTAAGATGGACACAACTACTTTACCGTTTCAGGTAAATGCTTGCTACAAGTACAACCAGTGACGATGATGAGGTAAAGTAGAATTAGATAACGTTACTTCTAAGAATCTACATACAATGCATTTCAGTTTTCTTTTTCATCTGGGCCGAGCAATTTTTCATGTAGAATCGATGCCAACTTCTTTAGAGCATGTAGTTTGTCACGTAATTTGAGCATTCAACTGCTAGTCCTAATCTACTACCAAACACATGGTGTAAAGCAGGGAGCATCCTCCGCTGCTGAAAAAAGTAGCCAAAACGGAAGAGCCAAAACATGCAGTTCCTTGAATTCCCACTGGCTCCAAAAGTGAGTCAATCCAAAAGAGACCCCAAGTAAAAATGTCCAACTTTACTAACAGAAACAAACACGTTTACAGGACGGTACAAAAAAGTTTTGTTGTCCATAGCTAGATTTCCCATTCATGCTAACTTTACGGGAATTATTTTTTATTGAACTCTTCAGTTAAAATCATGTTAAGCAATAAATGGGCTATTATTTATCAAATTAGGGGTGAGACTTATTTGAGTAACAGCAGCATTACAGGTGTCAAACTGCTAGCTGTCTGCTATGCATCACTTTAGGTGGTTTAGGCATAGTCAGCTCATTCCAGGATGGCAAGAACCAAAAGCACCCATATTTGTGCTTCACAATCGCTTCTTCATAAACCCTAAGGGTGATGTCACTTTGGGTTTGTTCAGTTCTATGGAGTGAAGAGCTTTTTGGGGTTCAGAAATAAAGTATCAAATTGTACTTTTTGTCTAGTTACATTTAGTTCGTATCTTTTACCTGGGAGGGAACATGAAGTATACCTTGCCTATGTCCTACCTACGTAGGTACAATGTAGATACTCTTGGCAGCAGCACCATACATTTTCAGAAACACCAACTCTCAGAAATAAAGGTGATGGTAAAAATGAGACGAGCCTCAGCAGTGGTTTTCGTCTTGGAACTCTGCCATGCAAACCATTTTTGCCCAGTCTCAAGGGGGCCTGCAATTCTTTAGATGTTGAGGGGTTGAGGGGTCTTTTGGTCAGCTGGCCACTGCTGGGAATGTCCTCCACTGTTCCATGTTTTTGCCATATCTAGATAATGGCTCTCACTGTGGTTCGCTGCAGTCCCAAAGCTTTAGAAATGGTTTTATAACCTTTTCCAATCTGATCGATCTCAATTATTTTCTTTCTCGTTTGTTTTTCAATATCTTTGGATCTCGGCACGATGTCTAGCTTTTGAGGATCTTTTGGTCTACTTCACTTTGTATTACAGTACACATGTTCACATCTGAGAATGTGCATTGGCTCTAGCAAGGCTAAATCTATTATATGATAGTATGTATGTCTTTAAATTCAACCTAAAAGATTATTGATGTACCTTTGAAATTTTACCCTAAAAGCTCATTTAAAGAATATTCCCAGTGAAAAGATATATAGTATAGAAGGTTCGACTATTCGTACAAAAAATGTCATCTTGCTGGTTCCACCAGTAACCGAAATAAAAACAGAAATTCTTAATCCTGTTTGAAAGCTGATCTATGAATAACATAGCAAGTTATTTTTTTATTTTTTTATCTTAATAGATTTTTTTCAATCTATAAGGTGTTTAATGACTTTGCGTATTGTCCCCATTTCAAACCCATGTGTGCTTAAAGGAATGAAAGCAATGCAACCTGAGCTGCCTTCCTCTCCCAGCCTTATCCTGTTATCCACTGACAGATACAATTACACCCACTTTTCTTGCCCATCTGCTTAAAAAAACGGCTTAGCATTACATCTTCTCTCATCCTATCCCTTAAAAACACTTTATTTTGGGAGGTAACATGGTGTGCAGGGAGCTCTGTACCTGGCATCTTCCTCCAGTAGGATTCCCAGACACAGCCAGTTCAATACCTCGCAGCTATTTCTGCAAAGAACTGAGATCTGTCTCCCAACGGGTCGTTCCCGGTAGACCGGCGGGAGGCAGGTATGGGGTATCCTGGCTCTCAGATAACATAAACAGTAGCTCTTCTCTGAGCTCCTTGAAAAGTGAGCCGAGTCAAAAAGGAGAAAAGAAATCATTCCAGTGTCATGACTTCATGCTCATGACTGTAGGTGAGGATGTTGATTGACTGGTAAATTAGGAGATTAGTCTTATGGCTCAGATCTATCTTCAACACTATAGTAAGGACTTTAACGTATCTCACACTCCCTTCTCCTGTAACTTCTAAACAAATTGCCTAGGTATTTAATCTTTTGGGAAGATGCCATCTTTTTTTGGGAGAGGTGCATTAAATATGAATGTGATAATTATGCTTATTCATTAATGTTCCAGAAGCCTAATTGCCAAACTTACTATTCCAGTTCTTCCACCACGTTATGACTTAATAAGGTACTATTGGATAAATATAGAGCCATAATAAAAATTAAGTTTAACCCAGATCCATAAACACCTACCTTTCTGGGCATATATATATTTTTTATAAGGTTCTGGCCACCTTATTAGGTACACCTGCATATTTATGCAATTATCCAATCAGTCCGTTATTTGACAGCAGTGTGGATGAGTGTTTGGGTAGTTCAGGTCTGCTGGAATTTTCATACCTAACTAAAACAGGCATGTCACTAGGTCTTTAGCTGTCTAGTTTTGGTAACCCTCTGCCCATTGTAGACTCAGATTCCTGTTTTGGCTGACAGGATTGGAATGCGATATGGTCTTGTGCTCTTCTACCACATTTGCCTCAAGGCTCCGTGTGCTGTTTTATGAGATGCTTTTCTGCTCACCATGGTTGCCAAGAGTGATTATTTGAGTTAGCTCTCTTGTCAGCTTGAACTAATCTGACCATTCTCCCACAGCATTGACGCACACTAGACGTTTTCTCCACATGATTCAGTGTCAAGGTACTGATTAGGTACTGTTGTGTGTGAAAATCCCAGGAGATTCTGAAAAACCAAAACTGCCCCTTTGACACCAACAACTATACCATGATCAAAGTTACTGACATTCCAATTGTTCCTCATTGGAGTCCATGTACAAGATTTTAATGCATTGCCATTGGCTGATTAGACAAATTACATAAATATACAGGTGTACATGTGTTCATGATAAAGCTGACAGAGACTATATATCATTGGTATGTTAAAAGTTAGCTGAATAATATGTGCATTTTATACCTCCAAACATGATAAGTTATAATTTGCCAGCAATGGTTAATTAAAACTCTAGTATGATAAACAGTTTTGTACCCATCTCCCTCAGACAATAATTGGTAACCTCAAAAAAGTGCACTTCATGAAAAATTAAATGCGCTTCCTGTTAGACAATTGCATTTTTGACCTTAGGTTCTTCCATATATAAGTTTCTTCCTCATGTCATCTCAGGGAGTTTTTCCCTTGCCACCGTCACCTCTGGCATGCTCATTAGATATAAAACCAACAATGCTATAGATCTATATATTTTTGTTGAATTTTACATTTATATAATGAACATTTATCTCAGGAATGCTAAATTAAAATAAAATGTTTTCAGTTTTATGAGTTCAGCTGAGAACCAAACACCAATGCAGATTCAGTCTTACAAGATCCTTTGTACAGTCGATGACAATCGACAATGTCATCCGAATGTCATAATTTCAGTGTTAAATTGGACAACAAGATTATATGGAAAAGCTTTTTAACATTACAAATTAAGTCATTTAGAGTGCAACTATATCTGGAATTATAGAATTTATTTGACATACAATATATACAGGCTTGATAAACATTCTACCAGAATCAGTTTGGTCTTTACAACTATATAAAGCTTCAATAATTAATCAATTAATTAGAAACTGCAACAGCCTTTGAAAAAAGTTTCTGTGGTGTAATCTTAACAATCACCCTCAAACCTTGGTACAAATTAACACTGATGTCAACAGTAAAATGTGGTACATGTACAAAAAACATCTATGATTTATGCAGTCATCTAACACTACTGACTAAGTGCACCTTTGTCAGAGATTTTATAATTATTGTTATGTTATTATTATGTTTTTATATTGCATGAACAACGGTCAAAGGGTCCAGGTGGTGATTATCCACATTACAGTTAAATCTTCTGTGGTTTATTAAATCTTACAGTATTTATTTCAGTCCAGATGGATATAAATACAAACAGTCTTCATGTCTTAATTCAACTCTGGGGAATTGTCCTGTCCCTGTGTGTGTTGCTATACCAGAGACTCGAAAACAGGGGCAATGTCCGAGTCTTGGCTGTGCATGGAGCTGAGTCCTGTGTCTGAATCATCATCATTATTGGTGCTACATGTTTTAGCAGCAAGTCCTCTGGCCTGCTCGACCCATGCACCATGTCTACTCTCCGCGTCTTCATTAAGTCCATCAGTGTCCTTCAGCACATCACACCCGTCCCCCTCCTCGTCGTCCTCTAAATCGAGTGAGTCCACTTTTTCGAGCAAATCACTCAGCTCTTTGTCTCTTTCCCTCCAGATGTCCTGAGCCAAGTCCAAGTCGTTCCTAACTGCCTCTAAGTCTGTGTTGAGCCTCAGGCCGATGTACAAACTCGCATCGAGTTGAGTCCTAATCCGCTCCTCCTCCAAGAGCGGATCGTCCTTTTGAGGCATTTCACATTCATTTATCTCCCATGTTTGATTTATTTCCCTGAGAGCGATGTTATTTTCACAGTCCTTGTTAGCCAGTTCGTCCTGTCTCCGCTTCATCCACCTCTGGTTTAGCTCCTCCTGGATATCTCTGGAGATACTGTCCAGAAGAACCTGACGTTCGGTTAGATCCTCCTGCAGCCTGATGACCTCCTCACACTTCCGGGCGTACTCCTCCAACTGGACAAGCGTCTGTTCTCCGTCGACGGGGCACGGATGCTTGTATGGCGCTCCCTCCACCAGGTAGGTCTCCTGGACATAGTTGGCACCATGCGTTCTTACTCTGTCCAAGTGCACCTTGGCCTCATAGAGCTCGATCTCGCGGTCCAGCTCCTGGATGCGCTCCACCTGCTGCCGGATGGTGTGATCCTGAGAGACCACCAGATGCACCAGGGTTTCCATTCTCTCCGCGTCCTTGCACTGCGCCTTAGCGCGCTTCTTATTGATTCGCTCCAACTTCCTGAACGCCTTTCGGACCACGCGCCTTTGCTTTTCGGGCGACAGCCCCATGGTGGCTTGGCGCACGTTGCCCTCGCGCACGCATAAGTTCTGCCGGCTGGGCACGAGGCGCGCCTCGGCGCTCCGTGGCGCGCTGCTGGCTAACGAAGCGTCCTGCTTGACGAGGACAAAGCACACGTTCTCCTGCTCTTCTCCCCATGCGTTCCACAAGCGCAGGATTTTCGTCTTGTTCGGCAAAACGCGCTCGAATCCGCGCCACTTCTCCACAATGCAGTAAGCGCGCGCTGATGCGGACGCGCGCCCCTGCAAGTTTTGTTCCTCCAGCAGGACTTTAATAACGTCCGCACACGTGGTGCGCTTAGATAAACCCGACACGAGCTTCTCCTCCCGGCAAACCCACACGGAAATTCTGCTCTCTTCATCCTCCATCTCTGACACTCGAGCTCATCAGAAGTTTCGTGCGCTACCAGAAATCTCGGTAACGGGTGTCAGTAAGAAACCACACACACTGGGCATAAATCCTGTCAAAAGATTCTCTTGCAAAAAAAAAAAAAAAAAATCTCTCTTTTTTTGTCCAAAAAATAAAAGATCACCAAAAAGTCCCACGAGCGTCCATGTGTCTGCCGCGGACTGAGCGCGCGCACTTCACACCGCGTCTCCTGTTCGCGAGCTCACTTCGCTGTTGCGCGTCTCTGTTTTGATGACTTGACATCAAAGAAGGAGTAAGCTCCGCCCATTTGGGGGGAACTAGCGCGCGCGCTTGCTCAAGAGAAAATATTGTTTACAGCATAAAAAGTATATTTATAATGACAAGGTGCAAATCACTCCACTTCAAATATGTTACTGCAATAAAAGTTTCATTTATGTGAACAAAATGCCAGAATGAGGGACCTAAAAATCATAACGGGCGTTATTATTATTATTATTATTATTATTATTATTATTATTATTATTATTATTATTATTATTTATTTATTTATTTATTTATGTTAATATTATAGTCTATATTATACAACTACTACTACTTCCACTACTAACCTGTTATAATTGTTTTATATTTTATATACTTTATTTATATTTATATATTTGTATTTATTTTCTATTATTATTATTATTATTATTATTATTATTATTATTATTATTATTATTATTATTATTATTATTTATGTTAATATTATAGTCTATTTTATACAACCACTACTACTACTTCCACTACTAACCTGTTATAATTTTTTTGTATTTTATATACTTTATTTATATTTATATTTTTTAATTAATAATAATAATAATATGAAGAAGAAGAGGGCATGGAGGCTTAGTGTTTAGCACTGTCACACTGTCACCTGTGGGATTGGCACCCAATCAAAGGGGGCACTTAATTAATCACTCAAGGCAATTTACAACCATAGTCTACATTTGATCTGGGTAAATGTTTCCACAATATCATTATTCTTGCTAGAAACAAATGCAATCATGCTTGGAATGATGGATTAAGCCTGTTACAACACAAGTATACACACTGGTAACATTAGTATGCAGAAGTATCACATAAAATAAACTATATTTAATTACGAATGGGTGACACTGCGCTTAGATCTGTGAGTTCGCACCTCCAGGTTCGAGGGTTCGAATCCCGCCTTTGGGTCTGTGCGCATGGAATATGCATATTCTCCCTGTGCATTGTGGATTTCCTCCCACAGTCCAAAGACATGCAGATTAGGCTAAGTGGCATTCCCAAATTGCCTGTAGCGTGTGTGAGTATGTATGTGTGTGCCCTGCGATGGATTGGCATCCTGTCCAGGGTGTACGCCACCTCGTGCCCTAAGCCCCCTGGGATAGGCACTGGGCTCCCTGCGACCCTGTACATGGCATAAGTGGTATAGAAGATGACTGACTAATCAATTAATTATACATGGACAAATAAAACATTGTAATTGTTGGAAAACATCCATAGTGTAAGATGAATAAAACACTCAGTAACATGCTGTTATGGGTAAATAAACTCTGCTTCACATTGGGCCATATCACACAAGCACATAATTGATTATTTTCTTTTAACAGCACAACCCCATCACATTTTATTCTTTTCTTGTTATTTATTTATTTTTCATTGAGAATCCTGGTCCATCATTAGCTGTGTGTGTGTTTTGGCCTTCAGCTGCAGCTTTGCAGAAAAAAATTAATAAATTCCACAAAATATTAAAGCTATTTTACTTGACCTTCCTGATTAATGCCATCATTACAGTTTTCATTAGTGTGTAAATGTTCTCAGAGACGGAGAAGACAAATTACAACTTTACCGACATGAATAAATAAATATTCAAACAGCACTGGCACTAACATAAGCAGTGGCGCAGAAAGCTGTATCTTATTTCCATCCATATAATCTGGGCATGTTTGTTATTCGACTACACATTGTAAAATCAGTCGACATGCAAACTGTAATCATTCATGTGTAAGCATTTTAAAAAATCTTTTGTAAAAGAATAAAGGCATGCAAAAGAGCAGTTTCCTTGATATCAGTTTTCCATTAAAGATTGAAATAGAGCACAGCAACCAAGATTAAAAATTCCACCAGTTTTGAGTTTCTGGTGAATGGGACACGTCTGTTCACCAGAATCAACTAATAAATAAAGTAATCCTAGTGTTCATTTAGACTGATCTCATATAACATCTTATTTGATCTGTGCTTATACTTATGTGTAGAGAATAGTTGATCGAGCTCGCCCCCTCGTGTCTGCAATCGGTATTACTTTATACTTTACAGTTAAATCCACTACTGCACAAAATATTCTTTTTTCTATTTCTAATTTTAAAAAACGCTATTAGGGTTGGTATAGGCCTCATGAATTACTTTAAGCCACTGGAAGTCTTAAAACACACACACATATAAAACATCAGAACATTTTGTACGTCCTCTCTCGTTCTTCTTATGTTGAAACACTCAACTATTAGCCATAACATTACAACCACCCACCTAATATTGTGTAGGTCCTCTTGTGCCACCAAACAGCTCTGACCACCTCTGTTAAGCCATGAACTCCACAAGACCTCTAAAGGTGTGCTGTGGTATCCGGCATGAAGAACATTAGCAGCAGATCCTTAAAGTCCTGTAAGTTGTGATGTGCATCCTCCGTGGATCAGACCAGAACCGTCCACATCATTTAAATGAAAACGTCATTCATCTGACCAGTTCCCCCCTTGTTCTATGGTGCAGTTCTTCGCTCTCCTCACATGCTCATTCTAGGGAAACCGTAGCAGCTTAGGGATGCTCTGACCCAGCCATCCACATCATCAATTTCTCTATTGTGAGAGGCTCTTAGATCCATAGGCCTTACATGTAGATTCATCACATTTTCAGGATGCACTTATCCAGAGCGACATGCATTTCTCACTTATACAACTGAGCAGCTGAGGGTTAAATGCCTTAAGGTGCAGCAGTGGCAGCTCGGCGGTACTGGCATTTGAAGAACCTTTCAGAACCTTATGATCAAAAGTCCAGTGTCAATGCTTGGACACAGTTATATAAAATGTCTTTGTATACCAGAGGATTACAATTTCCCTTTATTTTCCAGAATGACAATGTGCACAATGCGAGCTCCATGAGGACAGGCCTGTTCAAATCCAGGCCTGGAGGGCCAGTTTCCAGCTGGGGAAACAGTTTGGGAAATTTTCTGCTTAAACACAGCTGATTCAACTGATCTGTTAATTGCTAGGTTCAGTGGGTGTGTTTAAAGTGTTGGCCCTTGAGCACTGGATTCAAACACCCCTGATGTAGAACTCAAGATCCCTGACATTAACTGTACTGAATACCTTTATGTAGGACAAACAGGGAATACCTACTGCATGGCAGACCTCTTTGTGTTTCTTACCACAGGAAGATCCAACAGAAAGTCTTTCCCGAAGAATGATTATAATAGAATGGTCACATGTGCGTGAATGTTTGTCCACGCATTGTACCTATATTTCATTTTTATGAAAACATTATTAATGCCATAAAAGCATAACATTAAACTTTTCCAGGATTTATCTGTACAGTGTCACATCACACTGCTGCTTAAATTCAAAGATGCACAGTCACTTCTTCCTTATTTATTTTATTCAATATGGTATACATACAAAGTATCTAGAAAGCTACAAAATATCTACCACTTTATCAAGAAGGCATCAAAAATGTTACAGAGCAAAGACAAGACCATATGCAGTAAGGAACACATACACATAGCAGGTTTTCCCGTCTCCTCTCTTTCTCACCTTTGCTCCAGCGCTTCACTATCATTCATGATATTAAAAGATCTCACGCTTTTGTACCAAGAAAAGCCAGAATATATAATTTTATACAAAGCACCTTTTTACAAAAAAAAAAATCTCTGCACACAAACCCAATAATTTTCTTTCTTCTTCTTCTTTTTTTTTTTTAAACGATACTATTTTGAACTAGAGAATAGTTCACTTTAAAGCCAACTTTTTAAATGGTAACGAACAAAGGAGGTACCAGTACCTACACATAGACAAAAATACAAACCAAGAAACAAAAGGGCTAGACTGCTGACGTGCGGTCATCATTCCTCTGGAAAGTGACTGCTCAGTGTCCATCACTATCGACGAGTAATGTCCTTCTAACATTCAGCGCACGATCGTTGTGTATTCAGCTCCCAGGTGAAGCAAAGGCGGGGAGGCTGCGATCGTCTTCAGGGTCTTCTGGAAGAGAAGGTTCGTGGTGCCAGCAGCGCAGCAGTAACAGCATCACGGCCACACGTGGGCTCCCAAATATACTGATGTCATCACAAAAAAAGAAAAAAAAGAAAAAGAAAAGTACACATAGAACAATAATACATGAAAAAATAAAATCTCCATACGCAACTCACACGATGTGAACCAGAACAGAGGAATAAATGGGGGCAACAAAACCGAAATAATTTGCTTTTTTCGTGTTACGGATAATAAAGTCCACAGTTTACATTAAACAGTACAACACAGAGATCAGTTAAACTATTAAAACCGTATGACAGCAGTTTAGAAACGATTGAAATGAAAAAAAAAAATGGGTGTATAGTGTTAAACTGTGCTGAAGATTTGTAGATTTCATCCAATATAATGGACTTTTAAAATCCACTTCATATAGTGTTCATATATTCTCCTAAAGAAAATGTCAGTTAGTGTTCTCATAAAAATAAAAATAAAAATAAGGAAAAAAAAGGAAAAATATCACAAAGGGCTTCCAATTTACAGTAACAAGCAGTCTTTACCAAGATCTGGATTGAACACAAATTTAACATATTTTACAACAGAACAAATAATAATAATAATAATGAATAATCTCTGATTAAAAGTCGATAACGTTATATTTTTACTATTTAACCACCGTCCCTTGTCGTTTACTATAAACTTTTAGCAAGGCATTGTGGTGAATATTTGACTTTACATCCACTTATTTGGTTCTGATCATAGTCATGCAAAATACGATTTGTCTTTTCTAAGCTGGAAAAAAACAAAAAAAAAAACAAAAAAAAAACAAACAAACAAACGTGAACCAAAGGCACTTGTATGCTACAGTGCAGGAAACGAGGAGGAGATTCATCGTGCCTCCAGGGATTCTTAAAAATTTTTTGGTCTTTACTGATAAGAAAGGCATGGCTAGTTCGGTAGTGTTTTACTAGATTTCTAGGATGTAGTGGTAGCTTGAGCCGACGTGCACGCTAGCCACGCTAGGCTTTTTTCTCGTTAGACCACGAAACGATGATCTCAGCTCAGTTTTCTCAGCTCACGTGAACATAGGCATCCGTTAAGGCACTGTGCTTTGATACGCTTTGGCAGCTCTGTGTCTGTACACTTCCATGGAACGACGTGGGACGAGGACGTGAAAAGTCTTCCAGCTTAGGAAAGAGCTCACAGTTTTAGTGGCATCTTTTTTTTTGTTTGTTTGTTTTTCAAAGCAAAAAAAAACAAATCTCTCACAGCCATGGTTAAGGCTCGCAGTTTTAGGAGGCCACAGAGGCTTGGTGTTGGGGTTCAAGGCAGCAGAGGACACTGGGACAGGAACTTAAAGGACTGGTGAAAAAACGGGACGGGTAAGTGATTAAAAGCATGATCGAATCTTCCCTGATGTCTGTGGATAATATGATTGTGTCTCGTCGAATAAACTGAAAACATAGGTTCGCTTGATAAGGCATGCCCCAGAAGAATACAAGTGCTCAGGACATTTTGACAATCAGCTCACCTCTGGTGTTAGATGTAGTGCTTTCTGTTTTTTTTTAGGGTGCTTTCACACATACAGTCCATTTGAATCAAAAGTGTTTCCGACCTCGGTGCGGTTTTAGCAGGTGAGAAGTTAGATTTGATTGGAGTGAAAATGTTTGTTTATCTTGGTTGTGTTTGTGTTTGTTTTTTTCCCGCCCAAATCAGATGTGTCCATCTTAACTAATCTGTCTTTATTGTGAGTACATCTGTCCACTAAAACCTCCCACGTTCATAACGTTTTCTTAACCAGTCACTCGCTACACGAGGTTTGTTCCCTGCAGTTTTGTGCGAATCCAGACTCGGTGCACGAGCTAAAGTACTAATCCCCAAAATGAAATATCGAAAGTGACATGGACAGAAACGTTGTGAAAAACCCGAGTGAATACCGTGGTGTCTTCATTCATATCACACCAGCTACCTTTACATAGACAATATTTCTATATAAATATAATTTGTTCCAATTTAACTGTTTACACGGACGCTGATGAGAAAAGGCGCGCTTATGCGCTCAAAGCATTTATTCAAATTGCAATTTAGAATTTTTTATATACATGCAAAGCGGTTCTGCCCAATAGAAAGTGTTTAATCTGCTGTGAATTTAACAGAAGAGGGAGGTTTTTTTAGTGAGGTAGGGTTTCCTATCTTTTACGATAAATCCCGCCTTCTGCGTTATGATTGGTTAAAAGAATTCAGTCTCGTCTATGATTGGTTAGATGCTTTACTGCGTATGAAATGCGAGCCAATCAGTGCCAACTCTTCGGTGTTCTCACAGAGTTTACCGATCGAGAATCTTGTCATCTCACCTAATGTTACCCCAACGTGGGGCAAACGTGCACAGAAGGAATATTTATTCCGTCAAGAGAGAAACGATCGGATTGAGTGTTTTCATTGCTAAAATTTGCCTATTGATCAGATTATTAAAGGTTTACACCCCGGTCTCATTCTGCTCAGGCCGGATGGTGTCAGACTGTTCCGACCGACATGTTGACGTGATGCAGTTTAATTTAGATTGGACTATTGTTCTAGTTCTTATTGGAATATCTGATTAGCCACAGATCTGATCAGTGGCTAATCAGATTTCCAAACATGACAGTAGTTCAGGTCTGCTTTAAAAAATGATATTTTTCTGTAGACACAGTACTGAAAAAAATAAAACAACAGTTCTGTGTCTCCTTCACAGACATGACTCATCATTTTTGTGACTTCTACACATTTCTGCTTGTCTTATTTTTCTCACTTCTCTTTCTGCACATGTGTTTCTGACCAACGAATGAAATGTATTTCAGAAATATGTTATCAGCCCTTCATTTGGTTTGTTTAAATATGAACACCAAACTGAAAAGAAAACATAATGAAAGTATTCAATTCACACTGATTTGGCTTTGACAAATGGAGTACTAGGTGTGAAAGCGCCCTTTGATCACTGAAACGTTAGCAGGAATTGTTTGCAGTATCGCAGATAGAGTACAGGTTATTTTTTTATTGCAGCTGAGACACAGGAGAGTTTTCAAGGGCTGGACGTTTAAATTCCCTGAATGCTACAGATGCCAAAATCCAGTAACTGTATTATTATTTTTTTTATTATGAATTAATATTTTGATGGACTTTACACTTATTCCTCTCTAATTAACCAAATGTTTAAAACTGAAATACTTCTTTTACTCTTTGGAAGGACTATGGGGATGTGGGGATGTACAGTTATACACAGACACGTACACATTCATAAACGGTATTGTTTCATATGAACCTAAAGGCTAAATCTGTTTTTAAGGTGTACATTAATTAGAATAGGGTTAGAACCTAAAACATCGTCTTTCTCGGCCAGATTTTATCTAATTTGAGCCGATCTGCCGCTTTATATATACATACAACCTATGGAGAAAAGTCGATTCCTTTAAAATGATTCTTTCCTGTATCAAAACATAATACAACTGTACCGTGATTCACAGCTGCAGTCAAAAAACATCGAACACATATACATTAATAAAGGCTGGAAAAAAAACAAAAAACAATAAGCATCACCCGGATGAGAGCTCGAATCGCTGCGGGTGAGGGTTGAACTAGAGGCACTGCCACTTTTTTTTTTTTGTGTGTTTATTTTTTAAATTGAGGTTCAGAGTCTATAGGACAGATCCGCTGGCTGGCATGAGCTTCATTCTTTCACCAGTCTGTAGATGTGATGCTGAGCCCCGTGCTCGCTGTTCGACACCTCAAACACACACGCCATGCACAGCAGGGTCTCCTGTGTGTCTCTGTTTGTGACCACCTGTGGGGAGAGACGGAGAGATTCAGAGGAGCTGACACTTAAATGAAGCTATTCTTCAACTGAATCAACGAGAAAAGAATCGAGGAGGAGGAAAAGAAGGAAAAAAAGGTGAAGGTCTCGTGATGCCTTATCGGGGAGAACTCACTTTTTTCTCATCACAAACGCTAGTACAACAAAATACTACACGACAGGACACCAATGCCCTCATATCATGTATAATTGTACATAATTTAAAAACAATGGTTCCCCTATGGCTCCTTGAAGATTTTGACATAGTTGTTGCCTTCCATGGACAAAATGAAGAGGAATCCAGTGTGAGCTGTTATTTATGTATCTAATGCAATTGCACTGTTTAAACACCAGAGGACGCATATTGTTACAGCCGACCTATTATGTCGATTTTACACACCTAAAACGAGTCACTAAGACAGTATGTATTTACAAATGAGGGGAAAAAAACACTTCCTGCTTTCTTCCACTTTTGTGACCTCATATAAGAAGAGCTCCTCCTTCAGCTAGTCACTCAGCACTGCTGTTCTTTTTTGGGGGGGTGTGGCACAGTAATAACTGAAACTGTGCATTAAGAGTAGGAGTGAAACGAAGGGAGTTTGAGGTATGACAAAAATTACCTGAGACCGGTACCAAGTTCTGAAAGAAACAGCAAAATATGGAACCCTTAAAGTATAATTATTAAACCTTTTTTATCTGATTCGGGGACATTCCTTATTCAGATAAAGAATTCATTTTTTTTATTATTGTAATAAATTACATGAATAAATTTGTAGCAATTTTTTACTTGTTTCATGTACATTTTGCTTATAATTCAGAAAGAAAAAAAGTCTTTCAAGTGTTTTTTTTTTTTTTTTTTAAGTGGTGGCTCAGGCGACTAATGCTCTAGGTTTCTGATGTGAGGATCCCTGCCGTTGGTGAGTTGCCACACCCTATACTACCAAGCCGCTGCATACAGTGTCGGTTCCAAGCCCGGTTAGAAAAATGGGACGGTTATGTCTGGAAGGGCATCTGGTGTAAAAGCTGTGCCAAGTTGCACTGGAGTGTCTGCTGTAGCGACCCCTTGACGGGAGCAGCCAGAAAGAAAATCGTCCAAGGTTTTATTATTTTTTCATAGTAATTAAAAAATGTACAAATATTTTAAATCCCTGCACAATTGCTGAAAAGAATGACAGGAATGCTGACCTGTTCCCATCCAGGAGAGTACTTGTGTGACTCACCACCTCCCTCTACGGGCTGAGGTGGGTAGCGAATGATCCAGTGAAAACAAATGATCCAGTGACTCACCAATAGGATAGTGAAGTTTTCCAGCACGCTGTTCATCATGTACTTCTCGGGCAGGTGTTTGAGCTTGTGGATGAAGTTGATCATGTATTCGCACATGGGAGAGCGACTTATCCGGTATACGAAGCGGCCGTTTTCGAAGCGAGCGTATTCCGTCTGGACGAAATGCAAAATAATTGTTCCAGTTAGTGTTTCTTATAATTGTCTTATCCAATCCCACCATCCTGATTGTAAAATCCTGAAACTCTCATCCTGATTTTAGACACAAATTGTACACAAATCCCTACCTCGACTTTCTCTACCACCTGCTTGCCAAATGAGCAGACTTTAGTAGAGCAGGTGATGGTCATGTTCTCCGGGCTCTCGTACTGGCTGGTGACGCCATAAAAGGCCCCGGTTTCCTCCTGAACGTTGCAGTTCAAGTCAGCCTGAAAAGAACCAAAAGGCCGTCAGTGAGTCTGTAGAGCTATCAGAATTACAGTCTTGCACATTAATCGAAAAAAAGGCACACAGACTAATGTAAAATATAGTGTTAGACATCTGCCATCTAGTGGACATCATGTGTAGTACAGTCTTACTGTAAAGACTGACACATCAACATCTGTTTAAATGCATTAGGGAGTGAAATAAGGAAACATCGCTGTGAAATCTGTATCCCTTACATCGATACTTTGTCTTATAATACACTATTCATGTTCAGCACCGCGCTGAGCTGGCAGTCCAGTCCTTTAGACACCAGTTAAATAGCACCTTATCAGTGTAGCCTTTCAAAAGCAGATGATAAAGAAATATATTAAATGGAACGTTACTTAAAAGCTATTTTATCCTTGTGAAGAAAAAAAAAAGCTTTCATTGGCCTGTTTTCTTTCATTAAGACATGATGGTCATTATAGAAATTAATAAGAGGGACAAAAAAAAAAAAACCTACAAATATTCCTTTGCAGCATGCTCTTCCTTCATTAAAGCAGCCCCATTAGATTTTCACATAATACCCAAGAGAGGCATTATTGTGCAGATTCTAGGTTTCGTTTGAAATTCAGATCGGCTCGTCACTTCAAACGGAATTCGAGCGGGCGCGCGTTCGCCGACGACGCTGCCCACTCTAACGATTGCCACTAGTTAGCATTTGGTTTCGGGTAAAACATGCGCGATGTTTAAACAGCTATTAGAGCCGCAAGCCGGGCCCCTCCTGATTGTTTAGAAATATTACACTGAATTAGCGAAGGCTTTGATCTGGCACTTTTCCTGCTTACGCCACGCCAAATATAGCAGCCAAATGGTCCGGAGCATATGCAAACTCAGACTGAAGTGGGCTGTTGTATTCAAGCAGTTCTGGGCGCGGGTTCAAAAATTCAGCGAGGGCACGGAACAGTGTGCGAATGTACAAAGAGTGAATAATAGACTGCGCACTCGGGGGCTGGATATGAAAGTAGATTTCATGTGCCGTATATATGCAGCGTCACTGCGGATCAATAGAGCATTCCTCTGACTGATCACGCTTGTTCTGTCGCGGGTGTGGTCTCTTCCGGGATGACCCTGGCACAAGAGAGGCTTGAGGAGGATGCAAAGAATGTAAATCATATGCAGTGTCCTTCAAATATTATCCCAGCTGAACACTTACTGTATGAGAGTCAGGATCTCTACCAGCCGTTATTAAGACGCCGTCTGAGAGAGAAGGTTTTGGTATAGCTGTGTTCATCACTCCTACTACAACAATTTATCTACGTTTTTCCTTCAATCACTCATCTGTATTCGTTATATAAATCACATCACTGATTTACACTGGCTGTATGTTTATTACTGACTCTTAATTTAGTGCTTAGTTATAAAAATTACAACAAAAACAAATGGCCTAACCTGCATAAGGGAGATAAAATGCTGTGTGAGCTCCAGGCCACTTACCCAGAACTTTATGAGGAAGAAGGAATTCTGTGGTCCTTTGCCAAAAAGCTCTTTCAGCCCTCCCTTCTTCTCTGGGAATTTGTCATAAATTTGACGGATGTCCACCGACTCCAGCAGGGCATCGCTGTAGGAGTGATTTGTCTGACCGATGTGTACAAATAGGTGCTTGTTGTACTGCAAAGGGAAGCAGACAGAGACTCAGGAAGCGGAAAACGTGACGCTTGTGTTTTAAACGCGGAAAACCTCCGCGCTGCCTTGGCGCTTTACATTTGAGACACACATGCTCCTAAAGCCTTCATATGAACTCATAAAAGCTAATGGTCTGACAAATGAGCCGTGTCATCTGTTATCGATAGTGGAACGAAAGCGTCTGGAGAAGCAGACTAACTGAGACGGATCGTCGCCGTCACAGAAAAAAAATACCCCTGGCTTTGCTCTATCTCAGGGTCGGCATTTTGAGAGACTTGAAATGCGTTTGGCCTTGTCCCTTGCCTTTCTCGCTGAAATACACACCCCACCAACGTTCAGACATTAGCGGCAATCAATAAAACATGTTTAACATTGTTGTCAAAATACAAATCTTTAGTCTTTAGATAGACACATTTTCCTGGCTTAAGCTAAATATGGTTCACGTTACCTTCCAAATAAGCTTGTAAATGTGGTAGCATAGAAAAGTTGCTCTCAAAACCACATGTCCGAGAGCATCGACCGTCTGTATGATCAATATGTATGATGTACTGTATGATCAATAACCATTAAATTGTCTCTGTCACTGTAAATACTATAAACTATCAACACTTATAAACACTGCCTGGCCAATAAAGGTCTGCTGCATCAAGCATAGAAAAAAAACAACAACTAAGCAGACTACTAGAACTGGGTTAAGGTCCCTTCAAGACATTATCAAAACCTGCGAGGATGGTGCTGATTTTGGATGAGTCTAATGAGTCCAGATTGACTCTGTTCCTGAGTGGTGGGCGTGATGGGGTGAGAAGGGAAATGCATAGAGCGATGTACCCATAGTGTCCACTGTACAAGCCTGTTATGATCTGAGGTTGCTTCAGTTGCTCAGATCTGGACTCAGCAACGTTATGTGGCAATTAAATGAAGTCAGCTGACGACTTGAATGTACTGAATGACCAGATTATCACATTGATGGAGTGTTTCTTTCCTGATGGCACAGGCATTTTCCAAAACGTGCTTCTCGGAGTAGGAGGAACCATTTCCATACAGGAACTGGCCAACACACCTAAAGGTGACTGAATGAAATCTTAGAGTGTGCAACAATGATGTGCACAGTATCTCTAAACCACTGTTGTGACGTTGAAGCATCCTCGGGAGTGCTTCAGAACAAGCCATGCTTCTTAACGAGTCTTAACACTCACCGAGTCCGGCTCCCTCTGCTGCTCCAGAAAAGCCGAGAACTCGACCAGCCTGAGCTTGCTGGTTCCGATGGAGCGTCCCTGCCACGCCGGTACTGTGGGTGCTGGTGCTGCTGTGGACTCGTAACCTGCTCGGACACACGCGGAGGTAAGCCATGAGCTACGGCGCTCGCGTTAGGAACCACCTGAATCTAAGAGAAATACAAAATAGGACGTACTTGAAATTGCTGTTGTGACGGTGGGCTGGATAGGGTACGCCTGCTGCGCGAAGGGCTTGATGCTGAAACAGAATGAAAGGGAGGTTTAAGACACATATCTTTGAAGGTTTTGTGAATCAAGTAAAAGGAAATAACACACATACTAATCTACAAAACATAAACAGACCATGGAATGCCTGGGATGTAGCTCCTCTATTATTTTTACCCAGTGAAGAGGCCAGGGTCATGGTTTCTTGTTTTATACAGGCTTAAAAGTAACCACTTGGACTAGGCATGAGACGACAGACTATGCCCATGATGTCCTGATACAACACTGGCCTGAATAAAATGTTACATGTTTCTATTATTTATTTCTTCTTCTATTAATATTATTATTATCATTATTATTATGGTAGCACAGTTACTTAATGGTCTGCATTTATACTTCTCCTTATACTGTACTTCCAGAGTTTGGGGTCTAAATATCGCGCATTTGGATATTCTGCTCGTGCTTGGTGGGTTTCATCTGGGTTCTATGGTTTCCTCTCACAATATGAAGACATGTGATCTAGGTTGATTGTCATTTCCAAATTACACATAGTGTGTGCCCTGTGATGGAGTCACATCCCAGTGGT